>JAJOZX010000921.1:525000-952500 GCA_023014485.1 Bathynomus jamesi | reverse complement strand
ATCAGTCTGTCCTTCATGAAGCCGTTTACATGCTGCTTTCCTCGATCCTGAGCTGTCAGTAGGTTCTCCACAACATCTGTGGGTGCAGTGTCTTTGGTTGCCAGTGAAACAAGTGGGATGTTAGTGGCGGCATCTGTATATCCTGCTTCACTTACGTGAACTCTGAGGACGTCAAACTGCTTCAACTGCTGAACTAGCTTCATGACATCATGAGCGTGACGCCTAGTGCAAGAAGGCAAACTGTCAACCCGAGTGAAGGTGGCTCCCTATCATCATCTTGAAGATTGAAGAGGCATCTTGTGTCTTGAGAGATGCGTGACCGCTCTGACCGTATTATCCTTTAGCAGTATTATTATTATTATTTTACCAGCTGGCATTGTCTGCACTCTTTTAATTGCATATACCAAACCAATGTCTGGCCAGCCAGTGCATTGAAAATATTCAGCATGTTAAAGTATGCTATTGTACTATGGTAGTAGTAGGCACATGCGCACCTCATCCAGCATGCTAAATGTAGGTTTAATGGAAATAAAGACATCCAGAGTCATAATTACATTCAATTATTATCCATAAAATCACAAAAATATGCTTTATGTGCTAATGATACACCTTTAAACACGTTGTTGTAGAGCCACCACTGAAATGCAAAAATTCTGAATTTTTCAGAATTTGACTTTTGTAACCTTGTATGGGACCTTCAAACCCAAAATTGAGAGTGGCATCTACCCACATCTTGTTTGGCGTCCTCAATACTACTTATCTAAGGTGGGTGCTTGCTATTAACAAAAAATGCCGTTAAGTTTTTTTCTAGAGGACTTTTCAATTTTTGGCCGGCCCACTAAGTATATACTGTATATATATCTTAAGAAATTTGCCTCATGTTTTCTTACAAATTTCAATGCAATTTTTTTCATTCTTTTATTGTTTAAAGCAGCGGTTCTTAACCTCTTTCGTGTCATTTCCCCCTTCGACCAGTTTGCCCTACTCAATTTCCCCCTCCATTAGGATACGGAAAAAAGTAGCCTCGAAGACAAAATTTAATAACATTAGCAGACTTATAATGCACACTAATTATATGATCACCAAACAAAATTCTGCCGTAAATCCCCCCTCGATTCCTGAAATTTCCCCCAGGCTAAGAAATGCTGGTTTAAAGTGATTAACTGTTATGTTATCTTTTATTGTAATGTGAATTTAGTAATTTAGGTTTAATTTTATTCTTTTGTAAATTTGTCAGGTATACTATCGTTCCGTCAGTTATTGTAGAAGAATAAACTATGTTTATTATTATTTATTGTATACAGTATAATGCAATTGCCCTTCGCCACTCTAAATTTAATGCATTCTTGTAATTCATGAACGTCAATGAACTTGATTTGGCTAGGGCGCTGTTCATTTGACCAATAGCAAAAAGATATTTCGTTTACTGTAAATGGGGTATATGTATTACAAAATAGTGAAAGGTAATTTATTCGCTGAACGATAATTACACTGGGGAACAAATTTCAAATTTGTGTCTATTGAATTAGATTTGACAGTTACTTCTAGGTAATTTGGGTGCGCTGAGCACGAATTTTTACTCGGTTTTGCTCTATCAGGTCCTGATTTTGCTCAACACCCCTCCTCTTTCGTCGTATTCATAAAAAGGTTTTTTTCTCAATACTCGCTGTCTTTTTGCAGTTACACATTATGCAACTAGGTTTTTATCTAGGTATTGTACCTATTGTTATGGTATTGTTGTATTATGTATATTTTATATGTAACACCCTAAAAATATTTTTAATTTTGTCATTTTTAACCCATTTTAATAGTAAATTAAGCTAAAAATATCATAGAATTCTAAAATTTTCTCGAGCGTTCCTGTTCTCTGTAGAGTATTCTAGAGGGACAACTAAAATATATAAAAGCGACTCGTTTCCAGAGTTAATCAGTCAATTCAATCAGTCAGTCAGTCAGTCAGTCAGTCGAGTTAGTTAATTAAGTTTGGGCATTAACATAATTTTGAATTGGCATATGATTTAGTGAGTAATTTTGTCATCGTGATTTAATATAGTTGATTTAATTAGACGTAATTTATGTTGTACCTACTCATCCGTGTTTCTAGTTTAATTTCATAGATTGTAAGTACCTATTTCATAATAAGTACCTATTTAAACTAATTTTTGTGTTTATATTTCAGATTTTCTTAAATTTATATGAATTAAGGGCTTTAAATACCTTTACAAATTGGCAGAACAATCAAGCAATATGTCATCAAGCACTAGAAAGTTCAAATGCAAAAACAACCCTGATTCCTTCTGTTATATATGTGGAAATTTTACACTTCCACATCAACGAGCAAATATAACTGACTTCGTAAAAAGAGCTTACTTAGCTTATTTTGGCATAAAACTGGGGGACCAAGATAAATCGTGGGCTCCACATAAAGCCTGCACTATATGCATTGAAAGACTGCGACATTGGACGAAGGGTTCGGATTCAAAAATACCTTTTGGAGTTCCGATGGTAAGTTTATGATTTCATAAAACTACGTAATTTAATCACTAGTATACTGTAACTTACCTAAATGTAATTGTAACTTAGGTACATAAACAAAAATTTACAGAAAATGTTTATAAGAATCTCAAATATTGCATAAGGTTGAAACACATAGAAATGTTAAATGTTTGGGTGATAACTTTTGATAAAATTCATAAAAACAAGTCTCTCGTCGCTTTTGTTAACGCTTTACAATTTTTTTTCCATATCAGGTGTGGCGAGAGCCTACTAACCACGAGACCGATTGCTACCTTTGCTTTGTCAAGACTTCGGGCTTCACTAAGAAAAATAACATTGTATCGAGTACCCAAATTTCGACACCGCGATACGACCTGTGCTACATTCAAATGAGATCCCCATTCCAAAATTTAAGGGTCTGCCAACTCAAGAATTAGTTGAAGATGTTCCTGAAAATATTGTTATGCACTTTGAGGAGTCAGACACCGATTTTGACCCCAGCGTATTTGAAAGTCAAAACGATCCGCAAAAGTTTAACCAGGCCGAGTTGAATGATCTTGTAAGGGATCTAAATTTGCCAAAAAAGGCTGCGGAAATTTTAGCTTCAAGACTTAGAGAAAAACTTGCTTACTTCAAACACATACATTTCATTTTACAGAAAAAGAGAAGAACTTGTTAAATATTTTAGAACAGAGGATAGTTTAGTATATTGCTGCGACATAGTTGGTTTGTTAAAGAAGATGGGGTTGAGTCTTACGATGCAAATGATTGGCGCTTGTTTTTAGACAGTTCGAAAAGAAGTCTTAAGTGTGTGTTGTTGCATAATGGCAATCTATACGGCTCGATACCGATTGGGCACTCAACAAAATTAAAAGAAAAGTATGAACATATAGAAAAGGTTTTAAATCTTATCAAATATAGGGAGCACGAGTGGATCATATGTGTTGACTTAAAAATGGTTAATTTTCTGCTAGGACAACAAGGAGGGTATACTAAATATCCCTGCTTCCTTTGCTTATGGGACAGCAGAGCCAAGGAAGAACATTATTTCAAACAAATCTGGCCAGCACGAACATCACTTACTGTCGGAGAAAAAAACGTAATTAATCCACCTTTAGTGAGCAGAGATAAAATCATATTTCCTCCTCTGCATATAAAACTAGGCCTCATTAAACAATATGTAAAAGCTTTAGATACGAACGGCGAGTGTTTCAAATACATAACTTCAAAATTTCCAAGTTTAAGTTATGAAAAAATCAAGGCGGGAATTTTCGACGGTCCACAAATAAGAACAATGATTAAAGACAGCAATTTTCCTAATGTCATGAATGAACGCGAAAAAAATGGCTGGTTCTCATTCGTGGACTTGATAGAAAACTTTTTAGGCAATTATAGGGCAGATAACTACGAAGAAATCGTAAAAAAACTTTTAAGGGGACTACAAAGAGTTAGGTTGCAATATGAGCATAAAAATGCATTTTTTGAATAGCCATCTTGACCAATTTCCAAGTAATTTAGGTGATGTAAGTGACGAACAAGGGGAGAGATTCCACCAAGATATCAAAATTATGGAGGAACGGTACCAAGGCCGCTGGGATTCCCACATGATGGCTGATTACTGCTGGTGCTTGAAAAGAGACCTGCCATCAACAAGCAAATACGCTAGAAAGTCTTACAAAAGAAAATTTTTGCCACAGTGAAAGCTTCATATCTGTTTGTTTTTTATTTTAAGTCATTTCTATCGTTATAATGTAATTTTACTGTAGTTTGAACTGCTTGTATTCATGAAACTTGAAAAAAATTTAACACATGACTTAATTTTTTAGTCCTAATTTGAAAAATCTGGAAAATGGCACATAGGCTGTCGACAAGAATCAGGACCTGATAGAGCCAAACCGAGTTGAAATTCGTATTCAGCGCACCCAAATTACCTAGAATCAAGTGTCAGATATCATTCAATAAAATACGTGTTGCCCAGTGTTATGCAATGCAACAATATAACCCTATTCATCTTAACCTGCAATGTTGATAACATATAATCATGATGCCAGCCATTTCGGTTTATATATATATATATATATATATATTATATATATGTTCTTAATTTAAATGATTAAGCATTTATGATAGCCATATGAAGTTACCTTTTTTCTACTCTTTCATCATCATTTTTACTTAATTATGCGTTTATACTTCCATCTAATGGCATTATGGTATCCTCGTATTTGCCAGGTATATTTGAATTAAATGCTATCCATTGACTCGAGTGCAGGGGGTTAACAACGTAAAACACCTCTGGACGAGAACGCGCGTGTATCTTCGGGTGATGAAATCCCGCCAGGTTGTTGTTAATGTTTATACTGTTGTAGCCTAATGTTCTGTGCCACTATATATACAGTGTCACTCATAAGTATTCATACAGAGAAATATTTCAGTTATATTATTCTTATCTTTTGTACCATGCATAGAATTGTTAAGAAAAGTTTACAGTTCGTTTGAAAAAATTCAACAAATAAAAAAAATTAGTTTAACTCCAACAAACAATGTAAAACATCAAAGAATTTGAGGAAAATAAAAAAGTTAAAATGTAAAAGTTTTTGTACATTTACTTACAAAAAGTATTTAATACTGTGTGTGTCCAGATTGGCAGATATCACCTGCAGCCACTCGTGGATTCGCAGCAGCCATTCTTTCAATTCGTCTAGCTGTACGTTCTGAAATCTTGCATGGTCGTCTACACCTTGGTAGGGTGTAATAATGATATTATAATAATGTAACTGTAAAGGAATTTGAGCACAAAAATATCCTTAGCCTACCTTACCATGTTAATTTTAAATATCTTCCGACTTTACTTAAAGCAATTGCTATCAACGTAGTCTTTAAATATAATAATACTGCTAAATCACGCCAAATAAGGAATAGCCCAGATAATGCGGTTGGCTGTGTGTATTCGATCGGATGTACACAATGTGACTCAGTATATATAGGCCAAATGGGTAAAACGTTAGCTATTAGGGTAAAACAGCATAAATATGCGTGTAGAACAGCAAATAATTCTAGTGCATTGTTTAACCATATGTAAAGATGTAACCATAGTACCAAGTGGGATAGTTCTAAAGCGCTTGTTAAAAACAGATGTAATTGAAAGGAATGTTCTAGAATGTGCATTTATCCATTTTAAAAATAATTTCAATAACAGTGCGGGAATGTGTAAAATTATGAAATTAACAATATCCTGTTAAAATTCCTTCTGCCTCATTAACTCTTGTTAATTATGTGCTAATCTTTTTGTTTCCGTCCCGCTGTATATACGAGTATTTTGGGCATCTCGCTTTTTCCCTTCATTCCCTGACGAGGTGTACGTCTGAATACACGAAAGGCTTTGGAATCACTTTTTCTTTTTCCCTGTGAGTTTGCATCATATATATATATATATATATATATATATATATATATATATATATATATATATATATATATATATATATAGGGGTGGATGTACGCGCAGGCAGCTGGTCATAATTGAGATCGAGCGTGTGATAACACAGGTGTAGTGGGGTAATTTCTTGTGAGAACACTTTTGGTACCTCGGAAATTAAAAAATTATATAAAAAATCTAGAAACATTTTTATTGTGGGGAAAAAGATATGTTGGTCCTGATTAGTTTAGGTTACGCTACGTTAGGTTAACTAAGGTTTAGTTAATTAAGGTTAGGTTAGATTAGCGGGTACCTCACTATTTGACGACTCAACAGAAAACAACCTTCGAGCCCTCACCTGCTTCCGAAACATTTATCACGCTTTTCCCGGCTCGGTGACACTAAGATTAGATTAGGTTAAATTACCTTTCGTTAATTAGTCTCTTAGATATATGAATTTCAAGAATTTGGCATTTCGGTTGTGAAAGATGCACACACACACACACACACACGTGTGTGTGTGTGTGTGTAAAAATTTACATAATGACACTGCATCATTAAATTAATTATATTGCGTCAGTGTACAGTACATTTAACCTCTGTTACCTATTCTGTAACGGTAGGAGTACGATTGTGATGTTAATATAACAGCAATAATTGCTATTTCCAAAATGTACAAATGCTCCGCGTATTAAGATAAAAAAAAAAAAAAAGACTGAAATTCATTTCAAAGTATTTTCCGTCTTTTGATGTATTGAATCACTGAATCAAAATGACGCTGGTCAGGTTCCACGAACAAGCAAAAAAAAAAAAAAAAGCATTTTTCATCAATAACAATGACTGGATAAATTTCCGAATTTCTTTTCAATAATTCATTGATTTCCTTTCAGAGGTGTCGTATTTTATTATATACGTTAAAAAAAAGTGAAAAAACCCTCTTTGGTATCCGACTTTCCGACAGAATAATTACACCATCTTCCTCGGGCACATCACGTGAGATGACAAGCATGCATTATAGACGAGAAATGAAATGAGATTTCTCTTAGCAACTGTCGGAGTGAAAACCCTCAGTTACAAGTTAAAAAAAATCACACCCCTTTTTCTCATCTCTCAGCTTCAAACCAGTGAGAGCAAATGAGAGATAAGCTCTCACCAGTGAATGAAATCTAAACAAAGTACGATTCCCGGGTATTTCAACGAACTGCAAAGAAAATAAATCCTTAAATACAGTGAGAAGATTGAACCTAGTCTTTAATATACATACAGTATATATATATATATATATATATATATATATATATATATATATATATATATATATATATATATATTATAACTGCAAACACGCAGTATAATTAACGTAAAGAACGACGCTTTGTATAGGAGAATTACCCCGCAAGATGAGAGCGAAAGAACGAAACAAATGAAAAAATGAGGTACCCACCCGGGAATCGAACCCGGGATCTTCCGATTGCCGGTCAGATATGATAACCACTACACCACAGGCCTCGCTCTCATCTTGCGCGGATAATTCTCCTATACATAGCGTCGTTCTTTACGTTAATTATACTGCGTGTTTGCAGTTATAATGTATAAATGTTACGGCATGCGGGAGGTGCCCCCTTTGGGGCATTGGTTTCTGCGCGTATGTAGAGGAATTACGGCATTTGTTTGGGTGAGGCCTGTGGTGTAGTGGTTATCATATCTGACCGGCAATCGGAAGATCTCGGGTTCGATTCCCGGGTGGGTACCTCATTTTTTCATTTGTTTCGTTCTTTCGCTCTCATCTTGCGCGGGTAATTCTCCTATACAAAGAGTCGTTCTTTATATATATATATATATATATATATATATACACAGTATATATATATATATATATATTATATATATATATATATATATATATATATACAGTATATATATATATATATATATATATATATATATATATATATACACACACACACAGGGTGGGCCGTAAGTTTCCATACATAGGAAAAATAAACATTTTGTTATGGACAACCATTTTTATTTATATAATATGCTCTACATGGTTGCCATTGTTTTGAAAACACATTTCAATACGTGTTCCCCACTGTTGATGAACACGCATTAGCACAGTTGACGTTATGCTTGTAATGGCGTTGGTGATACGTTCCTTTAGATGATTTATGTCTCGTATCTTTTCCTGATACACCATGGCCTTCAAGTGCCCTCAAAGATAGAAATCAAGGGGGGTGAGATCTGGGGATCTGGGAGGCCACTCCACAGGACCACGCCGACCAATCCAAGCATCCGGAAACTGCTGATCCAAATACCGACGCACGTGAAGACCATAATGAGGTGGAGCTCCATCTTGCTGGAAGTAAACTGGGAAGTTACCTTCCTCGTTTAGCAGGGATGGGAAAATCTCTTCTTGCAACATGTTAAGATACCTTTCGGCATTAAGATTTCCACTGACAAAAAAAATTGGTCCAATAATTCTGTCACCCCATATCCCGGCCCACACCATCACTTTACCGGCACCTTGCATCTTCGTCGGACTCAGCCAGTTAGGGTTAGCATTACTCCAATAACGTATGTTTTGCCGATTAACCTCTCCATTGACGTAAAAATTTGCTTCATCAGTAAACAAGATCTTACGTCAAACGCATATTCTTAGGGTATCTGAAACATAAAAACAAACGTTTAATTTTTCCTATGTATGGAAACTTACGGCCCACCCTGTATATATATATATATATATATATATATATGAAAATTATTTCACGAAAGCAACACGTGAATAATATTTATGATGAATAAAACCACTAATATATATGTATATATATATATATATTAGTGGTGGACCGGATATCCGCATAATTTTTAGTATCCGCATCAGCACTTCTGACTGCGGATGTTATGCGGATATTACCTCTAATAAATTATGCAATTTACAATTAAATTAGCTTATAAAGTAGCTTATAAGACCCAGTCATGCACATTTCATGTAAAACATTAATTATTAATGAACAAACAAATATATAAACCTCAAAATATAAATACGTGGTAACACAAAAAATTGAATGAAACTTGTTTCATTGAATTTTCTGTGGCTGAAACTCTTGAGAAAGTTATTATTTTTATCATATTGAAAACATTAATATTAATTTTAATTCTTATGCATTGCCTGCTATAATAGTAATATCACGAAACTTGAAAAATTATGTCATATATTCATAATTCTATATTATATTGATAGATTAACTAAATATCCGCATCCGCAGATGTTGAAAAACTGACATCCGGTCCACCACTATATATATATATATATATGAGAGAGAGAATTATTTTAGCTAATTTATTCAGTTTTTTAATCTTTTGGAAATAGTAACTCTCCAAAATCTTTATTCAGAAAATGAATACAGTTTACATGGAGTTTAACAATATATTCAAAGAGAATTTTACAAACAATTCAAAGAAATGCAATTTGCGTTTAAAGTACAGGGTGTCCATGAAATATCTTCACAAATTCAACAGAAATTTAAATGAATTTTTAAAGATAATTTATGAAGCTAATTCATTTTTATATGAATATACCGATAAGAATCATGGCAGTTTTTTAGGCAAAATTTGTACGATCCAGTTCATTTATGAGGATGTAAATGGCAATATATAATTGATGAAAATTTATATGTGCGTATTGTTGGGCTAAATTATGTTGAGTTTGTACATGTATATATTGTATAAAACATTGCCAGTTTTTAAATAAAAAGAACAATCATTAAATGTAGTGTACGTACAGGTGAGTCATAAGTCGTCCAATATTTTGAATATTTTTTAAATTCTTACAATAAGTGTTCAAATTGTGCTCCTTGAAGTCGAGAACAAATGTTAATACGACTGACGAAGCTTTCTCTCACATTCTCTACGCACATTGTTTGAACTCTTCCAAAGTTTTCGGGCGTCCTTCGTATACGCGCGCCTTTAAATAGCCCCACAAGAAAAAGTCAAGGGAAGTTAGATCAGGGGACCGTGGCGGCCATTCTACAGGGCCACGGCGTCCAATCCATCTCCTTGGAAGGGTTGTATCCAACCATTCGCACACAGTTATGGAGAAATGTATTGGCGCGTCGTCGAGTTGAAAAAACATGCGGCGCATTTCACGGATGGGGCTATTGTCCATGTATTGCACCAGCTTTTCCTGTAGCATAGTTAGGTACATGTCGGAGTTGACACTATCGTCAAACAAAGACCACGGGCCCCACGATCCTGTCGCCGTGGATTCCCCATCACACGGTTATCCGCGGATCCGTTTGATGATGCCTTTTGTCGACAATGTGTGAGTTATTGGCTGCCCAGTAAACGGTGTTATGACTGTTACTGTGCCCATGCAAGTGGAAACTCGCTTCGTCGCTGATAACGTCGGCTGATGCCGCCTACACTCTTCGAACCATTGGCAGAACTTAAGGCGTCTATCAGCATCGTCGAGCAGTAGTTTATGTACTGGCTGTAGCTTACACGGATGAAATCGATACCTTTTGAGAATGCGCTCCAAAGCTGTTTGAGAAAGTCCTGTTTCCGGTGCTACTTTTCTGGTTGAACGCTGTGGACTACAAGTTACTCGTACTTTAGCTAGTATATCGACACACGACTCTTCATCTGTACTTGTACGAGGCCATCCACTGCGTGGTCAGTCATGAACACTGCCTGTCTCCTTCAAGACTTTCAGTGTTCGCCCCACCATACGATGATTCGGCTTTGGCTTCATAGGGTACTGGCGATGGAATTCTTCACATGCCTCTATTTGACTCATTCCAACAACGTGCAGGAACACCAGCTCCACTTTTTCTGACGGGTATACTTTATGGGGTTAGCCATCTCTAGTAGTTATCTGAAACATACACATAACATGAACAACAAATAAAAACTCCAACTGGACATGACTTATGACTCACCCTGTATATAATTTCAGATATAGAAACTAAGTGAAATTAGGTGAGAAAAAGATAAGTTCTGGAGAATTGAGATCAGATGCCTGTGGGAACCTTATTTTAAATAGTTAATTATAATATAAGGATTTAATTAACTATGATGATAATACCAGTAATGAAGTCTGGTATGTAAACTCTGTACTCTCACACCAATAAGAGCTAATGAAGTACTGTATTTAGCAGCTTCAGAAACAGTTTAATGATGAAGCCTGCCTGACATTTAAGGGTATTGCATCCCATACATCCACTCCTTTGAAAGCACATTTCCTGCAATTTCCATTGTATAATTTGGTTTGTGTATGAAATCGGTGAAAAGTCTTGTGTGATAATGATGACGTTCTTGATGTGGGATAATTGTTCTTTGAATGAGCGAGGTATCTATAGTAATTTTTATTGATGACTTTGTCTGTGTCATTTAGTTTTAAAGCATTTCACTATTTATATAGTGGAACGTCCAACTTTATCATTACTTGAGAGGGTTTGCAGACACTTTTTATGTATGACTTCCAAGGGAAGTTTGAATAACACGAAGAGAAATCATGCTATTTTCGATTTGATATGTTGTACATGACTTTTAAAATTTAGTTTTTCATCTAAATTAATGCCAAGCACTTCAGTTTCATTCAACCTTTCAAAAGCAAAATATAGTATGATAGTAATACCACTTTTTACTGGATAACTTGTATTCATATACGCTTCGTGGTACTAATGAAAAATGATTAGTTTGTCAGTAAAAGTTTTAACCAAGACTGTATAGCCTCTCAAATTGGGAATGTACAGTTTAGCAAAATACGAGGGCCACTCAATATATTTTGTCCCACTTTTTTTTTTTTTTTTTCCAAGTTTTCTTGTAAGTTCCAGAAATTTTGTACACAAGCAGTTACATACCTTTTTTACAAGTTTTTATTTTTCCATATAGTCCCCATCCTTTTCTACGGCTTTCCTCCACCTCGAAACAAGGGCCTTTATTCCTTGCTGGTAAAGGTCCGCTGGGTTCCGCTGGAGCCACCTCTTAACCTCCTCAACAATCTCAGCGTCACTCTGAAACTTTCTTTCACGAATAGCATCCTTCATTGGCCCAAACAAATGGAAGTCTGAAGGTGCCAGATCCGGGCTGTATGGAGGGTGGGGTAACAGTCAAGTGCATTTTTGGGATGGCCTCTCTTGTTTTCAAAATGTTGTGTGGTCTTGCGTTATCGTGCAAAAGAAGGATGTCTTCCAGTTTTCTCTCCAGTCGAACTCGCTTTACACGTCTCTGGAGTCTCTGTAGGGTAGCAATATATGCTTCTGAGTTCATTGTTTGTCCTTTCTTCATAATGTCCACCACCCCTTTCATGTCCCAGAAGATGGTGACCATAACCTTTCCTGCAGAGGGAGCCATTTTGAACTTTTTCTTGCGTGGGGAGTTTGCGTGATGCCACTCCATGGATTGGCGTTTTGTTTCAGGTTCAAAGTGGTGTACCCAAGTCTCATCCCCAGTCACAATTCGTGAAAGGAAGTCATCCCCTTCTGTCTCGTATCGAACCAACGACTCAGAAGCAATTTCTTTTCTTTGGGCTTTGTAATCTTCAGTCTGCTGGCGAGGAACAAACCGTGAACACACTTTTGAGTATCCCAGTTGCTGAATTATCGTATTCACACTTCCTTCGCTAATTCCTAGCTCCAGAGATAGCTCCTTGTATGTGACGAACCGATTTGGTTGAATGATGCTGTTAGCACATTGCTTAGTGTGAGATGTCAAAGCCGATGCCGGGCAACCGCTGCGTGGCTCATCATCGAGGCTGGCTCTTCCTCTCTCCGATAATCTCACACGTTTAGATCAGCGTCCAACTGTGCTTCGATCAACAACAGCATCTCCGTAAACGTTTTGTAGACGTTTGTGAATATTTCCAACTGTTTCCTTCTCTGCGGTTAAGAACTCGATAACAGCTCTCTGTTTACAACGCACATCACTGTCAGACGCCATTTTCGAAACTGCGTTAACCATCGGTTTTATAGAAAGGCGTTTAAAAGCGGTTTTATACAAGGAGGGGAGGTTCAAACTGGAAAACTCCTGTCATGTGAAGCGCAGAAAATTTAAACTTACAGCCCAAAAGACATTTCAGCCCCATGGCCTATTATTTAGCTAAGAAAAAATTGTGTGGCAAAATATATTGAGTGCCACTAGTATAATAGGGTATAACAGGGTGTCCAATAAGTCTGGCATCATAGGAGAAATTCATATTTTTCTATTTCTACAAACCATAATTCATATTTTTCTCTTTCTACAGACCATAATGTCTGTGAGCAAGGAAGAACGAATCCAGATAATTCTACTCATAGGAAATCGGAGTCAAAGAGAGGCCGCTGCTGAATTTAACAAACTGCATCCAGACCGCGAGCCAATAACACAGAGTTGTGTTAGCAGACTTGTTGCAAAGTTTAAGGAAACAGGATCCATAGAAGATAAACCACGCAGTGGACCTCCAAGGAGGTCCACTGACGATGATACAGCGACTGCTATCCTGGCTCATTTTAACAGAAGTCCCAATAAGTCTCTTCGGCGATTGTCCGCCGAGACAGGAGGAATGTCGAAAAGTAGCATCCATCGCATTCTTCAGGCTCACAAATGGCATCCATATAAACTTCAGATCCTACAAAAATTAAGCGAAGATGATCCCGACCGGCGGATGGAATTTTGTGAATGGGCTACGGAACAATATGCTCGGGATGCCAATTTCCCGTCCACCATTCTGTTCAGTGACGAGGCTGTTTTTTATGGAAATGTTGAGGTAAATCGACAGAACACCAGCTACTGGTCTCAAAACAACCCTCACTGGTATACCTCTTCAAAGGAACAAGGTGCATCTCGGGTGATGATATAGTGTGGCATTTGGAAGGATCGCATCATAGGCCTCCCTCTTTTTCGATGAACATGTCACTGGAGGCACCTACCTACGTATGCTCAAGGAAGAAGCATATCCCAGTGTCTTGAACGAAGAAGGAAATTTCCCAACATGGTTCCAGCAAGACGGCGCTCCTGCACATTACAGCACCCAAGTAAGGGAATACCTGTACCAACGATTCCCTGGTCATTGGATAGGACGTCGAGAGCTTGTGGAATGGCCAGCTAAAAGCCTGGATCTCACGCCACTAGATTTTTATCTCTGGGGCCACTTGAAAGCGCTGCTATACGCAGAGAAAATTAGGAGTGTTGAACATTTGCGGCAGCGCATTATTGGGGCATGTAACACCGTTACTCCTGACATCATTCACCGTGTGCTTGCTGACTGGGTATCACGTCTGAATTTGTGTATTGAAAACAATGGTGGACATAAGCACACCGGACAAAAAATTAGTCACCCCTCTCAGAATGTACAAATAACGTGTGACGGCGCATCTGGCCTTGATAACCGCACGAATCCGGCGAGGCAGAGACTCTACGAGGTTGTGCATGTACTGAACATCGATTTGCTGCCACTCGTTCATCAGCGGTCCCGAAGTTCCCAGAGTCCGTGGGTGTCTATTCCTGCGCTTCACTTTCTGTTTCCAGCCTGAACAACACCTTCGACGCATTCAGGATTAAAGGCTTCATTGGACCTGCGATGTACTCGTCGCCTCCCATCATTGGAGAACAAACAAAAACGGGACTCACCGGACCAAATTACACGTTTCCAATCTGCCGCAGTCCAGTTTTTGTGACTCTGAGCCCATTTATAACGTGCCAATTTGTGACTTGCTGTTAACAGCGGCCTCTTCCGTGGTACCCTGCTCCAGATGTCCATCGCATGCAGTTCTCGTCGCAATGTCCGTTTGGAAATTGGTCGCTGGAGAACCTCATTGGTTTCTTGGAGCAATTGTTCTCTGGTTTGAAAACGATTTGCAGTTACTAGACGAGAAACATGGCGGCGGCCCCTATTGTCGAGAATTGTTTTCCGGCCACAGTTACGCCATCGATTTTCAGTTGATTGCGAACTACACCACTCTTTGTAAACTCGCTGGACAGTACGCGTTGACACACCAACAAATTGGGCTACTTCAGACATTTTGTGTCCGTGGGCTCTGCCAAACACGATGGCTCCTTTTTGCCACTGAGTAACGTCTGCCTCACGACACATTTTGCAGACTATATCCAACACACACTTTGTTCTTCACCAACTCACGAAACAGATCTGATCCTGTGTGCTACGTCACCGCTACTTGTCACTTACCAATGCTACATCAGCGCCCTCTGTGTGACCTTCAACTTCCTAATATCGGTGCTATTAGGGGTGACTAATTTTTTGTCCGGTGTGCTTATTGAGCACGTTCTGTAAATAAAAGCTTTTGTTTTGCCTTTTTTTATATTATTTTTCCTATGATGCCGGACTTATGGGACACCCTGTATATATATATATATAATATATTATATATATATATATATATTATTATATATACTGTATATACTGTATATATATTTTTTTTTACTTCCTTCGTAACGGCAAAGGTCACTAAGGTCATGTGACTGGCGAAACCTATATATGTTACAGTCAATGTCTAAAATCAGGCAGTTTGTAAATTGACTGAAATTTTAAGCAATGTATCAAATTGATGATACACACAAAACCTAACCTAACCTAATTAATTTTTAGGCGGCATATTGGGAAATACCAGTAGACATGCATATGCAGCATTACCAGAAAGGTTGGGTTAAGTTAGGTTTTGTGTGTATCATCAATTTGACACATTGCCTAAAATTTTAGTCAATTTACAAATTGCCTGATTTTAGACATTGACTGTAACATATACAGCTTTACGAGGCATCCGAACCACTGGTCGCTATCTGAACGCAGAGGGCGGTCACCCACCCACCCAGTTCAAGTACTGAACAAATCGACCATTATTTAACCTCATTAATCCAACGGGAAACTGTTTTGAATAAACAAATAGGCAAGACTCATCTTTCTTTAGTTGTTCATATTCATTATAAACCTGAAATTCTTTTTACAAGTAGAACCAACATTATCACTAAAACATATATACTGTATATATATATATATATATATATATATATATATATATATATATATATATATATACTGTATATACACAGTATGTATATATATATGTGTGTGTGTGTGTGTGTAAACGTCTAACCGCGCATTCCTTCCATATGCAAAATTTGTCCCTCACTATATATATATATATATATATATATATATATATGATTCGAACTCGGGCCCTCTGACTCGAAAACGCGGGCGTTGACCATTTGGCTACGACAGGATAAATATTAACAACCTGACGATATTTCATCACTTGAGTAATACACCTAACGCTTTCGCGCCCAGAGGTATTTTTACTCGAGCCAATAGACAACTTTTAATTCAGATCTATCTGGCAAACTACGAGGGTACCATTAGATGGAAATATAAACGTATAACCGCACATTTTTTGCATACGCTAAATGTATTATTGGTATAATAATCAGTCAGGAAGGCCAGGAATTGGTGCAGGGCTTAAGCCAACTAATGCAGCCCATTGCCCTAACTCCTATAATATTATTATTATAGGAAGAGATTATGGACACCAATCGACCAGAAAAGTACTCCGAGGAGGACGTTAGGTAGGAGACGGAATGCTAGAACTCCCGTTTCTCCTGTCTCTGCCTTCTTTAGCTAATCTTTTTCCGTGTCTCATCTACCCTGTGAGCAGCCCAGCATGCTCTCAAACACGCTTCTCCCTCTATTCTTCGCTACACATACGTCGTTTTACACACAACACAATCTTTTAAAATAAATGGCATAGTGAAACTGAGACCTTGATTTCGGCTCTCTCTTATATAGGGGGCATTTTTTGACCGCTTGCCCTTGGCTCCTCCTTCGTACATAAAAAAAACTATCGGGATTCGAACCCTCGACTTCACTGTCTTCATTTCGCTTATAGAGGAACGATGTTATACCAACGAGCTACGGGCACTGGATACTCATTGATATAATTCCATTGAAAAGTTTCGTACTGCAGCAGCAATAGCATCCTTGAGGGATGGAAAAGTCCGAGGTTTAGTCGAATACACAGTATCTTCGATTGTACCCATAAAAAGAAGTCAGCCTGAATCAAATCCGAAGACGGCGTTGGTCAATCAATCGGCCCACACCCCTAGATCCACGGACCATGAAACTTTTTGTTCAAGGTCGCCCGGTGCTGGATGTGTGTGATCCTTCCGCTGTCGTTGAACTTCTGTACAAGGTTCAAAATTTTCTTGTGTTGGAGGAGTCCGAACATAATGTTTTTGGTATTGACGAGGAACTTCAGCTTTACTGTGGTAAATGGTGTACCACTTTAAAACCTGTATTTTTCACCTTTTGTTTTGGTGAAAAATAATCCACATAGGCTTAACCTATAGGCGTGTGTCTGTGATTAAATTGTATAAATCGCCATCAAAATATCCGCGTTCTGTGTAGCTGGTGCGACTGCAACTCAAAACTATAACCCCTTAACCCTTTAACGCCGAACGTTTTTGTAGGGTTAAGTCTAAATGCGTGTATTTGAAACGGTACGCATTCGACCCAGTCGGCGTTAGAGGGTTAACTGTTCCCTACTTTCGGCCTACCATATATGTATATATAATCTTGGTAACCTTGACTTTGCTTCCGACCAAGTTGTTCATTTTGACAAAGGTCAAGCTTGTTGCCCCACCTTATACCTGCAGCTTCATGTGGAATTCGAACTACGACCCACAATCGGTGGTCAGAAATTAGTGTCTTCGCCCGGACTCGATCTCACGACTTTCCGATCAGCAGCTCAGCGTCCAAACCACTAGACTACCCGGGGTACCCATTTATCTGCCAATGAGTTTTTGTATGGAAAGATGAACACCCAGGTGTGCTGAGCGCCGCCTGCCATCGCTGGGAATCGAGCCTGGGGCCAGTGGATTTGTAGTCAGTGATGCTTAACCACTAATATATATATATAATGTGTGTGTGAGAAAGTGTGAGTGATTAATGCATTATCCTTTCCTTCTCTTTTCCTCCCACAGTGAGCGTGGAATGTAAAGCAGAAAAACGAAATAAACTTCTTGATGACATTCTCCCACAAATTTTGGGAAACCTTTAAAATAAATGTGGTGTAAGCTTAGCGAGATATAAGCTTCACCACAACTCTTCGGAGATGATTTTGTCATTATAACTTTGTGGATTTAAAACGCTCCAGAGCTTCGTAGTCCATTTCAAGCAGCTGCAGAAGGAAGAGACTACATATAAACGCCTGAGAAGAATACTGAAGATGACATTCATCCGATAGAGGACGCAACTGATCTCTGGACTCTAATGCAGGTATTTCTAGAGTAATTTGGATTTTAAAGAGATTTTTATAGTGTGAGATAAATCTATGTTTTAAGAGCGCGGTGAAATAAGGTTCTCTGACGACTATAAAAACACGTATGTACTCGTATTATGAAAACGTTGCAGGTTGCAGGACTAAATTCAGATTTTACCATATATATTTAATGGGTGGTCCAAGAATGTGTTCCCCATAATAACAAATAAATTATTTTTGCGAACATTTTGGATTAACCTGCATATATAATCTCGTGTGTGTGTGTGTGAACCAGAAGGGAATTCTTACAAATACGATGAACTGTTCTTTAAAGTTTTCCCAACCAAAAATAAAATGTTAACAAAATATTATTTGCACCAGCGAATCAATGCATCACTACAGAAAATGGTGGGACAATTTTCCTTAGCAAATTACTCCTTGCTTTTTCGAAGCTCGCTTTTGCGTAAATTTATGAAAAACGTCAGGCCATGAATTAATTTTTCACGAAGATAATGAAGTCATTTAAAATATTCTACAGTTCAGTTTTCTCCAGTGGAAAATTTGTGAAACTCTACAATTTTATATCAATTTAATTAAATTTTAAATTTTAAAGTGACTAAATTATTTATAATTTTGTAAGCTATATTACCTAAATTATCAAGCATGAAAGTAAACGAATTTAAATTACTTTTAATAAATTTCAAGTTTTACTCTGGTATAAAAGTGTTATTAATGATGAGTGACGTAATTCCTAAAGGTTTCAGCGAAAGTTTACAAAAAAGTCCTTACCGTATTTATACTAGAATTGAGTGCTCTTAGTTTTACTAGGGTTATATCTACGAAATATAGAACCCAGCGTTTGAAGTAAATTTTCTTTATACAATTAGTGTGTGTCAAAAAGCATTTCAAATTTATACAACCGCGTCAAAATGCCTCGATACTGCAATGACAGACGGATTGCGTCCAATCAGTCACTCAAATTTCGAAACATCATTTTTCCAAACAGAAAACATGTTAACTCCATATTCAACTACCACTATATCAGTGTCTATTTTATGAAGACATCTATACCAAAATCACTTTAATAATGACCTCCATCTTATTATTTTCATCAAGAGGGAAAGATTTCAAAAACTAATAACATGGTTGTGAATTTCCCATAATCTGAAGCATAACAACAACAAAAAACAAAGTCTTGAGTTATTTCAAAGGAAAAAAGTTATTGCTGCAGTCAAACGGGGTTATGTTGATACCTTATCATTTCATTGTTATTTTTCAGAGTAACTGTTTTATGTTAATTTTAAATTTTTATTTTTATTTATTGTGGTAATAATTAATATTACATTCACGATATAATCCACAAAAATGAATATCTTTTAGGAATAATGCAAAATTAATAAGTAAAAATATAACGCGCAGAAAACAACGTATAAAAACATTGATATGAAAACTAAAAATATCTCTCTTTTTCCCTCTCATATATATATATATATATATATATATATATATATATGTATGTGTGGTGTGTGTGTGTGTATGTATATGTATGTGTATGTATGTATGTGTATATATATTATGTAAGATCAAGTAAAGATAAACACTCCCAGCCTTCTTTAATTAGCCTTATAAGGCTAACTAACAAAAATATCACGACCTAACAACCAATCATCAAGGGCGTACAGCTGACTTAACGATTGATTAGGTTAGGTCGTGATATTTTCGTTAGTTAGCCTTATAAGGCTAATTAAAGAAGGCTGGGGTGCTTATCTTTACTTGATCCTATATGTATATGTATGTATGTATATATATTGTATATATGTATGTATGTATATATATATGTATGTATATGTATGTATATATATATATATATATATAATATGTATATATATATATATATATATATATATATATATGTATATGTATGTATATATATATATATATATATGTATATATGTATGTATATATATATATGTGTATATATATATATACAGGGCGTCCCAAAAAATGTATACACACTTTAACAGCTGATAGCTCAATTGATGTTTCTTTCTTTCCAAGTTAAACCCATTAGAATTAATAATGGCAGTCAGACTAAGCTTTGAACAAAGGAAATTCATTCTAAAATGCTACTGGAAGTGTGAAACGCAGTTGAAGTGCAAAGACAGTTTAGGAGGGAGTTTCAAACAGATCCACCAACGCGACTTACCATCACTCGAATTAGAGATAAGTTTGAAGCCGATGGAACTGTTCAGAATGTCCACAAGAAGCGTTCCGGAAGACCACGGACATCGACAAGCCCCACAAAGCAAGAAAGAGTACTGGAAACGTATCACCAAAGTCCAAGAAAATCTGTGTGGCAAGCGAGTCGTGAGGTAGGAATTTCAGAATCGTCTGTCCAACGCATTTTGAAGCGCTGTCAATGGAAAAGTTACATTCCAAGATTAGTCCATGCTATTAATGAAGATGATCCGGACCGAAGAGTGGAGTATTGCGAGTGGTACTTGGCACGATGTGGATGTGGACTGGACGAAGGGGTTTCGTAGAATACCCTCCGCGTTCACCAGACCTCACACCACTAGACTTTTTTTATGGGGATACTTAAAAGACAAAGTCTACGCTATAAAACCTGCAACAGTCGCTGAATTGAGAGCAGCCATTGAACGAGAATGCACACAAATACCAAACGAAATGTTTCGTGATGTTTGCGATTCAAACAGGCGTTGACAAAACAATTAAATAATGTCTGTAGATTCTATTACATTTTGAAAATGAAATGTATTTTAATAAACACTGCCTTTATAATTATTTAAAGTGTGTATACATTTTTTTGGGACGCCCTGTATGTATATATGTATGTGTATATATATAGGTATGTATATATGTATATATGTATTATTGTATAGCAGTGAAATGTTTTATTACTTTTCCAAGATGTTCGTTTGATCCTAAGTAGCATGACCTAATTTGTATTCGATCTTTATGCGTATCAAAACAGAGAAAATACTTGTTTCCGACATAATTCATTTTCTCGATGTATCAATGAATTTGAAGCGACTACTGTTGAAACTGGGAAATTGTTTTCAGTTTGAGAAGATAATGAATGTATATGATATGTATTACTATCTGTTTTTCCTTTCATGATCTTTCTTTGGTGATTAACAAGCGGAAGGACATTTATAAGAAGAATTTTGTGTAACGTAAATAATTTCCTCTTCCCGATTGTCACAACTTAAGGAAACGAGTGATTTGGAAGAAGACTCAATCTCGCAGAAATTGTTTTTACATGCCCGCTATTGATGGTGGCCGCCATCTTGTTTAGTTCATCTCAAAACTTTTGAAACAGTTGGCAGATATTGTACACTAAACATACACATTACGATATTACATTACATTATATACTTTCCTTATATTTGTATTTAAACCTTTCGTTCAAGAATATTTTTGTTTAAATCAAAAAGTATAAGATTTGCAAAACCAAATATTTTAGTAAATAGTAGGGTTGCCAGATTTTTCAAATGCCCATGCGAGACAAAAAAAATTTCTGAGGTTTTTTTTAAGACTAAATTTTTTTTCAAATTGAAATTAGATTTCTTCAACGGTTACAACAAACAAAATTAGAAAAATGTTATTACAATAATATTTGACAATTAAACATCGTGAATAAATTGAAATTATTATACATAATATTGAAATTCTAAATCAACTCATCCCTAAAAAATTTGCTTAAAAAATATTTTTTGCCGGACATTTTGACGCGGGATTTTTGGATCAAATGCGGGACGTCTGGCAACCCTAGTAAATAGACATATTACACATTGATTAGTTAGACCCCATTTAGAGTACGCGGTCCAATTTTGGAATCCGTATATGCGCAAAGATATGGACAAAATCGAAGGAGTTCGAAGACGAGCAACTAAGATGATTCCGTCGCTTTGGTTGAAGTCGTACGAGGATAGGCTTAAGGAGTTAAAATTGACTACATTCGAGACTAGGAGGCTAAGGGGTGATCTAATCCAGGTTTTCAAAATTATGAATGGGTTCGATAACGTAAATAGAGATAGCTTTTTCAAAATATCACAATATAATAGGACTAGAAATAATCGGTGTAAGTTGACAAGTAGAAGATTCGAGACAGCAGTTGCCAAAAACTTTTTTACGCATAGAATAGTAAATAGTTGGAATAGTTGGCCGGTAGAAGTAATAAGTAGCACGTCTATAAACGTGTTTAAAAATTGATTAGACGCATATGTTGATAGATTGGTATAGTTTAAGGACGAAAAACATGCGCAATACACAACTACAACCACGGTTAGGTAGATCAGCCATGAGTTGATCCTAATTAGGTCTTTGTTGGTCTGGAACATTGTAACATTATAACATTTTGGGTTCCTTTTACGACATCAAAATTAAGCATGTAAAGCATTTATAGAAAAGTTGCATTTTAGTACGATATACATTATTATTATTATTATTTCTGGTGGGACAATACAGTCCCACTGGTAGGGAAAGGGTTAATAGTTTTATGATCAGTGGCTAACTAATTTATTTTATTTATACAACTGAACACGTGGTTTTGAGGTTTAACAATGTTTTATACTCGCATATTTCCAACTAATTACTATTTACTCCTTTCAGTATATACATATACAGTGGCGCTCTCGTACAGAAAAATATTTCGGTTATATTCATCCTTATATTTTGTATCATTCACAGAATAGTTATGAGAAGTTTACCGTTCATTTGGAAAAATTTAACAAATAAAAAAATTAGTTAATTTCTAACATATAATTTAAAACCAAAGAATTTGAAAAAAAAATTAAAATTAAAAAGTTTTCGTACATTTACTTACAAAATGATTTAATACTTTTTGTGTCCATCTTTTGCTTGAATGACTTCAATGTTTCTTTTTGAGTATTTTTATACAAAAAAATTTAGCCCATTCTTCTTAAGAAAAGTGTTAAAATTCATTCAGATTTGAAGGGCTTCTTTTGCGGACAGCTTTTTTCAAATTAAACCATAAATTCTCTATCAAATTGAGATCTGGAATTTGATTGGGCCACTCGAGAAGCTTGAAATTCTTTTGTTGAAGCCATTTCACGGTGCTCTTACTTTTATGTTTTGGATTTTTATCTTGCTGAAGGACCCAGTTGCGACCCACTCGCAATTCTCGAACTGAAGACAATTCATTTTCTAAAATTTCCTGATATTTCTTCGAATTCAAGATTCTATTGACGAAAACAAACTTTCTTCGACCAGAAGCACTAAAGCAACCCCAAAAAAGCAACCTACCAGCACCATGTTTAACCGAAGGAAGGATGTTCTTTTCCTCGAATGCAGTATTTGATTTTCGCCAAACATACCGTTGCTCGTTTTTCCCAAATAATTCAATTTTGGTCTCGTCTGTCCACAGAATTTCATCCGGAGTAGCATAATTTAAACGAGCTTCTTTGTGCGCTTTTCGTTGCAGAGGTTTTCTTCATGCAACTCTTCCATGCAGACCATTCTTTTACAATGTACGACGTACAATAAACTGACGGACATCGACCTTAGACAGTCTTAATGTTTGGCAAATATCACCCGCAGCCACTCGTGATTCGAAGCAGTCATTCTTTCAATTTGTCTAGTTGTACGTTCTGAAATTTTGCAAGGTCGTCCACATCTTGGTACAGTTTTCATTGTTTCAAAGCCTTTCCACTTCTTTATAACTGCAGCAACCATCGTAAATGGAATTCGAAGTTCTTTTCCTATCTTCCTATAACTCTTTCCAGACTCGTGTGCAGCAATAACATCTCTTGAGATCCGTAGACAGCTTTTCACCACAACGACTCATTGCTTGTAGTCATCCGTCTTCCATGAAGATTCACAGAGAAAATTCAAGAATTCAGAATTGTAAAGTCTCTAATTAATAAACACCCAATTACTGATAAAAATTTAAAATTCTTCAAGCGTAAGGTGGACAAAAAAGGATCAAATAATTTGGTTAATAAATGTATGAAAACTTTTGCATTTTAACAAATTTTCCTCACATATGAAAATAAAAAGTTTATTGGCAAACCAATAGTCCATATGACGAATTGTAATAATAAGTACAAATTGAAACCAAAATAAAATAAAAATACAAGTACCAAGAAGAGAAATACAAATAATGAAAAATAGCGATGTTGAGGTTAAATGGAACTACAGACAAACATTTTCATGCCATAAATTCCATAGCTTATGGCTTAGATGATATATGGCAGGACTGATGAATAGCTTGGATAAATGGGTTGATTGATTTTTTAATTCTTTGCATTATATTGTATTGAGCACGTCGTGTTACTTCCGGGAGGGTTGACATTGTGGTTAGCAAACATTTGCAAAGTTGAGAATTGCTTAATAGTAAATACCAGTGCTGTGCTCGTTACTTTATAAATGTAATGCCGTTACCGTTACCACAGTCTAAATGTAACGCCGTTATCGTTACAGTTACCATTTTTAAAAAGTAACGAGTAACGGCACCGTTGCTCGTTACCGTTACTTTTAATGAAATGTAAATATATTATATATATGCATAGGTATATTATGATTTATATATACACAAAATATTATATATAAACATTCGCTTGTGCGAGTATGTGTTGGTTTGTATCCACTGGTTAATGCATATGCATATGCTATGAAGTCTGTACATGCCTTCATTGCGTTGTTATGACTTATAGGGCATAATATTTTCAGAAATGTGAGACAAAATTACTGCAAGATTTATTACTAGGAATTGCAACACAACAGAGGATGTAGCATACTATTGATACTAATTTACTAATGCTAGAATATACCTGGAAAGTTTAGTTTTGCAAAACAATAATACGAAATACTAAAGAAATGAATCAAATGAGTTATTGTGCATGGCAATGATAATTGAAATTTATTAGCTAAATATACAAACTACTTAACTATTATTCAAAAGATCTTTTTTGGCCTTTAAGAAAACAAGCTTCTCAAAAGTTGCATCTAAGAGCGAGCCTCGTTTCGGACGCAGTATATCCTTCCCTACTGAAAAAAACCCGCTCAACAACGGCACTAGATGGTATAGGAGTGTTAAGTTTAATAAACATAATTTTAAAGTTAGTAGATGGGAAGGATGCAGAGCTAACGTGCCGTGAAGGCCCAGATGAGAGGAATGACGAAACCTCTGTTGAACTTAGGTCCCTCCCTGCTCCAGGGTTCTTCACCTTTTTACTTTGACAGTGCTGTCAGTGTAGGGGGAGAGGGTGGATAGGGGTAGGCTGCCAGCATGCCAACGGCCATCAAGCACACCTCGCCCATAGTGAAGGGACAAATTTTTAACGGTTAATGAATAATGAGAGGCTCGAAAGAAACTAATTGCGAGCTACGATAAAAAGTAACGAGTAACGACTAACGAATGTATTTCCCTAAAAAAGTAACGTCGTTACTGAAAGAGTTACTTGATTTGAAATGTAACGCCTTACTAAAAAAGTACCGCGTTACGTAACGGCCGTTACTTGTAACGCGTTACTGCCCAGCTTTGGTAAATACATGGTGTCGGGCGGACGGACAGGGACTGCCTTTTTATAGTATAGATTTCACTTTTATGTAATTACCAGCTGTTATATCCAGCACTTGCTTGGGGTGGGCTGATTGTATTAAATTTTAATTATTCAAATCTTTTTTATATTGTCGTATCGCTCCCAAATTTGAATCTTCAGTGGCATTGGTTCCAATCTCATCGAGGTAAGATAAATTTTACATCTAATGTATTTAATCTTAAAACTTAAGTTCCTGTTAGTATGTTGTTCCTGATTAACATAAAATTGATATGCATATAATTACATTCTGTTAATGAAAAAACTTAAATAATATTTAACTGACATTTTCTCCAGTAGATGACGTCACCCACTTCGTTTAAATTATTTTCAAGGTATCAATTCCCCGAAAAGTATTTCATCAGGCATCGAATTTTGATGAAAATACTATCACTTTAGAGCACTTGTTCGATGAAAGAATTTCCCACATCTTAATGAAAATTCTAGTCTTAGTTTGCATGTAAAAAGATTCCGCTAAATAAATTTTTTGTTTTACTGGCTTTGAATTTTTAACGCCAAATGTTTTTGTGTTGTTATTGTCCTGTTCTTTTTAAGGTTATTGTTATGCAAACAAAAGAGATTTGCCTTTTTGCAGGAAGCATTTTTAGACTAGTATTTAATATGAACAAAGGAAATATTCTGTCCTAGTTTTGTAAATAAAAATTTGCGGTTCACTCTATCATATGTCTTATTTATATCCAAGAAACAGTTATAAATATAGTTGAATTACTGTCAGCTTTTTTAAATACAGTTTCCTTCAGTACATAAATACATTATCAGTTGAGTGGGACCTTTCAAAACCAAACTGATTAGTTGTCCATAAGTAATCACTTAATCGGCGTAGCAAACGTTTATCTAGCAGTTCCGAGAAGCAGGAGGTGACAGCAATAGGCCTGTAGTTATTGCTGTATTGAATGTCCCCATATTTATTTTTGACGAGGGGAAAAATATATATCCTCATAAACCCCGCAGGAATATACTAAGTATGAGCAAACATGGTTGAAAAACAATGCAGGCTACCCACGTCATTGGCATATTAAATTTAAGTACCCATTCATAGTTCATTTAACCTTGAGACAGAACCAGTCTTTAACTCTTTAATCACTCTTAATTTCAGGAAATGAAGTTCAGGTATTTTCCCTGGTCCCTCCCACTGGCGTTTCGTTGCAGTCTATGTTAAGATTAGCCCTTCCTACACTATTAAGAATGTTTGAATAGTGCTTTTTCTACAGCCTTGCAATTTCTTCCTCCCCGACACCCCATCAGTTGTTAGTAGGCGGACATTCTTGACACCCGTTCCCTTCTTAACCCTTACCCTGTCTAGGGTCATTTTACGTCATGTCTTGTGAATCATATGTGATGTACAGGACAGGCAAAGATTTAACAAGTTTCCAAATTTTTTTATCATTAAATTAGCCTCACAGGTTTTTCCTGCTTAAATACTCTCCTTCCTGTTTACACCGCCATACGGCTGCTTTACATTGATCCCTACTTATACACACTTTCCTGTAAACTGGTTCTATATTTTGGGAGTTTTCAATTTCAGGTACTTTTTAAAATTGAGTAGATATTTTTTTTCTTTACGGTAAACAGTAAAATATAACATTTAAGCATTTCCCATTCAAAAAAGAAATTATGGCTTCTATCAGTTGTTTTTATTGAGTTCAGGTTAGTTTGCTGGGAATATACCTGACTAAAAATAAGAAGTTGAATTCAGTATGCAGGAAATACATATTTTAATATTCACTAATTGATGAAATTTACTTTTACTTGTACAATAATACTAGTAACAGTACATGAGAAGTTTCCACTTCAGTATTCTGGGAATTTCCTTCTTGTGAAATAATTGGGGGTTAAAAGAAATTTCAAAGAGTGGGGTTTCCCATTCCAACATCTCCAACTACGCGCTACTGCCAGATACTAAAGCGATTAATATGCTGACATCATCAACTGCATTTTGAATTGCTTTTCTTGGGTGCATTATTCTACGCTTTTCTCAAACATTAAATTACATAGAGTACCACGATTCAAGAATACGCAGCTGTTCGTTTCATGAAAATGAAAGTTTTTGAAAATTCCCAAAATTCCCCAAAGTTTCCGAAAATTTATGAAAATGCCCAAAATCCCCAGTGGAAATTTAATGCTTTCAAAATTCCAGGGAATTTTATAATTTTAGACTCGACATCATGGTGGAGCGATAATCACGTGTGTCTGTAATTTAGGTATCACCCGTAACGAAACGTAGAAGAACTGGAAAAGTTAAAAAGCTTAGTGGACCCGTGGGCATGTCTCCGCTTACATGTACGCTTTAGTCTCTCTTTTGTTTTACTTATGATACATGTAGCGATGTTGTTCTCAAACATTTGAGTCCTTTGAGTTAGTTGGGTAATAATGTTAACGGTTGTTTACATCCTTTGTGGCGTGGTATCCGAAGCACCTACAGGTCGCTACCCCATCTGAATGGAAAGAACTGTTTCCCATCCAACTATTGAACAGATCCAACGTCGTTCAACTTCGATGATCTAAAAGGAAGAGGTAATGTGACGTGGCCAGAACGTAGCCCTGTTATTTGCTTAAACTCGCCCCTTGCGGTATCCCTATAGAAAGAAATCGTGCGGTGATACGTCAGGGGGATCTAGGAGGCTGCAAATCTTTGGTGATAAGTCAGTCGCCAAAATTATCCCGCATCATGTCCACTGACAAACGTTGTGCAAAGAGTAACGGTGTCGTGGAAACAAGTGTCTTGTAGTCTCCAAACGAGGTACAGACTGCTGGATTAGGCCTTAGTACGATTTAGTGTTTGTCTCTCAAAGGTAAAAGGTTTGATGATTCTTCGTTATTTTATTTTAGTTACATCGTTTCTCATTTTCTTTATCGCAACTTTGTCGTGGTTATTCGCCCAAATGAGAAAGATATCGAAGCGCGATGATATGTCCTGTATACCACTCGAAAGAGAAACGTCGTTTTAAATACCTAGCCTGTTGTTATAGGACTAATATTCAAGAAGTTATTAGTTCTAAATTTAGAAGTCTGTAAGTTTTGGAACACCATAAAAATGTACGAAATAAATTAGTATTAACTTCTACACATATATTAAAGCAAACTATTTAAGTGTCATTCAAAACACTATTAAAAATAGTTCATTCTAATAAATTATATAATATTTAAAAATAAGAATTCCAGCTAAGAAATAAGTCTGCTGAAAACCCAATCAAATCTCAAAAGCTGACCATAAAGTTGCCACAAAATATTTTATGAACAAAAGTAAATATAAACGCAAGTATGACAGAAGGAGAGAGAGAAGGAAGTAGGCCATTTTACTTATAGCACCATTTCGGACTATATATATAATATATATATATATATATATATATATTATATAGTTCTCTACAACAAAGCGAGCGCTGTAACGAAGACGCACAGCAATGCCACTTTGAAATAATTAATAAACTCGGAAGCAAATCCATTTCGTCTTTCTGGAAGATGTCGTAAAAACGCTACAAATAAACCTTAATTACATGTGAGACAGAAATTTTTGTATTGTCTGTCGTTTGCCATCTAACGGCAAATGCTAGAAAGAGGGAAGAGATATTTGTCGTACGGGAATAGAAAAGGGGAAGATTTCGTCTTTGAGGTTATGGTTATGACAGACATTGTAGCGGGAATGCGCTTTATTAAGTTTCCAATTATATTTACACAATGAACAATATCGTCGTAGATTTAAGATTATTTCAAGTTTGAATTCATTTTAATAAGTATTTTGTTGTTATGTCATTATTGTTAAGAATATCGCATATAAAAATTATTTTTTAGCGCAGAAATAATCCGAGTTAACTTCAAATGGCTGTAGGACTGTATGAAGCGGAATATACTATAAGAGTATATTATAGATTAGGACTCAAAAGAAAAAATACTGTTTGGAAAGTTAAGCACTCACGATGGAAAGCACCTTTACGAGAAAAAGTTTATTATAACAGTAAAGCTTCAAAACCACTTAAGTTTTGCAAAATAGCTTCTATTAAATAATTTTTATTAACCTTTAGCCTCTGAAACTTCCCTGTAAAATTACCTAACCATGCAATAACTTTAAATTTGACAGAATTTTCAGTAAAAGATTGTCATTTTATATATATATATATATATATATATATATATACACAAACTCAGAATGGTTCCCTGAGAACATTATATGTTAAACACAGACCGTGCATGGCACAAGGAACTCTTCTGGGAAAATTAAATCCACTATAGTCCGAATAAGTAATGGTAAATGACAAATACCATAGTTTTTTTCCTTTTTCATGATTTTAGCCCGACGTGGGCAACGGGTCTCTCGCAAAGAGATCCCATAAATATAGCTTCCCTCACCAGCTATCTGCAAAGCAGACAGGATCCAGCTTTGGGACGTGGATCTAGGGTTTAAAGCAAGCCTAGATCCCTACACTCAGAACCTCTATATAAGTAAAAGACTCGTTGCATTCACGTCGTGTTGAATAAATCAAAGAAAAAGGGGGTAACTATTGTATTTTTAGCCAAAAAAACCAAAACTTAAACCTCAACCGGGACATTGAGCGTCCACTTTTCAAGGCACGAAACACGTCCGTTTAGTATACACAAACTCAGAATGGTTCCCTGAGAACATTATATGTTAAACACAGACCGTGCATGGCACAAGGAACTCTTCTGGGAAAATTAAATCCACTATAGTCCGAATAAGTAATGGTAAATGACAAATACCATAGTTTTTTTCCTTTTTCATGATTTTAGCCCGACGTGGGCAACGGGTCTCTCGCAAAGAGATCCTTGTGCCATGCACGGTCTGTGTTTAACATATAATGTTCTCAGGGAACCATTCTGAGTTTGTGTATACTAAACGGACGTGTTTCGTGCCTTGAAAAGTGGACGCTCAATGTCCCGGTTGAGGTTTAAGTTTTGGTTTTTTTTGGCTAAAAATACAATAGTTACCCCCTTTTTCTTTGATTTATTCAACACGACGTGAATGCAACGAGTCTTTTACTTATATAGAGGTTCTGAGTGTAGGGATCTAGGCTTGCTTTAAACCCTAGATCCACGTCCCAAAGCTGGATCCTGTCTGCTTTGCAGATAGCTGGTGAGGGAAGCTATATTTATGGGATCTCTTTGCGAGAGACCCGTTGCCCACGTCGGGCTAAAATCATGAAAAAGGAAAAAAACTATGGTATTTGTCATTTACCATTACTTATTCGGACTATAGTGGATTTAATTTTCCCAGAAGAGTTCCTTGTGCCATGCACGGTCTGTGTTTAACATATAATGTTCTCAGGGAACCATTCTGAGTTTGTGTATACTAAACGGACGTGTTTCGTGCCTTGAAAAGTGGACGCTCAATGTCCCGGTGAGGTTTAAGTTTTGGTTTTTTTTTGGCTAAAAATACAATAGTTACCCCCTTTTTCTTTGATTTATTCAACACGACGTGAATGCAACGAGTCTTTTACTTATATAGAGGTTCTGAGTGTAGGGATCTAGGCTTGCTTTAAACCTAGATCCACGTCCCAAAGCTGGATCCTGTCTGCTTTGCAGATAGCTGGTGAGGGAAGCTATATTTATGGGATCTCTTTGCGAGAGACCCGTTGCCCACGTCGGGCTAAAATCATGAAAAAGGAAAAAAACTATGGTATTTGTCATTTACCATTACTTATTCGGACTATAGTGGATTTAATTTTCCCAGAAGAGTTCCTTGTGCCATGCACGGTCTGTGTTTAACATATAATGTTCTCAGGGAACCATTCTGAGTTTGTGTATACTAAACGGACGTGTTTCGTGCCTTGAAAAGTGGACGCTCAATGTCCCGGTTGAGGTTTAAGTTTTGGTTTTTTTGGCTAAAAATACAATAGTTACCCCCTTTTTCTTTGATTTATTCAACACGACGTGAATGCAACGAGTCTTTTACTTATATAGAGGTTCTGAGTGTAGGGATCTAGGCTTGCTTTAAACCCTAGATCCACGTCCCAAAGCTGGATCCTGTCTGCTTTGCAGATAGCTGGTGAGGGAAGCTATATTTATGGGATCTCTTTGCGAGAGACCCGTTGCCCACGTCGGGCTAAAATCATGAAAAAGGAAAAAAAACTATGGTATTTGTCATTTACCATTACTTATTCGGACTATAGTGGATTTAATTTTCCCAGAAGAGTTCCTTGTGCCATGCACGGTCTGTGTTTAACATATAATGTTCTCAGGGAACCATTCTGAGTTTGTGTATACTAAACGGACGTGTTTCGTGCCTTGAAAAGTGGACGCTCAATGTCCCGGTTGAGGTTTAAGTTTTGGTTTTTTTGGCTAAAAATACAATAGTTACCCCCTTTTCTTTGATTTATTCAACACGACGTGAATGCAACGAGTCTTTTACTTATATAGAGGTTCTGAGTGTAGGGATCTAGGCTTGCTTTAAACCCTAGATCCACGTCCCAAAGCTGGATCCTGTCTGCTTTGCAGATAGCTGGTGAGGGAAGCTATATTTATGGGATCTCTTTGCGAGAGACCCGTTGCCCACGTCGGGCTAAAATCATGAAAAAGGAAAAAAACTATGGTATTTGTCATTTACCATTACTTATTCGGACTATAGTGGATTTAATTTTCCCAGAAGAGTTCCTTGTGCCATGCACGGTCTGTGTTTAACATATAATGTTCTCAGGGAACCATTCTGAGTTTGTGTATACTAAACGGACGTGTTTCGTGCCTTGAAAAGTGGACGCTCAATGTCCCGGTTGAGGTTTAAGTTTTGGTTTTTTTGGCTAAAAATACAATAGTTACCCCCTTTTTCTTTGATTTATTCAACACGACGTGAATGCAACGAGTCTTTTACTTATATAGAGGTTCTGAGTGTAGGGATCTAGGCTTGCTTTAAACCCTAGATCCACGTCCCAAAGCTGGATCCTGTCTGCTTTGCAGATAGCTGGTGAGGGAAGCTATATTTATGGGATCTCTTTGCGAGAGACCCGTTGCCCACGTCGGGCTAAAATCATGAAAAAGGAAAAAAACTATGGTATTTGTCATTTACCATTACTTATTCGGACTATAGTGGATTTAATTTTCCCAGAAGAGTTCCTTGTGCCATGCACGGTCTGTGTTTAACATATATATATATATATATATATATATATATATAATCATCATTTTTAACATCCACATCCGCATCAGCACTTCTGACTGCGGACATTACCTCTAATAAATTATGCAATTTACAATTAAATTAGCTTATAAAGTAGCTTATAAGGCCAGTCATGCACATTTCATGTAAAGTATTAATTATTAATGAACAAACAAATATATATATATATATATATATATATATATATATATATATATATAGAAAATAACCGTTTTGCTACATCTGTTTACATGCACAAAAAAGACTTAGAAAGGAAACTTGAATCTTTTACACTTAGCGTATTCTTTACACGTAGCGTAATTTCTTGAACCGAAAGTAGAATATCAATTCCATTTGTAAGTTTTTTCACAATAAATTAGAATTTCTGAAAGAGAATATCTTCAAGGCAATAATTTTCAATGAAAATTTATTAAAACTCTACCGCAAATACTTTAATAAGTTTCCAGCCCCCCCCCCCCCAGCCAAATACTTACTCAACAACGGATCTGGTACCGTAATGGCTACGAAGAAAGTTTATTTTTACCACTAATTATGTTCTCGGGTCTTTCTTTTACATTCTGTCAGTATAAAATCACACACGACTTGCGTCGTCACGACCCGAGTCGTGAGTCGCAAGGCGATCCTATGTGCGGCCGGCCTACCTGCGCTCGTCTCAGATCTATAAATACACTTGTGATGAATGCATTTCAGAGCACCTCGCCATTTTCAAGATCGAATTAACGAACGTAGAGGGCGTAGTTGTCGGTCGAATGTTTTGCTCACAAATTCTCCGTATCCTAATGCGTAGAATAATGCTCACGAAACGGATCCTTCCATAAAAGGAAAGTACAATACTTCAAAATCCTCCGCAGAACGAAGTCCAGTGACGTCACTCTGCAAGAGACCATCCAATTTACGGTCACTCGTAAATCAGATGTGAATGGTTGTTGACCTCTTTCCACAATTTAAATATTTTAAAGCGAACGAAGATACATAATAAATAAATATCTTCTTTATTTTAATTTACGTGAAGTATTTTGGATCATTTTATTGTAATTTAAAAAGTTTGTTTTCGTTTTTTAAAAAGTAGATTTAAAAGTTCCTCAAAACTAATATTTCATTTATTTATTATATATATTAAAGAACTGGGATTGAACTCAGAATAGTCCCCTGAGGCTTTTTCATGAGTGTATCATATTAAAAAACTGATCATGGTAAAAGCATATATCGAAGATCTGTTGTAAAAATAAAGTTTATAAATAGATGATAGATATATATTGGTTAGCTTCGCTGACTACGAATCCACCGGCCCCGGGTTCGATTCTCGGTGACGGCAGTCGGCGCGCGGCAAACCCAGCTGTTCATCCTTCCATACAATAAAGATTGGTTGTTAGATAAATGGGTACCCTGAGTAGCCTAGTGATTAAAACGCTGGGCTGTTGATTGGGAGCAGGGCTCCCACTTTTAAGGTAATTTACCTTAGTTTAGGGTAATTTGGGTACATTTTAAGGTACAGGAATTTTTAAGGTAAATCTAAGGTAATTCAGCTCGAAAGCAGTTTCTCATAATCTGTTGAAAAAATATAAAATAAAATAGTGAAAAATAATATAAAATATAAGAAATAAATCAATTAGAGAAAATTTAAATGATTACATACTGAAAAACCATTATTTTTTCTACCTACAATTGCGCCCTCTTGCGTTACAGTTGGGTATTAAAGATGTAAACAAAGCTGGACCTAACTTTTTCATTGCTTTCGTTAGGCCTATGGTGACAACTGTGATTCATTTAACATTACAGTGATTACATTCAATGCAGTCTTGTAGATAACTTTACAATAAAAGTAAGTTTATAATAAATGATAAATGGCATCTAAAAGAAATGAGAGTGACGAAGAAAGTGATTACAATACAGATGATGAGCGTCAGGAAACGTCGAAAATCAAGAAGCGTAAGGTAAAGCGGAATGTAAATAGTAGCGCAACTGATGAACAGGGCCGCATTTAGGGGGTGGCGCACCGGGAAAATGTCCAAGGCCCCGCGCCCGATGGGCCCCGCAAATTTCAATTGAAAAAAATTAAACGCCGTCCAATCTTTAACCGAAGGCTACGCCGAGAATATCGTGGTACTGGATGAGCTAGCAGCAGATACCAGCCAAACTGCGGAAGCCAGGGGATTGTCTAAACAGCTTCAACAACTCGAAACAGCCATGTTATTGGTTTTATGGAACACTATTCTCGAACGATTTCAAAAAACGAATGCATCTCTGCAAAAACAAGGAATGTCGTTAGACTCAGCCACCCTCTTGCTGAAATCACTACTGCAATTTGTTGAAGATCTCAGATCAAGATTTGAGGAATTCGAGGACCAGGGCATCGGAAAGTGTGGTCATCGAGTATACAAGGAATCGACTCAACGCACAAAGAAGAGAAAGCGCCTTCATGACGAAATCGGAACTGCCGAAGATACGAACCTGACACCAAGAGATTCATTTTGGACCACTGCATTTCTACCGATAAATAATTGATAAACTGTGTACCACTCTGAACACTCGTCTAGAAGCGTACGCCGTCCTGCAGAAAAGATTTGGATTTTTGTATTTCCTTCTAGTCCTGGACATCGACAGTCTTCGACGGTCAGTTGAACTTCTAATAGAATGCTATCCGGCTGATCTGGAGAAAGAGCTGGTAACAGAAGTTGTGCAGTTCGCTGCCCTAATGAAACTTGCCGAAAGTGAAACAGAATCCCAGACGGAACGTGAAGACATGTGCAACAGATTTTATCGGCATACGAACACAAACGAACTGAAAGGAACATTCCTAAACATGGAAATATCAATGAGAATATACCTGTGTGTGTTTGTCACGAACTGTTCTGGTGAACGTTCATTCTCGAAACTCAAACTGATCAAAAATTACCTTCGCTCCACAATGGGCCAGGAGCGCCTTTCGTCCCTGGCGCTGTTGAGTATAGAATATGAGGTTTTGCAGTTGGTGAGTTTCGAGGACACAATCACGCAGTTTTCCAAACAAAAAGCCAGGAAATCTACACTCGGCAAATCTACACTCTATCTACAGTACAGTAAGCTGTACAGTTTAGCTGTTTATTAAGTGCATTACAACTGTGTAGCCTACTAGTGTAGCTGTATACACTGTATGTGTACAAAGTTAAGTTATAGTCTTTAATATCACATTAATAAGCCGAATGGCTTCCGCATGTGTGTTTTGTGTGTGTTCAAAAAATATATCTGTTATGTGCATTACAAACAAAATATTGTCATTCATTAACACACTAAAATAATACATCCCGAGAAATAGTTTGCCCAAAGCCCCGCACACTGTAAATGCGCCCCTGCTGATGAAGTATGTAAGGAAATTATGTTAAAGCAATTTGAGTAGATTTTTCATTTCGGATCTAACTTTTCAACTTATTTGGAGCAAGTTTTTATTAATTTCCTTAAGTTCTATTGAAGTTTTGAGTTTATTCATTTTTATATAATAAAAACGCATATCTTTTTTAAAATAAACTTTTATTTTTCAATACAGTATAATATTGCTTTTCAACTTTAAGATGTGTACGTTTGGAAATAAACTTTTTTTTCAATATACTACAGGGTGTTTTATAATCCGAATATCTTGGTACCATGATAATGTCATATTATATATATATATATATATATATATATATATATATATATATATATATATATATAAGGTAATTTTTAAGGAAATTTCACTTTCAGATGTAAGGTAATTTTGCTGATTTTAATGTAGATTCTAAGGTAATCCTTGCTGGCAGCTCTGGGAGCCCTGATTGGGAGGTTGTGATATAGAGTCCAAATGAGAACTGTGTAATTTCTGACCAACCATGATGAGTCGTGGTTCGCATTCTTCGTTAAGTTGTAGGTCTAAGGTGGAGTAACAAACTTGACCTTCGTCATAATGAAAACTTCGGGCGGAAGCAAAACCAAGGGTTATATATATATATATATATATATATATATATATATATATATATATATATATATAATATGCACTTATTGGCTATTGCGCGCGCGAGTTCGTTTGTTCACGATGGCTCTGTCTGGTTATCACTTGGATGACATTTTCAATTTTATACGCACAATTTTCTCATGTTATTTGAAGCCCACTTTTAATTTTGAACTTCCAATGTTACTTTATCCTCAGCTTACAAGAGGTGCCTATTGCAAAGTAGCATAGAAACAACTGTCCCTCGTATAGTTTATTTCACAAAATTGAAAACATTTCACTCACAATGGAACATTAATTCAAAATAAGTTTACAGATGTACAGTGTACACGTAAAAAAAATTTTTGAAAATAAAATTTTAATTAAAAAAATATTTTAAATTATTTGGATTAAGTCTCAAAGGGTTTATACAAAGGGGTTTTGGAGCTATTGAAGAATAAGGACCCCAGCCTTCTTTAGTTAGGCTTATAAGGCTAACTAACGAAAATATCACAACCTAATCTAACCAATCGTTAGGTTAACTGTACGCCTTTGACGATTGGTTAGGTTAGGTCATGATATTTTCGTTAGTTAGCCTTATAGAGCTAACTAAAGAAGGCTGGGGTCCCTATTCTTTAATAGCTCCGGGGTTTTTTATAGAGGGACTTAAGCAATAGCACTTAGCTTACTTCAAATTTCTTATAATAAGAGTTTACTTAACAAAAAAAATTTAAAAAATGGAAAATTTAGTCTTAAAAGTTCTGCGCAAGTTCCACAGATTTTTCGAAAAAGAATTTGTGGAAAGAATTTTCTTAAACTTTACAAAAGTCTTTAGCGAACTCTGCAGATTTCTTCGGGAAAGAAATATACCAAAAGTTGCTCAATACAAACATTTTAAAACCATTTCCCGGAGATGACAACAATAAACGCAACAAACTCAAATTTAGAATTTGGACGTGTGAACAGAATTAAACTTTAAAAATTGCCGGACACTTTTGGGTATTATTTTCAACAAAGTTCTTTTCTTGCCGACTACCACCTTATTTACAGAATGAGGTCTGAACCATAACTTAAACGCTTGAAACAAAGTATGAAACAGTGAAACAATGAGATTCAACTTATTCGAAACACATAAACACATAAACACATTAAAGTCGGCTTATAGAATCAATCGGTGCCACAACTTTCAAAATCGACTTAACCACACTTCATCGTTAGAAAACTGACTCTTATCTTTATGTTACTTACACCTTAAGGTTAAAGAAATTCCTCCCTTTCAATATTTGAATGACCTGTCAAAACACTTTCATTACATGACGTCATTCATACATAAATTACCGAGCTCCTATTTGCTAATCTCAGTTTCGTTACTCCAAAGCTCCGCCTTTCAAGGAAGTAGTAGTTAAATTAAATTTTCCTCTCAGAGGATTTCCTTTTGGCGATGTATTTTTTAATAACCTTTATTAATAATAAAATAAATACATTGGTTTTATAATTTACAGTGATATGAATAATTGTGAAGCTGGACTATTTATTTTATTTAATTTGGTCCTTAAGCTTTAGGCTTTACTGGGTTCTTATTAAAAATAAACAGCTAATTATTATGAATTAATAATAAATAAGTAAATAAGTATTATTAATAGTTGAAGTACGTATTAATCTTAAATTATCATTATTCATTGATATGACAAATGTAAGGTCACCATTGAGGGCATTATACCAATACCATACAAAGAAATCAATATTATACATGAGAGATAAGAACTGAACAATCCCAAGAAATGTATTTTTAATACTAGATTACACACGAGAAATTAATAAACAGTAGTGATTGATATTAATCCTAGATTTTTGTTAGTATGTCATTATTAATCGGGATTTCAACTTCGTTTTAAACAAATTTACATTCACAATATTTTTTATATCAGCATTTAAGTCATTCCATAGTTTCAATCCAATGAAAATGAGTAGTTTTTGGGATGAAGACAATTTAAATTGAGGTATAACGTACTGTACTTTGATATATTTCTGGTCTGATACGAGTAGATTTCTTGATGAGTTATAAAATATCTATTTACCCATTGTAAATTAATAATTTTGTTTTTACACTTTTAAATAAAAATAAATTGTGCCAGTTTGATTACATCATTGAGCTTTAGTAGGTTTAGGTCTTTAAATAATGCACTAGAGTGATCAAGGAAATCAGCATCAGATAATAACCTTATTGCACAATCTGGCCTCTCTCACTAATGTCATTTTAGGAGGAGACTTCAACGCTAAAGACACTAGTTGGTACCTGCACAACCAAAACAACACCAGAGGCGCCAACATAGCCACACAACTAAACAGCCTCTTCATTCTTAACAACACAGAAGAACATACTCACATACCACATCAAGCAAGATACTCAAACTCAATGGCGGCTCGTGACTTTCAGTTATGGGGGTGCTGCCTCAGAAATTGCGAACAATTGTGTCGATTATATATATATATATGAGAGAGAGAGAGAGTCGAATAGATAAATAGATAACTACTCACTACTCAGTCATAAAAATAAGTAAAATAGTATCATAAAATCAGTTATAGGGTACTTACGCTTAACGGGTAATTTCGAATTTGCCAAAAATGTTATTTATAAACAAATTCCATTCTTCTGTTTTTATTCTGAGCGAAAAAGTATCCTAAGAAATGAAAGCTATATATTGTAAATAATCCAATTATTATATAATTTACTTCAATCTCACGACAAAAAATAAATGATAACGAATCATCGATAAATGCAATTCGGAAATTAAATTTCGAATTAGCAAACGATACAGCAACACAACTGCCACGTCAAACAAACAAATCGGCACTGCTCTGTCCAGAGTGCTTTGGATCCTCTTAAACCCGCGATTCTGACTCGCTCTTCGTACGTCCGCCACCGAGGTTTCAAGCGTTTCGAGCAAAATCTGGAACTGTTAAGTACGCAGTTCCACGGGAAGGCTGAAGCTACTTTCGTGATTCATTCGTTCGGCATTGAAATAGTTTAAGGAAAAAAGGATATAATCTGATTTAAAAACTCAAAGTTCATTGAAAAAAAACAATCAGAGAGGCTATTTTAAATATTTAAATATAAAGATCATAAGATCATGGGGGTGCTGCAGTTCCGCAGTGCCTACCGACGAGCCGCCCCTGCAGTCAAACTCCTCCCCAGACATAACGTTCTGTTCCCACTCACTAGCAACACATACACACTGGAAACAGAAAAACAACCGTCATCAGACCACCTGCCCATCATCATTACACCACGTTCTACACTCTGCCCCAACAGCCTTAGGCACACTTACAGAAATTACAAGAAAGCTGATTGGGAACAGTTCAAAATACAGACTGAGGAACAATTCACCACATTAAACAGCACACCCATCATAAACATCAAACAACATTCAAGACATTCAATCAGATCATCAATAATGCAAACAAATATATACCCAAGGGCAACATTAGGAAATACAACCCAAATTACATTAGAGAAATAGCCCACCTCATAAGGCAACGTAACAACCTCAAACATAACACACAAACACTACATACAGAAGTCCTAAAACAGCAGATACAACAGTTCAACACAGAAATAAAAACTCAAAGAAAAACAAACAAACATTTGGGGAATTCACAACACTAAACCACTCCACAGATACATCCAGGCTATACAAGACTATAAACAGCATTACCCACTCTAACAGCGGCATTCACACCTCACACGCGGCTATCTGTCGAAGAAAACCTACAGACTCGACACGACCATTACACCCTTCAATACAGACCGGACCACCAAGATCATCAAAAACATTAAGAATTCGAAGGATACTGGACCAGACAACATATCTAACATACACCTTAAACACTTGGGCCCACAGGGAATACTGGCTCTCACAAACATCAGCACATATTCATACCAACACTATTATTCCTAACATATGGAAACAAGGTAAAATTATTAAACTACTCAAACCAAACCAAAATCCAACAGAACCAGCTTCCTATAGACCCATTACTTTACTGTGCACACCTTCCAAAGTAACAGAAAGACTAATCTTACAAATCACCAACCCACACATACCATTATCGCCTACTCAACATGGATTCAGACCTCACCACTCAACCACGACATTACTCACTAACCTCACGCAGCACATCATGGATGGCATCAACTCCAGACGACCAGCTCAACGTACACTATTAGCAACAATAGACATTAGTAAAGCATTTGATGCTATCACACGCTTCCCGCTCATAAACAGAATACTCAACACAAACATGCACAATAACACCAAAAGGTGGCTGAGCAACTATCTCTCAGGAAGATACTCACATGTCACATTTAATGGCAAGTCATTCAAAAACAAGCTTTTTCCGAACGGGGTCCCTCAAGGCTCTGTTCTCTCACCAACACTCTTCAACTTATACGTGCATGACATTCCAACACCCATAGATAACAAGCTTACCTTATCATCATATGCAGATGACATCACTCTAACATCCACCCACAACAACATCGACACCGCTACAAATAACCTACAAACATACATAAACAGTATACAAGACTGGCTCACACACAATAGACTCAAAGTAGCGCCCACAAAATCAATAATCACCTTGCTAACAAGCAACACAAAAGAACACCGGATAACTCCACATCTTACAATAAACAACACCGACATTCCACACACTCACAGGAACAAAATACTTGGGGTCACATACAACACATCATTATCTTTTGCAAACCACATTCAGGACATTAAAAACAAATGTACGTCAAGACTTAACACGCTTAGGGTACTAACAGGCACAAACCTTGGACACCAGCAGGAAACATCATCACTCGTATACAAACAATATATTCGCTCAGTTATGTACTATGCTACCCCATGCTGAGCACCCATTATATCAAACACACACACAGAAACCTTACAGACAATACAAAACAACGCACTTCGTATCATTACAGGATGTACTCAAACAACACCAATAGAACACCTGCACACAGAAACAAAAATACTGAAAATTAGGGAACATTTAAACATGAGGGGAACACAATTCATGGCAGCAGCGACAACTAACCCACAATACCCTTGCCACTACATGTACAATCATGCACCAACACCTCGCACCATTAATAACACCAGAGAAATATTATAACCAAATACTCCATTCCATACCACACCCCACAGACATTACACAGTACAGAAAACACACACACACACACACACACACAGCACTGACACGACATGGTCCGAATGCGGTCCTAGGTGCGAAGCCGCCACCCATTGACAGGTCAGAGACCAGCCTGAGCAGATCGGATCGAGTTAGCTTAACACGATTCCGATGTGGACATCACCCCAACTTAGATATATAAACACAGACTAGACAACTCCACAGACGATACCTGCCACCTATGCCAGGACACACCACAAACAATTGAACACATTATGACAGACTGTACCGCTCTAGCACAACATAATACAGAACACAACATCACTAGTGCGCTGAACCTCTGGTCCACTCCGGAGAGGGCGATCGGTTACCTGCGTGTCGCCGGCTTGCTCGATCAGGGTGGGCTGATCGGCTAACCAACAACAACAACCTTATTGCTCTTTTTTGGATGACAAAGATACCGTTTAATGCGTTGTTAGCGGAGTTTCCCAAAACAAGGGTGCAGTACATTACATAAGGAAGAACAAGGGTATGATAGAGTCAATAAAACCTGTTAGGGACTACATTTCTAAGTTTAACCATAATAGCAACGTTCCTTGAAATCTTTATCGCGATATAATTTACATGACCACTCCATTGCAAATTCTTATCTAGCATTACACCAAGAAATTTTGTTACAGTAAACTCCTTTATAGCGATTTCATTAACATTAAGTTCATCAAGCTATACATTTCTTTTATTAGTAAAAATCATGAAATTTGTTTTACTGGTATTTAGGAAGAGTTCATTGGTGGTCAACCATTTCATTACACTGATATAGTTGCTATGATATAGTTGCTATCACTGAAACTTGGTTAAATACCGTGACTCGGGACTTGTTGGGGGAACTTGATATACCGGGTTTTAAAATCTTTACTAATGATAGGTTACATAGATTTGGAGGCGGCGTTTTGCTGTACATTCGTAATTCCCTTAGGGCTATCGAGGTTAAGTTAGATTTTCCGGCAGCAATTAATGCGATCTGTGTTGAAGTTAGGGCGCGTAGTATTAGTTTTAATTTTGTCGTTGTTTATAGACCTCCCGTTCAACCCCTCGATATAGATACTAGATTTTACTCACTTCTTGGTAATTTTATTGACAATCGAAATAGTATAATTGTCGGAGACTTTAACTGTCCTAATGTTAATTACGAGAATTTTACGGGTAACGAAGAGGGTTTGAGACTGGTTGAGTTATGGACGATAACTTTTTACGACAGATAGTTACCCAACCAACGCGCGGTGATAATATCTTAGATTTGGTGATGACGAACGGCGAGAATATAGTCGAAAGTTTAGAAGTAGGCGAGAGTTTAGGATGTAGCGATCATCAAATTCTTAGGTTTAAGTTATTGATAGAAAACACACAGGATAGTAACGTAATAGAAGTCCCTGATTTTCGTAGGGCTAATTTTGATAGTTTTGCTGATAGGATGAGAGTAGTGGACTGGGATAACTTATTTATGGGTAATGATACGAATTTGCGTTGGGTGGCGTTTAAAGAAAGTTTTAGGAATATTGAAAGGGAGTTTATTCCTCGTAGGCCCAAGCGCGTTAGAAATCGTGGTAGGCCGAAGTGGTGGACTAGGGAAGTAGGCGAGTTCATAAACGAGCGTAATAGAGCGTATAGACTTAACAAGCGCAATGGCCAGGTAGCTAACTTTAATAGATATATCGAGCTTAGACGTCAGGTTAAAAGATCAGTTAGGAATGCCAAGCGTAATTTAGAGATAGTTATAGCTGCGGATAGTAAACATAATCCAAAAAGTTTTTGAATACGTAAATAATCGTAAGCCGGTAAAGGATAACATAGGCCCTCTATTGGATGTAAATGGCGCTTTGGCTTCTGACGCTCAGGCGATGGCGGGTATTTTCAATAACTTTTTTGCGACAGTTTTTACCCTAGAGGACGTAAATAATGTCCCCGACGTTGACGATATCGTTCCATTTAGTAGCGAGACTATTTTAGATGAAATAACTGTTTACGAGGCTGAGATTGCGCATTATATCGATAGGCTAAAAGTTAGCAAGGCTCCAGGCCCTGACGCTTTTTATCCCAGACATTTGAAAGAAGTTATCGTAGGCCCCTTAACGAAGATCTTTAATCAGTCACTCGAAACGGGGATTATTCCTGAAGACTTTAAATTAGCTAACGTCACGCCTATTTTTAAAAAAGGCGACCGCGCGGTAGCTAGCAATTATAGGCCCATTAGCTTAACGTCAATTGTCGGTAAACTTTTGGAATCCGTAGTTAGGGATCGTATTATCGATCACTTAGAAAGTAGGGGTTTGATTAATAGTAGTCAGCACGGGTTTCGACGCCATAGGTCTTGTTTAACAAATTTGTTAGAATTTTATAACGAAATAGTGCGCGAATACGATAGGCATAGGGCAGCTGACGTTATTTATTTAGATTTTAAAAAGGCGTTCGATACAGTTCCGCATAGGAGACTAATTGCGAAGGTTAAAGCGCACGGTATCCGCGGTCAGGTAGCTAACTGGTTAGAAGAATGGCTTCGTGCTAGGAGGCAGAGGGTCGTAGTTAATGGTAGTGAATCGGGGTGGTTAGAGGTAGGTAGTGGTGTCCCACAGGGTTCAGTGTTAGGCCCATTGTTATTCGTAATTTACATTAACGACATAGATGTAGGATTGATTAGTAACGTGTCAAAATTCGCGGACGATACTAAAATAGGCGGTAAGGTTGTTAACGAGGACGATAGAAATAGGATCCAAGACGATGTAGATAGGATTATGGAGTGGACGGATAAGTGGCAGATGCAATTTAACGTAGATAAATGTAAAGTTTTGCATATAGGTTCTCGCAACAATAATTACGTGTACACGATGGATGATAGGGATTTAGCGAGCGTTGACGAGGAAGTAGATTTAGGCGTACGCGTAACTAAAGATTTAAAGGTTAGGAACCAGTGCCTGGAGTCTTGCGCAAAAGCTAATAGGATGTTAGGCTTCATAGCGCGTAATTTCGAATTTAAATCGAAGGATATTATATTGCCCCTTTACAAGTCCCTAGTCAGGCCTCATTTGGAATATGCCGTTCAGTTTTGGTGCCCGTACTTGCGTGAGGATATTGATAGGTTAGAAAGGGTTCAGCGTCGTGCCACGAAACTTATTCCGGCATTGCGCAATAAGCCTTATGAAGATAGGATTAAAGTGTTAGACTTGTATTCACTCGAAACTAGGAGATTAAGGGGGGAGCTTATGAAGTTTTCAAAATCGTTAATAACATCGATAACGTAAATTTTGACAAATTGTTCACTTTCGATAATAGTAATACTCGCAATAACGGATTCAAGTTGCGTGACAGACGTTTCATTACTAATATCGCTAAAAACTTCTTTACGTTTAAAGTAATTGATAAATGGAATAATCTTCCCGCGTCAGTCGTTCATTCTACCAGCGTTAATGTGTTTAAGAACCGTCTTGACAGACATTTTAAAAATATTAACGTTGTTTAAAATTAAAAAAGAAAGTTAACAACAGGAGCTCTGGTGGTGGTGCTCGAGGATGAGTCTGTTGACGATGAATGCCAGCTTGTGACATGCCAGCGTGATGCCAGCAAAAAAAAAAAAAAAAAAAAAAAAAAAAAGAGTAACACGAATGTAGATGTAGCTCATAGCGTAAACTAACCCACTTTTTGTTTAACTTTACCTACTTTTTTTTTTTTTCCTTATCCTCCTTACTTTGCATGTCTCTAACTCTTTTCTTGCATGTTTGTAGTTTGCATGGTATGACAGTGAGTTAAGACTGTGTTTGCATGGTTTGTAAGCGTTCTTATTTTACTTCTTTTCATCTTTCACCCCTCTCCTATATTCTCCGACTATTTTTCTGACTTGTCGGCAGTGGCTGGCGGATGATGATGGTGAGACTTTTTCCCTCTTTTTCTGAATGAATGTTAACCCACGAATGATAGGTGTTGCTCCTTACTTAACCCCTTATTCTCCTCTCTTCTCTTAACCCCCTACTCTCTCCTTTCTCTCGGGCTAGCCTTAGAGTGGATCTTAGGGTCTTTGTTAGCCTTAGCTTCTGTAGATCTGTAGATCTACAAACATTATAAAGTTTAGTGTATCAGATGAACGTTGAAGGTCACTTATATATAATAAAAATAACAGTGGACCCAAAACTAAGCCCTGTGGCACACCATGTTTGACAAGCGCTTTAGTTGTGCAAGCCTTATTTACTGATACAAAATAATATCTATTGGACAAATAACTTTCAAACCAATCACTGATTGCTGCTCTAAAGCCGTAACAATATAATTTATTAAGTAGAACATTATGGTCTATTACATCAAACGCCTTACTCAAATCCATAAATATTGATATCATTATTTATTTGTTCTCTTTAGCTATATTTGCAATTTCCATAAAATTTAAAATAGCCATTTCCGTTGTTTTATTATTACGGAAGCCATATTGATTTGGAGATAATAAATTGTAGGTTTCTAAATATCGTTGCATTTTACTTTTTACAATTTTTTCAAGAACTTTGCTGAACACATAATGAACACACCAGTCTGTAATTTGTTGCTAGTGTAGGATCACCCCTTTTAAAAAGGGGTGTTATACAACCAGTTTTAGCAGTGATGGGAATATTCCTTTGGAAATACTTTGATCATCTTATCTTTAACAAGTTTCATTATAGGTACGGGAATGTTATGAATGTTATTTTTTGTATTTTGTAACTTACCAATAATATTCCGGACCTCAGTAGAGGTAGCAGGAACAAAAGAAAATGAATTTAGTGGGCTGGGTGGCATATATTCTAGAGGTGAGTGATCATTATTTAGTAACTGTGAGCGAAGCTTATCCGCTATTGAAATAGAATGTATATTTAAAAAGTCTGCAATAGAAATATCATCAGTAATTTCTTTATTATCAACATTAAATGTATTTTCTGAGCTATCGAATTTTTGACATGTAACAAATTAAACTGATCTCAAATGTTTACATTTGAACTTTATTCTTAACCAAAAATACATATTTTTACAAGTTCCATAATGAAAAAGTTCTTAAAGCTAAATTCTTTTCTATCGGCAGATTAATTACGAATGACACATCGGGCCTAATTTGTGTCCTTTCTCCGAGAGCGAACGCAGTCTCTCGGCCCTACTCTTGGGTCAAGTTTTAACCGCCCTCCTTTATCGACATTTGTTCTAGATTTAAAAAGATTTAATTTTCTCACCACGCGAAATTAAATCGATTTTCAAATCACTTCACTGTTTTTTCCTACCATTTTTACTTACATTTTGATATGAGATTTAAACATACAAATTTGCCGTTACAACTCTCTCTCTCTCTCTCTCTCTCTATATATATATATATATATATATATATATATATATATATATATGAGAGAGAAATCAAGAAAGCAACTCTCTTCTATACCAAGCCAGCTCTAGAGAGGCAGCCACGAGCCTGACCTCCGTGTGGTGAGGAATCAGCACATGGAATTTCTGCAAGGTTACAATATATATATATATATATATATATATTATTTTTATGCTCTGATCTCGGGCAAATATTTCATATTATACCGAAAGATATTTCCATTTTAAAAAGCTTATTTTTTTAAAAGAAAGCTCAAACTCGACGCCATAATGGCCAAAAACTTTTGAAAAATCGTTCAATTTATTTAAAATTTACGAGTGCAAAAGATTTTAGACCACAAAATTGTTTAAACTCTTTTAATGTCAGCTGGTCGAGTTGTCTATCTCGAATTTCAGACTGAGACTCCTTTCCTTGGTTCATAACAGGGCCAATAGCTTGCCATAAAAGAGGCTGCCATATATTTCTCCCCTTAAAATTGCCATCCACAAACCGCAATTTAATAAGAGACGAGAGAAAAAATAAGAAAAATGCCGCTTTTACTTCTTTTTGAAGTTTGAATTCTTATTTCAAAACTAAAATGTCAAACAGCCATTTCATTATTTAACATATTCGTAGTGACAGTAATATATATATATATATATATATATATTATATATATTATATATTATATATATATATAATATATATATATATATCATACTAATTGGTGTGCAGGGGTGTGCGTGTAAGTGACAGATTTTTTCCCTGGGCCTATATTCAAGTTGTAATATAAAAAATATAAAAAATAGAGGTACATTAAAATAAGCATGTCTACACAAAATAGAACAGATTGTATTATATTGTGTAGTGAGATAGCAAAGACATGTGAAACAAAGTATAGCCGCAATAAAATATACGCATCATTCCATTAAAAAGCATGAAATACTGTACTGTATATATATATATATATTTTGGATCACAATGGGTTAAGTCCACCACTTAGCTTGTTATTGAGTGTAGTTTCTCTGCCAGAAGTGTTTATGTCCAAGACCTATTAAGAGTGTTATCAAAGTCACCAGTGATTGTTTATGCCCATCAGCTGATGATGGTTTCCCAGCCAGAAGTGACTATGTACGTGAAGGTATGATGATGGTGTTAATGGTTGGAACGGTTGTTTGTATAATTAGCCAGTTTCTCAGGTAGAGGTTCGGGTGAGTCTTGTTGTTTCATAAGTATCGACTCTGGTCTAGAACTTTGGATCAAAGGTGTTGTTAGGAGATATTCAGAATGGAGAAATAACTTTCTTCCAGTTCTCCAGCCTGTGTGTTGGGGTAAGGAGTCGCCTTGTTTTGTGATTGTTTTTAAAGTGAATTTTATGATGATGATTATTTATTATTGTGCTTTAATTTTGTTGGTGTTTGTGTTATTATTTACACCGAAACCCATACAATGTCATCAACTTCCACCATCAGGACATTTTTTACTTTCAACTTTACTTTACCTACTTTTTATTTTTTTTCTTATCTCCTTACTTTGCATGTCTGTAACTCTCTCTTCTTGCATGTTTGTAGTTTGCATGGTATGACAGTGAGTTAAGACTGTGTTTGCATGGTTTGTAAGAGTTCTTATTTTACTTCTTTTCATCTTTCACCCCTCTCCTATTTTCTCCGACTATTTTTCTGACTTGTCGGCAGTGGCCGGCGGATGATGATGGTGAGTCTTTTTTCTCTTTTTCTGAATGAATGTTAACCCACGAGTGATAGGTGTTGCTCCTTACTTAACCCCTTATTCTCTTCTCTTCTCTTAACCCCCTACTCTTTCCTTTCTCTCGGGCTAACCTTAGAGTGGATCTTAGGGTCTTTGTTAGCCTTAGCTTCTGTAGATCTGTAGAACGTCTCGTTCAGTAAATGATGAAAAACAAAGGTGATGATGAGGATGGCAATGTTATCAACTGGCTCCTTGTCAAAAGCTTCAAATACAGAAAAGATGAACGTGATGTTATTTTATACCGATACGGCTACAATGACGATTTTAAAAGGATTCACGTTTACTGGCGTGGTTGACCATTCCTTTCTCAAGAACTGTCGCAAGCCTACTAGAGTAGGATCCAGATTAGCGAAGCCAAGAAGAAAGACCTGATGAAGTTGTGCACACAGCTTGCCATACCTAAAGAGGTGCATCCATGGTACTTTTTAAAGCACCACTCGGTTCCAGCCGTGCAAAAAACCATCTACCCGAACCAGCCGTAAATGATTCTGGAGATGACGATGATAACGACTACCGTAACTAATACCCCCTGTATTACCCCCCCCCCCTCAGTAAGCGAGTGATCCTTGCTTTGGCTCGGTGGGTAAGGGGGCTAATATCAGCTGAATGATATTAACTTATAATTGTCAACCTTAAAGTCTTTGATAACTTTACTACCATGTTGGAAATGACTTTAGTTTAAATATCATTGTTCTCAAGTGTCCTTATTTCTAAGATTTGTTCTTATTTTTGGCCTCAAATCTTATTTATTTTTATTTGTTCTTATTTCTTAATTTTTCAATTTTGAATTTCATTTGGTTATCAGAATAAAATGTTAACGATATACTGTATTAAGGATATTTTTGTTTTTGGGACGGAATTCTTATCGTTTTTAGAGTTGTTCTGATTTTTATTTTTTAGACTTGAGAACCCTGGTTTAAATTAATGGAACCTTATTACTTTAGGTAGTGACTTGATTGAGAGGCACACTTATACTGACTGGTACCAGAACTATCCCATGTGTTTGTGACATGACCGACATTCATAAAGATAAACACTAGCACTATTTTATCCTTAAGATGTGGCCTAGGTAAACCAACCGTTTATTGGGTATGTCTACATTCATGTCCAACATATTTGATTTCACTTTCCGCCAGAACTGGTTGTCCATTTCTGGTGTTTTTGGCCCACCCATTGTAATTACAGGTATATGCACTTGACATTTAATTGGTGTTCCCCAAAGCAATATATGTGAAAAGATCATTGAATATGCTTCCCTTTCTGATTTTTCGGATCACTAAAATTTTATCTCGTTTTTCTCAAAACCATGATTTTGGCCATAACCAGTTCTGGTTGTCAACCCTCGATATATTGTGTACTCGCCAGTACTGAAGTGTGCAGTATTTATGGGAGCATGTTGACAGTACAGCCCAAGTGCGGATTAGAACCGCTCATAGTTTAATATACGTTTTATCGAGGTTGTGGTGTATAAAGGGTGCGGTTTATGGAGAGTAATATACTGTATTAGAATACGCTAATAACTCGGACTTTGATAATGCGGAGGCGAATAACATTACAAAATGTATAGGAATTATATTTTTATAACGCGGCCAGGACAAGAATAACGTGGTATTTTTAACCCTTTATCGCCGAACTTTTTGCGTAGGGTTGAGTCTAAATGCGTGTATTTGAAACGTTACGTATTCGACGCACAGTGCGGTAAAGGGTTAAGCGAAACGAGCAAAATGAGCCAGGAGTTTAGCAACCGCGAACAGATGCGAGATGAGAGTTTGAAACTGTGAGTGGCGTGTACACTGTACAGTTGTGTAATGTTAATGGTGTGTTATATTTTATATTTTATTTCCATTCACATGTCCATATGTGTAAAATTATTAAATTTTATTTAAAGGGTAAATATACGACAATATAATATTATTCTAATAATTTAGGTAAAAGTCAGATATTTTGGGAGTTTTTTAAACCTAACCTATTTTCCCTATAAAAACTTTAACAATAGATAACGCGGACCGAGCTATCACGGTGGTATCTCGGAACGTAATCCCTTATCAGCGTATTTTAATACACACACACACACACACACACACACACACACACACACACACACTCTCAAAAACAATGAAAACTACGATGTGGTATACACAGACTTTACCAAGACGTTGGACAAGTGTGACCATGGAATCACGAAATATATTAGAATAACAGGAAAAGTAGGAAAATGGATGTATTACAGTCCAAGGAATATCTTCAGAGTCAGAGGTTCGTAGCTCAGTACCACAAGGAACAGTATTAATTCCACTACTCTTTATAATCATGCTAACTGATATAGATGAAGTTACCAGTGACACCACAGTAACATCCTTTGCTGATGATCTCAACTTAGTAGACAAATATGAAACCCAGGGGATATAGAATCTCAACAAACTGACATGAACGGAATCTGCAATTGGTCTGAATTTAATACTAAATTTTTTAATACTAGGGAATTTAATACTAAGAAATTTAATACTAAGAAATTTAATACTAAGAAATTTAATACTAAGGAATTTAATACTAAGGAATTTATTACTAAGGAATTTATTACTAAGGAATTTATTACTAAGGAATTTAATACTAAGGAATTTAATACTAAGGAATTTAATACTAAGGAATTTAATACTAAGGAATTTAATACTAAGGAATTTAATACTAAGGAATTTAATACTAAGGAATTTCAACCATTAATATACGGAAGAAGGGAAAACTAAAATCCATGGAATACTATGCCCCAAGTGGACAGGAAATTCAGAGAAACTTTAAAGCAAAAGATGTAGAAGTTATAATGACCGATGACGCGAGATTTGAAACAACAACAAAAAAAAAGATGATAGTAAACAAAGCAAAAAGAATAACTGGACAGATACTAAGAACTTTTCAAAGAAGGGATAGGAATATAATGATTCTTCTGTTAAGAACACTGATCATACTCACTCAAGTTGGAGTATTGCTCAGTCTTAGCCTCATATAAAAAAGAAGACATTGGTCAACTAAAAAGAATTCACAGAAGCTTCACAGCCAAGGTCAGTGAATGCAAAACACTAAATGGGTTACGTGAATTAAATTTATACTAAATTTATAAGAGAGAGGTACACCATTATTTACACTTAGAAAAGAATGGAGGAACTAGTCCCTAAGCTCATTTTGAACCCAATAACCACTCAAACAACAGTGGAAGGTAGGAAAGTATAGTGTTCACCCTTTATTATTTTTACTTTCTTCTCATTATTTACTCTTCTATCGGCTCTCTATTTCATTTATCGTTTGCTTTCTCTACACTCTTTTTCGCCGTACCGTATAGAGATTCTGGTAGCCACGCCGAGACTCTGAAAGTCGTTACAAAACAAAGGGGGAGTTTATTAACACTCTTTTAACACTTTTTATTATTTATTTAACTCCGAAAATGGTTTAAGTAATTTAGGGGGATGCGAGTACGGAATTTTACGATAACATTTTACGTCGGAGAGGAACACAAACAATTAATTAAACTTTACGTTACATGACGCCAACCTTACGCGTAACGCGTTGCCTAGAAGACTGAAGACTCCCTTATGGGGGTAGTCTGCTCTGTGGGCCTCTGTTCAGGACTGCCAACTCTACCCATTTTAAACAATTTAAATCTAACAACTATACGTTTTCGTAATTTCATAATTATTAGTAAATGATTTACATTAAACATTATCTTAATTAACAAAAATTAATATTCTTAACTAGGCATTACTACAAAAGGAAGAATGTGTCGTGTCCCCATGCTAAACCCTAGACAGGGAGCATCCTCAACCCTGAAGAAAAATAGCTTTGTTGAGAGAGGGCCAAAACCGTTCAACCCGATGCCCAAGGAAATACCGAACACGACTGGTGTAGTGGCGGTAATTTTCCAAAGAAGACTAGATGTCTGGCTGAGAACAATTCCAGATGAGCCGCAGGAGTACCTGGCTATGTGAAGTGGAGAACGCAAGAAACCAACTCTCTATTTCACCAGGCCAACTCAAGAGGAGGGGCAACAAACCTAACCTCTGTGAAATGAGGAATCATCGCACGAAACACCTGAAATGAAATGAAAGGTGTGTGTATATATATATATGGGATGAATTTCACAATTAAAGACGTGAAATTAATAATGATGCAAACCCATTCCTTATGGGTTTGCATCATATATATAATGTGTGTGTGTGTGTTAGAAAAAATACAAAATAAAAGCCATGTAATTGAAAGCCAAATTCTCAAATTTATGCAGTACCGCCATTCCCTCGTGTAATAAAAGTAACTTTTAAAAAAATCGAGAAATCTCCCCTTGCGAGACTGCATCTAAATTCCTAATCAAGACCATGACTGAATATACAAAGATGAATATTAAAATCTCGGCGCCTATTTAAATTACGAAACCGCTCTTCAATTCCGCACATCTGAACCTGTTTTCAATAGTTTGAATTTTTAATTATGTATTTGGGTCTCATATACAGTATATAATATTGGAATACAAAATATTTCTTATGAATAATTCGAGATACAACTTTTGTAAATATGAGTTATTAACATAACTTTATTGGGAGTTACGCGGGAAAATGTAACAAACGTCTGATACTCTTAATTCCTTCAAGACTTATGAAAATATCCCCTTCGCCTTGTAGGCAATCTAACACAATTTAAGTTGTTTCACCTTCGATTTCATCCCATTCACTCTGTAACATACAGTATACCACATACAGAGAGTTGACAAAAGTGAATAGACACCTTGGTTTTTTTTCCATAATTTCTGATTTGGTAATGAAAAAAGTCGATAAATAACAACAGATTCATTGAATCAATATATTTAGACTCTTGTTGTTTTCCCTTTTTCATTATGTAACGTTAACATACGTTGTGACATTTCATTGATGAGCTTTGCCATTTGTTCTTGAGGACAATCATCATGGAGTCTATTTACTTTTTTCAGCTCTCTCTCTCTCTCTCTCTCTCTCTCTCTCTCTCTCTCTCTCTCTCTCTCTCTATATATATATATATATATATATATATATATATATATATATATAATATTGGTTGCGCCTTTCTTCTTTGATTTTCTATCAAGTTTAACTCATAAGAGTTGAATGGGGTTATGACCGGTTAATTGAGATATCCATTTCATTTGTTTCAGTGCCTCTTGCTTTTCCAAGTATCTTGGGATGAGTTTTGCAATGTGTTTATGATCTTTATCCTGTTGAAAGCTGGAACTCTCCCGCCCACGAGTCTCCACCATTTTCTTAAGTGGAGACATTAAGGACCAGTGAGAGAGTATAAATTGATTGTATGAAAGTCTAGGGATGATCCCTTAATAAGAAGCGCCCAGATTTCTGGAAATTTCAGTTCACTGTCAAATTTCAGCATATCGAAAGATACATACAGTGAGAGGAAAGTCACTGTTCAGAAGGGAAAATCGTCACGAAAGACTATAGTGAACATAAAACTGGATGCAAGAGGATTGCGTGGAGAACAGCACGTGTTATCGGACAAAAACAAGGTTGAAATTTTAGCTCAGAGAAATTGTAGATTAAAGTATATGAGAAAAATCTGGAGAACGTTTATGAAAACTGTATTTCGCAGATTCAAAAACCGCTTAAAAAGACATTTTGGTAATTTTAGCAAACCCTTATGTGAAGATGATCCCGAATTCTAAGACTGGTGCAATTTTTATTATTTTCAATGTTATATACAGGGTGATTCACTCGCTGGTAGCCCCAGAGTATCGGATTAGCGATACTCTCGGGCTACCAGCGAATGAATCACCCTGTATAATCTTTGTTTATCACATACTCAGTCCAGTGACACGTATGTTTATAACATATATATATGTATGTATGTGTGTGTATATATATGTATAGAAACGACGTAAGTATAGAGGAGTGTTCTGCACACGAGGAAGAGAAATAACAAACAAATGAAAAATAAGGCACCCGCCCGGGAAACGAACCCAGGATCTTCCAATTGCCGGTCAGACGTGCTAACCACTACACCACGGAGCCACGATAGTCAGAAGTTGTAATTCTCCTACATAGGGCAGAAACCAATGCCTTGAGAGGGCACCCTCGCAAATCGTGAATATGTACATTTAACTGCAATGACCGCGCAGTATATTAACGTATAGAAACGACGTAAGTATAGAGGAGTGTTCTGCACACGAGGAAGAGAACACTCCTCTATACTTACGTCGTTTCTATACGTTAATATACTGCGCGGTCATTGCAGTTAAATATATATATATATATATATATATATATATATATAATATATATATATATATATGTGTGTGTGTGTGTGTGTGTATGTATGTATGTATGTATATATATATATACACTGTGCGTGTATATATATTCAGTGGCGTTCAAAGGTCTGCGTCCACCTCAGTTTTAGACAATTTCTAGAAAATAATACAACTCTGAGAAAGTATGTCCGCAATATTAAGGTATTTTCTTTTACAAGAAATGGTGTTTGATATATTCTACTACATGTGTAAGTAATGTATTATTTCATAAGAAAGGACACATTAATGAAAATGGTCCTTTTTGGTCCTGTTACGTTTTTTCTTTGCAGTAAAATAACACCGATTTTAACCCACGTATTGGTGACAGACCATAGCCAAATGTTATTAATCCTCAAAATAGTGTATTCATACAGTAATTTTAGCAACTGGTCTATTATAACTGATAAAACCAATTAGTCAATGACATTGCAGCAATTTGATTAAAAAATAATTAATAATTTTCTCTATTTTCTCTTTACAGGCCGTAATTGAAATGTCTAAGGAACTAAGTTTATCCTAGAGAGGACAAATGATTGCTCTTTCAAGACAGGGAATGTCCCAACGCCAGATCTCGGCAAAAATTAACGTTTCAAAAGGGGCCGTCCAAAAAACTATAAGCAGATATAAAGAATCTGGATCGTGCTCTTCAAAGACAAGATCTGGCAGACTTAAAGTGACTACTGATTCTGAGGATCATTACATCAAGGTTACAGCACTGCGTGACAGAAAAGCCACAGCTACACAGATTCAGGCATAGTTGAATGAACAACGGGACTCTCCAATAAGTACAAGTACTATAAAAAGAAGACATAAAAGCTGGTCTCCATGGCAGAGTTGCTGTGTCCAAACCACTACTGAGGAAACAAAATAAGGCTAAAAGATTGGAATGGGCAAGAGAATATCGAAATTTTACTGTAGACGACTGGAAAAAAGTTCTTTTTATTCATGAATCAAAAGTGGAACTTTTTGGGTCTCATAGAAGTTTATGTTAGACGTAGAACCAACGAAAAACTGATAGATCACTGCAAAAAACATTCAGTAAAACATGGTGGAGTCAACATTCAAGTTTGGGGTTGTTTCAGTTATTCTGGAGTTGGAGATCTTCACAGAACCACTTACGCTCTCACAAAAGCGAAGTACCACTCCATACTAGTGAGACATGCAATACCATCAGGATTGAGGCTTTGTGGTCAAGGATTCATTTTCCAACAGGATAACGACCCAAAGCACACTTCTAACCTTTGCATGACCTATCTCAACAAGAAAAAGGATGAAGGTGTTCTACAAATTATGAAGCTTCCTCCACAAAGTCCTGATCTCAATCCAATGGAGCATCTTTGGGACATTTGAAGTCTGAAAGCTAAAAAGAATATAACTTCTCTCGATTCTCTCTGGGAGAATGTAGAAGAATGCTGGAACGACATAGCACAAGATGTTATCCAGAAACTTGTCGAATCTGTGCCTCACAGAGTGGAAGCTTTCATTAAAGCAAAAGGAGGTAATATCGATTATTAATAAGATTATGCCATTAAATTGTTAATTTCTTTACTAATTTATAATAATTATATTAGGAGCAATTAATGTAGCAATAAAAAATCAAATTTTGTTGTAATTATCATATATACTTGTACAATTTACAATAAATTGGGTGATTATAAGGTAGACGCAGACTTTTAAATATATGTTCAAAATTTATATTATTTCAAATAATGTTTATTTAATGTTATGCTAAATTTGCAAAATCTTCAGATATTTTTATACTTACTTAGCTTCCTTAAAAATACTTATGCAGTTTTTTTGGTCATTTTCTCTATATTATTTGTAGTGATAACTGATATTTATTTTATATGAATTTATGAATTTATCTTGTAGGTCTTCATACTGTAATATCTCTTTATTGTAGAAGAAGAAATTACTTTGGTTTGTTTATAGCTAATCATCTATTACGGTTCTTATAAAACAGTCTTCTTTTCCACCAATTTTACTTTAAGACTTAATTAACAGACTTCACTTATTACGTTTTGTTGGTGATTCTCCAAAGTTTTTTGCGAGTTCTGTATTTGACATAATCAACTGACAGTTCTTGCGTCTTTCATGATTTTATCTGCTCCCTGTTTTTCCGTTTATATATTCTTTTGCAATCAGACCCTAAGAAAGAAGCTCCAAATGCTCTCCTTCACAATGGGTTTCATTTGCTCCGAGCCATTCGTATGATAGAAGTTTATTTTCACTGACGATTCAAAAGCTCGTCACCACTCGTTGGCGTTGGCTTATCCTTCCTGTGAGCCGTTTACAGCTTTTTGGCTTTTATTAAGTGTGAGGGATATTTTTACAGCTGTGCTTTTTGTAGTTTCTAGGGTAATTTTTTGTTTCCCAAAGGTAAGACTTATTTTGTTTTCTCTTCTGACTCCCTTTTGGCTCTAAAGTGTCTGACAAACAATTCTTTAGATAACACAGGCCTACAATGGTTTTGGGGTCTGGGCAGGGCCGGCGAGAGGGCGGGGAAGCCGGGTTAAATCCCCGGGGCCCGGACCTCTAGGGGGCCGGGAAAGAGAGGGGATAAAATCTAAAAATATTAATAAAACAATTGATTAAGTAACAGAGAGGAAATATAATTAATGAACATACATTTTATAGAGATTATCATAGTCAAACTGTAACAGATAAAATATTATCTGCGGTCCACCAATGCCCAAGACCGACTGACAGATCTGGGAACCATTGTAATTGAAAGCCAGTTAGCCCGTACTTTAAATTTCACAGAATCATTTACCACTTTGCTAGAGAGAAGGCAAAGAAAGTACACTTCTAATTATAAAAATCTTGCAGTAAACAGTTGTCTTGCCTGCGTGGACTGGTACTGCATTTGTAAACTGTATGGTGATAGAATTAATATAATTGATTCGAAAAATAAAATGGTCATTTTCTTTTGAGTTGTTTATTTATACTGTATGTTTTGAATAGTGACTTGGACATATAATCAGTTTGCTTGTTATGTACACAAAAAACATTAATAATAAAATACTGAGTAAACAGGGGGAGGGGGCATATACCAATTCTTCCACGGGGCAGCTCTCGCCGGCCCTGGGTCTGGGTAATTAAGTGTGTCGTATAGTAATTACTGCATGCTGAGTTAAAAAATTATATCTTTTTTTCTCCATCACCCACAAATTTTTCGCAAAACGTCATACTGTTTTTTTCCGTTTCGGAATGAAATACACAAAAATTATATCGCACTGTTCATCATGACAAAGTTGGAAACCACTGGTTACTGATATCATTGAATACATGCTCAATAAATTTCAAAAATTAGGATGTAAGATGAGCTTGAAGGTTCATTTCTCGCACTCCCACTTTGACTTTTTTCCGGAAAATCTTGGTGCCGCCAGCGAGGAACAGGGTGAGCGATTCCACCAAGATATAAAGGAGATGGAAAGAAGGTACCAGGGAAATTGGAACGTCAATATGATGGCAGATTACTACTGATCTCTGAAAAGGGAGGGAGACGTCTGGCGTAATATATAAAAGAAGAACCACAAACGTTCATTTGAGAGCAAAAGACCAAGAATTTCTTCCCAGAAATCTAGTGAGTCTGTATAATCTGTCACATTTGTATTGTATTGTATTAATAGTCCTCTATTTTCTTCACTTTAATTGAGTTTTGTCCATTTTTTGAACAATGTACCCAAGTTGTTATTTGGATATATGAAATACATTGGACAAGGTACGGAAAAAACGTGTTTTCCGTTTGCTTTTTCCCCTTACGTGATACAAGAAAATGGATGTCACTTTTGAAATCAGTGTAGCAAACTTAGGGAAGATCACATATTAGAACATAAACCCCATTCAACAAATTTCAATTTGCAGGCCTGTGTACATGGTACATGGAATCATGCATCTTTAAAATTAGTTGCCATCTAGATTTTCTCTAGATTTTCCTTTCCTAATCATTCCGTAACTACTATTCACTGTAACGTTATAAAAAAAATAATATTTGAAGAGTAGCAGTTGGAGAGTAGATGAAGAGTCTATCTTCTTCACAAGTAGAGTTCTCTGACACTGCACGAGAAATACAAGAATTAAAGAAAACATTTCTTTCACTTTACTCTCAATACCTTCGGCCTAACGCATATACAGGGTGGCCACAAAGTCCCTTTGCATGAAAAACAAGGGCAACATACAGATATGCTGTAATTTCACTGCGAAGGGACTTTGTGGCCACTCTGTACTCTTAACTACTTTATATTCGGAATACATCTAGTACTTTTTTATTCTCCATTTTAATATAGACACAACAGGCGGTTTTTAAAGTGTAGTGCTACGTATAATTTGTTTTTCTTCCCTTTTTAAATTATAATGATCGAGAGGCGGTTATGGCACTTTAAATCAGTCAATCAGTCATTTCTGTGTCTCGCCTTTTTAAATTGTTTACAGTTTCCTTACGACGTATAACGTAATACGAGCGAGCGATAAATTAATATACAATCTATGATCGCATCATAAAATAACAATGTTTAGAAATTCTTTCTCCAAATATCAATCGTATTTTCAGTAACGACGATAAATTGATGTTCTCGGATATGAAATAACAAAAAAATTTACATCTCAAATATTTGATGCATTCAAGGAGTAAGCTTTATTCATAGTTTTACCAAATTTTTTTTATGACGTAAGCTACGTTTCTAGCATAGGTTTTACCCTAAGGCTCGTTAGTTCATAAGGATTATGACCTTCCATATAAACCATACAAAAAACATAATTATATTCCTCATTTTGGTGGTCATGATTGCCTAATTTCTTTGTCTGAGCAGAATAATGAGTGATTATCATCATAACATAAAATGCACAATACAGTTGGTTACCAAAGTCAGTAACCAATAAGGTAAGGTAGGTGTGGTCCAGTGTATCCGATTTTGGTAAATTATGGTACAGTGTCTATACATATAGTTCCATTTCCTTTGCGTAAATTTATAAGATTGTGTTTACTTAGGCCTGCCGCACACAGGATCGCGTCACGGTCGCTGCAGTGTGCGGGGCTCCTATTTTGTCACTGTAATAATCACACGCGACTCGAGTCGTCAGTCGTGAGTCGCAAGACGATCCTGTGTGTGTGGCCGGCCTTTACGGTATAACGTAATGAATAAACGTTATCAGAATCTCGCAATCTTTTTTTACATCCATTTTTGTCTTTCTGAACCCTTTGCTGCATAGCGTACATTACCGGTTTTATTCTGGCTAATGCCAGACGATTTTTTTCAATCTTGGAGACACCGCGATGCAAAAAGGAAATAAATTTAATTTCCACGCAGTTTATATTTTGTATGTTGTCAGGCGTAAAACCAAATAGAGAACTCGGTTGTTATAATTTCTAATAAAACCCCTTATATAATTCCAGTCAGTGAATTCCAACAACTTTCTCTCAACCTAAAATATATATTATATATATATATATATATATATATATTATATATATATATATATATATATATATATATATTGTGATTAATGAGACTGGAATCAGTTCTATAAATAGTTACGTTATTAGTAATTCTGATGCTCTCAAAAGTAACTCCGAAGTTCGAGAAATTTAATTAAACTTTGAAAATAATTATTGACTTTCTAAAAATCAAATTTTAATATTGTGATTATAAATATACCCTTGGAAGTTATATATATATATATGTGTGTGTGTGTGTGTGATAACTTGCTCATAGGTAAATAATCTAAAAATAAATTATTAATTTTGTAAAATTTTCGATTTTTATGAAATTTAATTTGAAATAATATTAATAATAAAGAGAATTAATTAACCGTGATTCATTTATTAATAACAAATTTATAAAGACTAAACGACATTTTCACTGAATTTACTCTTTTCTTTACTTTTCGTCTTATTTATAAATGAAATGGTTTTCTGTGTGCCAACATTTGAAGTCAGTTTATAGGCTTTTTGCGGTTATTGGCAAACCAGATTCAACCAATCAACCATTCCTATGCGAAAACTATAGCTAGCTCTCCTTCAGCCAAACATGATGCACGATTCATCGATAAAATCAGGCAGACGAAATAAGGTTTAAGAATTTTTTAAGAAATTTTTTCCTTTTCTTTCGTCTGTTGGAAGCCATTGATTGTCCCAAACCAGTCTGGGAAATAAGAAAGAGGGTCCAACGACAAACCCGCTGCACGTGTGTATTTGGCTTGACCCAGTTCGCCTATTAAAGGGGACTTATTTTCTCAGGTTGGTGGCGTTACTGTCCGTGTCAGTGTCCTCTGGTCTTTGATGAAGAACGTTAAAAGGAACCAACCAACCAGTCGTCTGTGGGATTCGATACTGGTACCAATGGGTAACGAGTCTGATGCTTTATCTTTCCGGCAAGGCATCCGCTAAAAGGTATGTTAAATAGTTGAGGAAATTAATTAGTTTCATTATCTTAAAATTCGTAATTAACTGTAGGATTCATATAGATTAAATTCATGATAACAACATGTACAGTACAATACAATTGCCCTTGCCCACCCAAAAACTGTTTCTGACGCGTTCTGTATTTAGGATGTTATTACTGAATGAAGAAATTAATCATGACTTGTAGGTTTTTACCAAAAATAACATATATATATTTATATATACAGGGTGGGGCACGGGAACCAAGTGTTTTTGGAATAATCAGGAAAATGATATTTATTTTTGTAAAGAAAATATATTGGTAGAACAACATTCGTAAGAACATAGCATTTCATGTCATAATAATCATGTACCGAAAATTATATCTGGCATATGATGTCCTTGGCCGTCGACGCATTGTTGAAGGCGTTTACGAAAATTGGCCTCCACTCTTCCCAGCAGGTCTCTGTTGATTTGGATGATTTGTTGACGGATCGCTTCCTTCAATGCATCTAATGTACGGGGCTTGTCCTCGTAGACACGTGACTTGAGGTACCCCCATAGAAAGAAGTCACATGTGGACAAGTCAGGGGACCGAGGGGGCCATGCAATGTCACCAAATCTCGAAATGAGATGGTTGGGAAACAGGGGGCGAAGAACAGCCATTGACGCTCTGGCGGTGTGTGGCGTGGCCCCATCTTGCTGAAACCACAAATGTCGACGAGCAATACGCCTTCTTCGTAACTCAGGGATGAAAAAGGTGTTCACCATCTCAATGTAACGCCCAGATGTTATGGTAACGGTAACCCCATTTTGTTCGAAGAAATAGGGACCGATGACGCCAAACTTTCCCACCGCGCACCAAACTGTAACCTTAGGGCTATGCAGCGGTTTTTCATGGAGTTGTCGCGGATTTTCAGCAGCCCAATACCGACAGTTTTGATTGTTGACGGCCCCATTAAGGTGGAAATGGGCTTCATCACTCATTACCACCATCATGTTTTCATTCTGCTCATAAAGTGCAAGCATTTCCTGTGCAAAATTCAGTCGTTGGGGGCAATCGTTTACATTCAATTCCTGCACCATCGCTAACTTGTATGGGTGAAAATGTAATTCTTCATGCAAAATCCGTCTAACAGTACGATTGCTGATTCCGAGTGCAGCTGAATGTCTCCGAGCAGAGCGGCCTGGGCTTTGCAACATCGCTTGTCTGACCCTTTCAACGTTCTCTGGAGTACGCACAGTGCGTTGCGGCCCCTTCGGTTTTGTTTTCATTATTGAGCCTCCTGTTCGAAGATTGTTAACCCAACGTAAGATTGTGTCACGAGCGGGAACAGAGTCATTTCGATGAATGTTGAATCTGCGGCGAAACGCACGCTGAACTGCTGTCACTGACTCGCCACTCCTAACAAAATGATCATACGCGAACATGCGGTGTTCTAACGTCCACTGCTCCATGATGGCACCTGAAAGATAAAGGTGAGTGTTAGTTAAAGTTAAATGCTATGAACCCAGGAATGGAATGCTACCTACCGCACGCCCCTCCCATTCCTAATGGCCGATTACTAGCTATTCAAAAAACACTTGATTCCCGTGCCCCACCCTGTATATATCGGGTGGGCAAAAAAAAAGGGAGACCTCGAACTTTGGCTGTAAAATCTAAAGTTATAATCAGATTTCAGTATTTTTTTTCACACCCAACAACTAAGTAAATTTCCTATACGCTGAGCGGATTTCAAAGAAAACTAATGAAAATTACGGATTTATTGAACATTTCTTTATGCCACTGGAAATTCTCCATTTACACTACAGTACTACTGCATTGTCGGGTCGGCAAAAAAAAAAAGGAAGATCTTTTACGTAAATCCTTCATATCTCGGCAAATACGGTACATAGAACCATGAAATTTTAGTATGTTAGTACTAGGTAATTTTATGGTTTGTATGCCATCTTTTAGCATCTCCTGTTTTAACGATTTTCTTGAGAAGCTTGTTCAAAACTTCTGCAGTTGGCTTACGTTAATTAAAATAGCTTTAATTATAATCAACTTGAACCTATGATTAGCAAGATTTTTCTGGAATATTCGCCATAAATCCGATTTCTCAGATAAAATGCTAAAAGATGGCATACCAACCATAAAATTACCAAGTACTAACATCCTAAAATTTCATGGTTCTATATACCGTATTTGCCGAGATATGAAGAATTTAAAAGATTTAAAAGGTCTCCCTTTTTTTTTTGCCGACCTGACAATGCAGTAGTAGTGTAAATGGAGAATTTTCAGTGGCATAAAGAAATGTTCAATAAATCCGTAATTTTCATTAGTTTTCTTTGAAATCCGCTCACCTTATAGGAAACTTACTTAGTTGTGGGGTGTGAAAAAAATATTGAAATCTGACCATAACTTTGGATTTTACAGCCAAAGTTCGAGGTCTCCTTTTTTTTTTGCCCACCCGATATATATGACTTGAGGAGGGACAACAGTGATTTATTAATCGGACCGATTAATACTACGAGTAAATTAAATATGACACTCAGTATATATATATATATATATATATATATACATATACAGGGTGGCGCAAAAGTCGCGCATCATAGGAATTTTCAGTGTTGATTTTAATATATATTTTTTCTTTTAGGGAGGGAATGGCTGCGAAATTAACAATAGACGAGAGGGTGAGTTTGGTTTTAATGTATGGAATACCGGGTACAACAAATCGATGAATCAGTACAGAATTTAAATTCTGTACCGATTCATCGATTTGTTGTATCTGGTATTCAAACTGCTCATCAGTGAGGGTGCACCTCTCGGGCCGAAAAATCGCTGAGGTGTTGTATTTGAGCAAATACGGCAAATACAACGATCAAATAAAAATAAAATACAAATACACATCCTTCGAGATTCTCAAATATAAATACAAATATGGAAAATTCCTGTATTTTAAATACAAATACAAATATGTATTTGACCCCAGCCCTGATAAATCACTTTACGCGTCCAGTTCTATGTGGGGAATAAATTAAAAATTAATACCATGAAAATAATCTAAACTATAAAATTTCAAATCTAAAGTTGAACTCTGGCTTTGAAATTGCTGACAGTGACCTAGTTTCCAACAGGCATCAGAGGTTATCCTTCACTCGCAGAAAGCTCGTGAAATCTATTTGAAAGACTTCGCGTCTTCGTCTCGACCGACCAGAAGAAAATCACAGACTTCTTCGGTTCAGTTTAGTTTCATTATTTTTATTTTAAAAAAAAGGAAGGAATGTGGGTTTTTTTAATTTCATGTACAAAATTCATCGTCTTCGAACGTACTGTATCTATTTTTTCCATAGACGTTTAAGCGTGTATAAACGAACAGAGATCATCATCATCATCATCATCACCATCATTATCATCATTGTTAGAGGAATGGCTTCGTGCCAGGAAACAGAGGGTCGTTGTTAATGGTAGGGAATCGGGGTGGTTAGATGTAGGTAGCGGTGTCCCTCAGGGTTCAATGTTAGACCCATTGCTATTCGTAATCTACATTAACGTCATAGATGTAGGCTTGACCAGTAACGTGTCAAAATTCGCGGACGATACTAAAATACTGTAGGTGGTAAAGTTCTTAACGTGGACGATAGAAATAGGCTCCAAGACGATATAAATAGGATTATGGAGTGGACGGATAAGTGGCAGATGCAATTTAACGTAGACAAATGTAAAGTTTTGCATATAGGTTCTCGTAACAACAATTACACGTACACGATGGATGATAGGCAGTTAGCGAGCGTTGACGAGGAAGTAGATTTAGGCGTACGCGTATCTAAGGATTTAAAAGTTAGGAACCAGTGCCTGGAGTCTTGCGCAAAAGCTAATAGGATGTTAGGCTTCATAGCGCGTAATTTCGAATTTAAATCGAAGAATATTATATTGCCCCCTTTATAAGTCCCTAGTCAGGCCTCATTTAGAATATGCCGTTCAGTTTTGGTGCCCGTATTTGTGTGAGGATATTGATAGGTTGGAAAGGGTTCAGCGACGCGCCACGAAACTAATTCCTTCACTACGCAACAAGTCCTACGAAGAGAGGATTAAAGAGTTAGACTTGCATTCACTTGAAACTAGGAGATTAAGGGAGGAGCTTATTGAAGTTTTCAAAATCGTTAATAAAATCGATAACGTAAATTTTGACAAATTGTACATTTTCGATAACGGATTTAAATTACATGGCAGACGTTTCATTACTAACATCGCTAAAAACGTTTTTACGTTTAAAGTAATTGATAAATGGAATAATCTTCCCGCGTCCGTCGTGAACTCTACCAGTGTTAATATGTTTAAAAACCATTTAGATAGGCATTTTAAAAATATTAACGTCGTTTAAAATAATAAAACAATTAGCAACAGGAGCTCTGGGGGTAATGGTCGAAGTTTGAGTCTGTTGTTGTTGTTGTTGTTGTTTAGCCGATCAGCCCACCCTGATCGAGCAAGCCGGCGGCACGCAGGTAACCGATCGCCCTCTCCGGAGTGGACCAGAGGTTCAGCGCACTAGTGATGTTGTGTTGTGTTCGTTGTTGTGCTAGAGCGGTACAGTCCGTCATAATGTGTTCAATTGTTTGTGGTGTGTCTTGGCACAGGTGGCAGGTGTCGTCTATGGAGTTGTCTAGTCTGTGTTTATATGTCCGTAAGTTTGGGTGATGTCCACATCGGAATCGTGCTAAGTTAACTCGATCCGATCTGCTCAGGCTGATCTCTGACCTGTTAATGGGTGGCGGCTTCGCACCTAGGACCGCATTCGGACCGAGTCGTGTCAGTGCTTTGTGGGTTAGGTGTGTGTGTATGTGTTTTCTGTACTGTGTGATGTCTGTGGGGCGTGGTATGGAATGGAGTATTTCGTTATAATATCTCTCTGGCGTTACCTTAATGGTGCGAGGTGTTGGTGCATGATTGTACATGTAGTGGCAAGGGTGTTGTGGGTTAGTTGTCGCTGCTGCCATGAATTGTGTTCCCCTCATGTCTAAATGTTCCCTAACTTTTAGTATTTTTGTTTCTGTGTGCAGGTGTTCTATTGGTGTTGTTTGAGTGCATCCTGTAATGATACGAAGTGCGTTGTTTTGTATTGTTTGTAAGGTGTTTATGTGTGTGTTTGAGATAATGGGTGCCCAGCATGGGCTAGCATAGTCCATAACTGAGCGAATATATTGTTTGTATATGAGTGATGTTGTTTCCTGCTGGTGTCCAAAGTTTGTGCCTGTTAGTACCCTAAGCGTGTTAAGTCTTGACGTACATTTGGTTTTAATGTCCTGAATGTGGTTTGCAAAAGATAATGATGTGTTGTATGTGACACCAAGTATTTTGGTTCTGTGAGTGTGTGGAATGTTGATGTTGTTTAGTGTAAGCTGTGGAATTACCTGGTGTTCTTTTGTGTTACTTGTAAGCAAGGTGATGGTTGATTTTGTGGGCGCTACTTTGAGTCTATTGTGTGTGAGCCAGTCTTGTATACTGTTTATGTATGTTTGTAGGTTATTTGTAGCGGTGTCGATGTTGTTGTGGGTGGATGTTAGAGTGATATCATCTGCATATGATGATAAGGTAAGCTTGTTATGTATGGGTGTTGGAATGTCATGCATGTATAAGTTGAAGAGTGTTGGTGAGAGAACAGAGCCTTGAGGGACCCCGTTCGGAAAAAGCTTGTTTTTGGATGACTTGCCATTAAATGTGACATGTGAGTATCTTCCTGAGAGATAGTTGCTCAGCCACCTTTTGGTGTTATTGTGCATGTTTGTGTTGAGTATTTTGTTTATGAGAGGGAAGCGTGGGATAGCATCAAATGCTTTACTAATGTCTATTGTTGCTAATAGTGTACGTTGAGCTGGTCTTCTGGAGTTGATGCCATCCATGATGTGCTGCGTGAGGTTAGTGAGTAATGTCGTGGTTGAGTGGTGAGGTCTGAATCCATGTTGAGTAGGCGATAGTGGTATGTGTGGGTTGGTGATTTGTAAGATTAGTCTTTCTGTTACTTTGGAAGGTGTGCATAGTAAAGTAATGGGTCTATAGGAAGCTGGTTCTGTTGGATTTTTGTTTGGTTTGAGTAGTGTAATAATTTTACCTTGTTTCCATATGTCAGGAATAATACAGTGTTGGTATGAATATGTGCTGATATTTGTGAGAGCTAATATTCCTTGTGGGCCCAAGTGTTTAAGGTGTATGTTAGATATGTTGTGTGGTCCAGTAGCCTTCGAATTCTTAATGTTTTTGATGATCTTGGTGGTCTGGACTGTATTGAAGGGTGTAATGGTCATGTCGAGTCTGTAGGTTTTCTTGTGTCTGGCTGTTTGTCTGTCTGCATGTTTCTGGTTGTTGTCTCTGTTTAAGTGACTTATCTTTGCGTAGTGATTAACTAGAATGTTAGCTTGTTGTGTGTATGTTGGGATATTATTTTGGCTGCGACAGATAGCCGCGTGTGAGGTGTGAATGCCGCTGTTAGAGTGGGTAATGCTGTTTATAGTCTTGTATAGCCTGTATGTATCTGTGGAGTGGTTTAGTGTTGTTATGAATTCCCTGAATGTTTCTGTTTGTTTTTTTTGAGTTTGTTGTTTATTTCTGTGTTGAGCTGTTGTATCTGCTGTTTTATGGCTTCTGTGTGTGGTGTTTGTGTGTTATATTTGAGGTTGTTACGTTGCCTTATGAGGTGGGCTATTTCTCTAGTGTAATTTGGGTTGTATTTCCTAATGTTGCCCTTGGGTATGTATTTGTTTGCATTATTGATAATCTGATTAAATGTCTTGAGTGTTGTATCGATGTTTATGATGGGTGTGCTGTTTAATGTGGTGAATTGTTCCTCAGTCTGTATTTTGAACTGTTCCCAATCAGCTTTCTTGTAATTTCTGTAAGTGTGCCTAAGGCTGTTGGGGCAGAGTGTAGAATGTGTTGTAATGATGATGGGCAGGTGGTCTGATGACAGTTGTTTTTCTGTTCTCCATTGTGTATGTGTTGCTAGTGAGGGGGAACAGAACGTTATGTCTGGGGAGGAGTTTGAGTATCCTGCTTGATGTGGTATGTGTGTATGTTCTTCTGTATTGTTAAGAATGAAGAGGCTGTTTAGTTGTGTGGCTATGTTGGCGCCTCTGGTGTTGTTTTGGTTGTGCAGGTACCAACTAGTGTCTTTGGCGTTGAAGTCTCCTCCTAAGATGACATTAGTGAGAGAGGCAAGATTGTGTAACTGTGGATTGTAATTGGCTGGCACCTGAGGTGAACTATCTGGTGGGATGTAAATGTTGATTAGTGTGGTGTTGTGTTTTGCGCGTGTTTTAATGTTAACTGCCTGTATTTCTATCGTGTTATCTGCTTGGATTGTGTTTGTAATGTTTTGGGTAGCATCAGTGTAGCTAATGTTTTTACGTATGTAAGTGATGAGTCCACCCCCGTTACCCCCAGTACGATCTTGACGGATCGCCGTGAAGTCAGGGATGGTGGGTGTTTTGTGTGTGCGTTTTAGTTTTGTTTCTTGTATAAGTGCTATGTGAATGTTTTGTTTGTGTACGAATTCCCTAAGCTGCATGATTTTGTTTGTGAGGCCATCTACGTTGTACTGTAATATGTTAATATTATACTTCTGTATGTGTCTCATGGTACTATTGTGTCTATGTCTTTGTGTATGGTGACATGTGTAAGTTGTAGTGGGGCCTGGATTAGTCTTAATGTCGCCAGAGAGTAAGAGTAGTTCGGGGAGCACGCAATTGTTCCCTGTAATTGAAAAAATAGCACGCTGAGAATAGGTCCGGCCCCGGGAGCCGATCGGCACTCTGACCGTGCCACGCAACAGGCCGTCGACTGCCAGTCTGGCCAACCGTAGACAGCCCGCTGCACGGAGATTTGAGGAAGTTTGGCCACCAGCGCGTTGATGTTTTGGTTTGACGTCGCTTCTTCGCGTTGACGTGTCCTGCGCTGGAGGATGCAGCCACTGTTTAGAAGCTTCCTCGTCAGCTGCTAACACTTTTTTCACGTTGTTCTAGCTACTGTACCTGTTCAGACGTTTTTTATAAACAAATCTTTATATACAAATATGCAATTTTGTCTTGCTCTCTTTGTTGGAGTTCTGAAAATGAATTGCCCTCCTCTCTGCTAAATTGCTCTAATATGGACTCTGTTTCTTCTCTTTCTTTTATTTTCACTAGAAATATGTCTAAAATTCAATACACAAATCTTCTTGGGAAGAATTTAGCACCACAAAGTTAAAACTGTGAAGCACAAAATGTAAAGTATGTACAGCTTAGATTTACTGTTAAATCTGTTAAATCTGTTTGAGTCTGTTGACGATTAATGCTAACTTGTGACATGCCAGCGTGTGATATGCCAGCAACCAAATTATATTAAAAAAAAATAGACTAACACGAACTTAGGTGTAGCTCGTAGCGTAAACCAACCCACTTTTTGACATACTCTTCATACTTTTTTTTGTTCTTTTCTTATCCTCTCTTTACTTGCATGTCTGTAGCTTGCATGGTATGACAGTGTTTGAGTTAAGACTGTGTATGCAAGATTTGTAAGCGTTCTTATTTTACTTCTTTTCATCTTTCACCCCTTTCCTATTCTCTTCGACTATTTTTCCGACTTGTCGGCAGTGGCCGGCGGATGATGATGGTGAGTCTTTCTCTCTCGTTTTTTGAATGAATGTTAACCCACGAATGATAGGTTTTGCTACTTACTTAACTCCTTATTCTCTTCTTTTAACCCCCTACTCTCTTCTTTCTCTCGGGCTAACCTTAGAGTGGATCTTAGGGTCTTTGTTAGCATTAGCTTCTGTAGATCTGTAGATCATCATCATCATATATATATATTTGGTGACGAACGACAATTTTTTTTCCGAAAGAAATGTAAATTATGAAATTGTGACAGATTTTCGATGAATTTAAATTTGTCAGTGTTGGACAGCACATTATTTTCGCTAATTTGTCTAAAGTTCTGTAACGGGTGTTCCGTGAAAATGACAAGTATGAAGTTGGAACATTTAACAGATTTCTAACGCAATTTTAAAAGGTTTTATTTTCCATGAAGGAGGTTTATAAATTTCTGTTTTAAGACGAACTAATTCTCTCGTCCTGCGCTCAATTTATCGACAAGGCATTTCGAGTTGACATTTTAATCCTACTTAACCTAACCTAACCTAACCTGGCCTAGTCTAACCTAATATAATTTCTGTTTACCTAACTTCATCTAATCCGCAGAACACTCGTGAATAGATTATCCCGTCGATGAAATAATGTACGGCCGAACTTAATTTTTTTATTACATTTAAGTATTACATCAAATAAACATTTCAGCGATTGACTTCATGGGGTTTGGTTCATTTAAGGGCTTTAATCAATGTCCACTATCGTATTCAGTGAAGTAATTCACTATAATCAAAGGATATAAATTTTTATGAAGGAAACTGAAAAATTAAAAAATGTATTTGCCAAAATTTGTTCCTGATTTATATTGAAGAAAATTTTGAAATGATATACTTCCGAGGTCTCAAACACGTGGCCCTCGAACGTTTCCGGTGCGGCCCACACAAAATCGAATAAATTTTACATCACTCAGAACAATACTGCTTGAATTTTCTGTGATAAACTTTTCAAAATGTAATAAGCTGCGATTAGCGAAGGGATTTTGTAGCTGGAAACAGTCACAATGTATCAACCAATTTAAGCAACTTTTCCTTACAAATTTCTTAACTCTGCTTTGGATGTACTTTAACAGATAATTATTAAAATTTTTTGTATTATTCCTGGATTATTTAATTTCAATCTTGGCCTGCAGGCAGGCCTACATATTGTATTGCGGCCGGCAGGCGAAATGAATTTAGATCCCTGATATACTTTGCTAAACTTCTAAATATTGTGTATGGATGAAAACGTTGAAACAGGCAATGCATTACAAAAAAATGCGTGTGGCGTCTCGTCAGATGGACTTTAACATGCGCCGTCTACCCCCCCCCCCCCCCCGACACCCCCTACACCCCCAACCCCCCACCCCACCCCATTTCAGAAAAGAAAACGATTCTTCTTTAATTAAAGTAAAATTTATATCCATCAAATTAAAAGATATTCCTCCACTAAAACAAAAGAAATCTTTTATTATGATATAATTTTTACGTTGAAAGAAAATTACTTTGGCAAAGCATTTTCTTTTGAATTAAAAGATATTTGTTAGGTGCAATATCGGGCCAGTCGTCATAAATGCGAGAAAAGGACACATTTGAATGAAATAGTATTGCAATGATCGTTTGAAACGCCAAAGATGCGGCATTATACCGAATGAAAGAAGAGAAAATTTTCCTGTATAATGGGCGGGTACAGTAAAGATTCTTGTAATCTACGGAGCAATTTACATCACTACATAAAGTAACCAAGCTCGATACCAAAGCGATTTATACTTCATAAAAAATTAATAAAATAGAAGAGACTACAAAAGGGAGGGACTAATTTATATTTACTAATCCTATTTTCGATTTGTTTTTCTTCGGTTTGGACATGGGTACAGCTGTGAATGCTGTGCACGGATAAGATTCGTATCCACAGACAGAGTATGCTGTTAATACGAGTAAACGTATTTGGTTTGTGGGTATACAAAGGCACAAGAGAGATTTTCGGAGTGGTTGAAAGTTTTGAAGGTCAGGCTGATGAAGAGGAATAAAAATATAAACCATTTTGCAAACGATCTTGGTGTGTACGAACACCATAATTATTCATACCCAGCAAGAAAAGGAACGTTTAGTACAATAAATGTTCGAAACGTCTATCAAATGTCAATAAAACGTTTACTAAACGTCCCATTTCTTGCTGGGTATAAGTATTGTTGGCATTAAATACAAAACAATGAACAGTTTTTAATGTTTGGTTGCTATGATTCAAACAGTATTTTTCATAACAGTTCATACTTTCATACGTACTCCCAATACAGTATATGAGCATAATCTGATTGTAGAAATGAACTGAAAACCTGTGAGAACTTTTACGACACTAAAGTATACGAAATATAGTTTATAAAAGTAGAGAAATTGACAGACGATTTAGTGAGCTCTATATCTTTTGCTTTTAGAGGTTTGATATATATGAAAATTATTTCATGAAAGTAACATGTGAAAAATATTTATGATGAATAAAACCACGAAGGAAAGGAAACACAGAATGGTGCTCAAGCGCTTTCGTCTGATGACATCCTCAGGAACAGGATGTCATTAGACGAAAGCGCTTGCGCACCATTCTGTGTTTCCTTCGTGGTTTTATTCATCATATATATATATATATATATATATATATATACATTCAACTGCAAAGAACACGCAGTATAAATAACGTAAAGAACGACGCTTGTATAGGAGATATTCCGCGCAAGACGAGAGAGAGAAAACGGAACAAATGAAAAAATGAAGTAACCACCTGGGAATCGAACCCGGGATCTTCCGATTGCCGGTCAGACGCGATACCATTACACAATGGACTTCACTCTTCCAAATGCCGTAATTCCTCTACATACTCGCAGAAACCAATGCCCCAAGGGGGCACCTCCCGCATGCCGTAACATTATATACATTCAACTGCAAAGAACACGCAGTATAAATAACGTAAAGAACGACGCTTGTATAGGAGATATTCCGCGCAAGACGAGAGGAGAAAACGGAACAAATGAAAAAATGAAGTAACCACCTGGGAATCGAACCCGGGATCTTCCGATTGCCGGTCAGACGCGATACCATTAATGGTATCGCGTCTGACCGGCAATCGGAAGATCCCGGGTTCGATTCCCAGGTGGTTACTTCATTTTTTCATTTGTTCCGTTTTCTCTCTCTCGTCTTGCGCGGAATATCTCCTATACAAGCGTCGTTCTTTACGATATATATATATATATATATATAATAATTATTATTTTTGGAGAGAGGGATTCTCAAAATGGATTCAGGCGCATAGACCTTGTCTAACAAACCTGTTACAATTTTTCCATAATATGTATACTTTATACGACTCAACTGAAGCAACAGATACACAGATACAGTTTATCTCGACTTTCAAAAAGATTTTGACAAAGTCCCTCACGCGAGATTAATGACTAAAGTTAGAGGACTAGGAATTACTGGGCTTGTTTCCAACTGGATTAAAGATTGGTTAAGAGATAGAAAGCAGAGAGTGGTAATAAATGGAGTGGCTTCGGAGTGGGCCCCCGTCACCAGTGGGGCTCCACAGAGTTCCGTCCTGGGTCCTTTACTTTTTATCATTTACTCGTATATTAACGATATAAACGTTGGGCTCCTAAATACAATTTCTAAATTTGCAGACGATACCAAATTAGAAAATGTTGTAGGTAATGAGGAGGGCGTAAGAACGCTTCAAAATGATCTTGATAGGTTGGACGAATGGTCTGGTACTTGGTAGATGTCATTCAACTTGGACAAATGTAAGATAATGCACATAAGATAGGTTACAAGAACCCGAAGACCGATTGCTCTTTGTTGGGGAGGGACTTAACTGAGACTGATCTCGAGAAAGAATTAGGAGTTTATATTAGTAATGATCTCAAACCGTCGAAGCACTATGCAGAAGTCGGAAAGACGAAAAAAGGGCCTTAAAAATACTAGGTTATATTAAAAGAGAGTTCCAATTTAGAAACAAGGAGATTGTAATGTCTCCTTTTTTTATCACTTGCCTCATAAACACCTCTAAGTGGGAGAGAGGTTGGAAAGGGTACAGGCAAGGGCCACAAAATTGATCCCTTCAATGAGACTGCAAAACTACGAATGTAAATTAGAGCGCTTAAATCTGTTTACCTAAGAGACCAGGAGGTTGCGCAGTCAGCTTATTTAAGTTTTCAAGATGCTCAATGGAATAGACAGGAAATTATTTCATTTAATACCAGTCCGACATGAAAAATGGTTTTAAATTGGAACTCAAAACATTTAGCAACAACTCATTTTTTATCACTTGCTTCATGAACACCCCTAAGTGGGAGACTCTTGAATTCGCCGTAGCAACAAGCGGGTGATCACCCACGAAACACTTTTATTCTCCATAAGGGACAAGTACATAGGGATAGATACAGAGACATCCAACTGATATTCCTTACCAGAGAGAGATTTTCTCTATTCTCATGGTGGAAAAACACCGCAAAGCCTGAACGGCTCGATACTTGCTGCATAAACACCTTTAATGGCGGGAGGAGACCCAAGTTGAAACTCGTCTACTTTCAAAGAGTTGGCAGACACCTACACATGACAGATATCCAATTACAGAAAATACGTTCACACATTTGCCTGCCTTGTTAATATGTTTAAGAATAGAGTAGGTAAATATTTTGTAGAAATACATCATTTCATAGCAAACGAAAGAAATACATAGTATGAATTAGGTGAGGTGGAGTTGCGTTTCTGCGTCACGATTTTTTCTTCTTTCTCTTGGGAGGCTGGATGCACGTGACGACAGGTGACGTGTGAGGGCCTGTTGTGGGGAATCTGATTTCTGTTCTTAATTCCTGTTTTGACCCCTGAACGGCTCGATACTTGCTGCATAAACACCTTTAATGGCGGGAGGAGACCCAAGTTGAAACTCGTCGACTTTCAAAGAGTTGGCAGACACCTACACATGACAGATATCCAATTACAGAAAATACGTTCACACATTTGCCTGCCTTGTTAATATGTTTAAGAATAGAGTAGGTAAATATTTTGTAGAAATACATCATTTCATAGCAAACGAAAGAAATACATAGTATGAATTAGGTGAGGTGGAGTTGCGTTTCTGCGTCACGATTTTTTTTTTCTTTCTCTTGGGAGGCTGGATGCACGTGACGACAGGTGACGTGTGAGGGCCTGTTGTGGGAAATCTGATTTCTGTTCTTAATTCCTGTTTTGATCCCTGAACGGCTCGATACTTGCTGCATAAACACCTTTAATGGCGGGAGGAGACCCAAGTTGAAACTCGTCGACTTTCAAAGAGTTGGCAGACACCTACACATGACAGATATCCAATTACAGAAAATACGTTCACACAGTTGCCTGCCTTGTTAATATGTTTAAGAATAGAGTAGGTAAATATTTTGTAGAAATACATCATTTCATAGCAAACGAAAGAAATACATAGTATGAATTAGGTGAGGTGGAGTTGCGTTTCTGCGTCACGATTTTTTTTTCTTTCTCTTGGGAGGCTGGATGCACGTGACGTGTGAGGGCCTGTTGTGGGAAATCTGATTTCTGTTCTTAATTCCTGTTTTGACCCCTTTCTTGTCGAATAATTTCGTTATCTTGCGGGCATTATGGCTTTGCGCGTACATGGGTTAGACATGGAGAGTTTAACGTTTACCTATCTTAAATCCTTTTGGGGCTAACTTACAGTGGCCAGGGGCCTTTGTTAGACTGATACCTCGTTAAGTAGAGCTGTAAATATCTTGTATAAAATTGAAACAGCATGTTCGTGTTATCTAGTGTACGATCTCTATGTAGGCATAGCGTAATTGTAGAGCTAGCTTATATATTCTCCTCTTTCGTGTAACATTTCGTTGGCTACTTTTCCAGGGTCAAGGTATTTTCTTCAACCTTTTTCCGTACCCGCCTCTGGCGGGAAGGAGAGGAGGGTGAAGAGAGAGCCTCATTTTTTCCTATCCAGTTTTCTACTACTGCTAGAATAGTTAAAAAATGAACTAGTTTAATAACAGGAGCCTGCCCGAGTGGACCGAAAGGTCTTTCATGTTTCCTCCTCTCTCTCTCTCTCTCTCTCTCTCTCTCTCTCTCTCTCTCTCTCTCTCTCCAGAAGTTGTGAACAGTTCCTATGTGGATCAGTTCAAGAAAAGGCTAGACCGAATCTTGCACACTATTTGAGGGTGTAGGAATTTTTCCCTGGCACCCGTTGTCATTGGTACCTCCTTGGTATGAGCCACAAGGCTTTTTGAGGTGCTTCTTTTCCTTGTAACTCCATGTAACTCTTTTTTTCTTCTTCTTCTTCTTCTTCCGTTTTTCCTTCAGCTTCCATTTTTGTCACTGTAATCTCGTCATAATTTGGGAGATGTTATTAGAATTAGAAATTTGAGACATGTTAATTCTCGTTTTTCTCTTTCCTTGATTATAAAGACCTAATTAAAATCTGTGAGGCTTGTCATACATGTATGGAAAATTTCTTGTAAATGTTTAACAAATTTATATATCTCGTATAAAAGCCCCCCCCCCCACACACACACAATATATATACAGTACAGGGTGTTCATAAAAGATCTGAACGATTTGATTCGTTAATATTTTTCATACTAAATAAGATATAAAGCATGAAGCATATGTAAGCGGTAGAGCAACTAATAACTGGTCAGATGACAGGCCTAAACGGAAGTCATTTGCAGAGGACATGCTGGACCGAATGGACACTGACAATGGGTTCCTCAAACAAGTTATGTTCTCAGATGAAGCTACATTTCATGTTTCAGGGATGGTAACCCATAATGTTAGAATTTGGGGTTCAGAAAATCCCCTTGGGGTGCTGGAAGTGGAACGCGACAGCCCTAAAATTAACGTCTGGTGCGGTCTCATGCATGACCAACTGATTGGGCCATTCTTTTTCGCTGAGGGTACCGTGACATCAATCTCCTATCTTGACATGCTGAAACAATTTGTGTTTCCACAACTACAAGAATTGCAGACGGACATTATCTGTCAGCAAGATGGAGCACCTCCACATTGGGCTCTGGTTGTACGTGAGGCCCTCAATGAAAATTTTCCGGGTCGCTGGATTGGCCGTGATGGACCTATCCCTTGGCCACGATCACCGGACATTACGCCATTGGACTTCTTCCTCTGGGGATTTGTTAGAGATGTTATGTACAAGACTAAGGTTGTCAACATCCATGAACTACGAATCAGGATCAGGGATGCAATAGCGATGGTCCATGCTTGAACGCACATGGCGAGAAATTGAATATCGATTGGATGTGCGGAGTCACATGGACAAATTTATTTGTATGTTATTGGGTTATCACATTAATAAAGATTGTAATCGTTCAGATCTTTTATGAACACCCTGTATATATTTATTTATTTATTTATTATTTACAGAATTTCACAGAAATATGTATAAGCATACATGCATGTAGTTTTGAATGCATTAATGCAGGGCTTCTCAAACGTTTTTCACTTGCGACCCCTTTGGATCAGACAAATTTTTTCGCGACCCTTCACTCAATGTCATAAAGGCGATAGGTACTAACACTGTATATTTATGAAAAAATAATATTTTCAAATGTTTCTGCGACCCCCAATAATATTTACAGTAGACCCCACTATTCGCGGGTTCAGCACTCGTGGATTCGCGTATTCGCGCGCTATCTCTTTGTATACCATTTCGGTATTCGCGGTGGGTAGGGTTCGTGTATTCGCGGTTTTAGCCAGTAGCAGTGCATTTACATTTATCATAGTGTACAACATAGCTGACTGCATCGAAACCATCAGAGAGTCGATCGCAGAAATCAAGCAGTCTACACTGAATGCATGCTGGAAAAATGTGTGGGGAGATGTTATGAACAGTTTCACTGGATTTCACAACATTGGAGATGAGTAAAAAGGATCGCCAAGGTGGCACAGGGTATAGAAGGTCTTGGAGAGGTGGATGTAGAGGAGCTAATTGAGTCCCACACTGTAGAGTTAACAGAGGAAGATCTTGAGAAGTTAGCAAAGTCTAGTGAAGAGGAAGAAGACTGTGAACCAGAACACAGGCCTAAACTGAATTGCAAGTCAATAGCGAAAATCTTTGAAGCAGCCAAAGCACTTAATGATCTGGTGTTTGAAGTGGACCCTTTCATGGAGTGAAGCATCAATTTCAAGCGGCAGAGAGAAGCGGTATTAATTCCCTACATCGAAGCGCGGAAAGACCTACAGAACCTAAACAGAAAGCGATAACAAGTTTCTTTTCGCCTACTTCTGTTTCTTGAACTGTAACCACAACCACGTCTCCAAAACCTAGCTCCTCCGAGGGGTTTCCAAAAGACATGTGACTTTCACATGTCTCATCAACATCAATTGCATCATTCTCTCCTACATCAACGACGACTGCATCATCCTCACCTACATCAACATCGCCTGCATCATACATATACAGTATACAGGTTAGTCTTATTTTAAAGCATTCATTATTATTATTTTTTTATTATGTATATGTTATATGATAAGTATCGGTATTCGCGGATTATGAGAACGTAACCCATTTATTACCATAGACTATTAAGTTCGGTATTCGCGGGTCTTCTGACTGGCGGATTCGCGATTCCGTATTCGCCGCATTCTCTTGGAACGTAACCTCCGCGAATAGCGGGGGTCTGCTGTACAGTACTCACGCAATTATCCGTGATCATGACACTCAGTTAACCGTGATTTGGCGCGGCATTTTACATCCGCGGTTCGCCTCCCGCCAGCCCACCACAACGCGCCTCAGTCATTGTCTCTCCACGCTTCATAGAGTATACATGTGCGCTTGTAGCTTCGCATATCTTCATGTCTTGTGGTCAGTACAAACTACTTTATTGCATATTATACTGTAATAGAAAAAACAGTGTGCGGTGACGCGCGAGGTGGAAGGCCAGTCAGTGGTGGCGGACAGCAGCGGCTGCACCACCCACCTACTGGCGAAGTATACAAGTTAATCGAGTTATCCGTTATCATAGACCGCCCCTCAGTCACAGTTTACTGGGTGAGTAATATATATATATATATAATATATATATTATTATATATATATATATATATGCGTTGCATTTCACAATTAAACACACGAGTTGAATACATGATGCATATTCACAAAGAAAGTTGAGAATAGATTTTAAGGCTTTTCGTGTATTTAACAACAACTCGTCAGGGAATAGCTTTTTTCTCATGTGGGTGTGCACCATTTATAAAAATAGATAAGAAAATTTTTGTTAAAATGGATGTATTTTTACATGATTTCACTCCAAAATTGCCTATTTTAAATTTAATGCTCGGAAGTGTGTTTTAACGCCTTAACGGTGAATCTTTGTATTTAAATTTATTTCATTATGCGCTTCTTTCAGAAGCAAAAAGAAATGAAAGGTCGAATTTATTTTTTAAAAGTCTTTCCTCATAGCAAATGTATTCAGGTTCCAATCTAGTGGTGATCTCCCAAAACGGTAATGCAATTTAGCACCCTGTGTTAGAGAACAAAGGAGAAAGAGCGACTCGGATATCACTCAATAGCTCAAGGAATATATTGAAGATCTCTCCATACAGGCGATAATACGATGCAGAGGAGAGAAGCCATTCACCCCTCCAATTTCAATCTAGCGATAAAACTGCGCTACTCGCCTGATTTTTTTCATTTTTTTCAGTCGTGCTTGAAATGTTTTTTAACAATTCGCTTGTAATTAGGTAGGTAAACCGGCGCGGAGAGCGAACTGAAATTACTCTTTGCCGGAAGCCGGCTTAAAACTTGAATGTTGTTTTTTTTTTTTTAGGATTTACAAGGGTATGAGGTTCTCCTCTGCCGAAGAAGTTATTAAAACCGTGTTCTCCATATATATTGTTATAAAGTAAAAAAAAATACAGTAAATATATATACACATTGCAGCAGTATACACTACTATAGCGAGGAATAAATATGAATTTCCCGAATTAGTCTCGACCTTAATTTTGTTTGTACCCTGTATTAAATTTTTTTTAGGTGAATGTAAATTTCTTTGCAGGTTATACATAGGTTGAATCTTTAAAGTATTATTCATTCTAGATATTAATTCTTGCAATGAGAAGAAACCCCACAAAAATCACTATTTATTATTATTATTATTATCATTATCATTATCATCATCATCATTATCATTATCATCATTATTATCATTATCATTATCATTATAACAATGCGCCGACAGATTTCACAAATTTTACGCAATATACAACTCATTAGATTTGATATAATAGAACCATATAAAAGCACTTAAATGCGAGTGTACTAAATATTAATTAATATCTATGTATTCCAGTCTTCGAGTCGTATATTACAATCTATGACATACTAATTCTATGCAAACTTTCGACTCAATTCTGTTATTGTTCCTCGGCGCATTGTAGAGCCTCATACAGTAATGGCTTTTCTGGCTAATTCGCCTACAGATTCGCATAAAACCGAGCATAAGACTGGCTGATGGAGTTTCCTTGTTCGAGGAAGACTTATTGTAGTCTGGGGGGAGGGAATGGCAGCCATGTCATTGCTATTCACATGATTTTGGGCTTTTTTAACTCGATGCATAATGCATTTATTTGAAAGCATCCTAACGTCTGTGTTCCCGTTCGGTTTCTAAGCCTTGCATGGAACGAATGAAAATGAATAATGGAAAGGTATATTGTAATAGAAATATTTTGATGCCTCGGGTTCGAATAGTGATGTAACACTTCATGTGTACGGATGCTTTATATTACAGTATATATGAAAAAATCGCTCACACTAGGGTTACAACCCATCACCTTTTTTGAGCAGAAAGTGAGGGCGTTAGCTACTTCTCTATTGCATCGTAGTGTAGTGGTTAGCACTATCACCTACTCAGGTAGTAGTGGGTTCGGACCCTGGTGGAGGCGATTTTTTTCATCATAAAAAATTGCGCGTATTCATGCATGATATTCCATATATTTATTTATTTATTTATTTATTTATTTATAAAATCCGATGAAAGATTTCGTTGAAATGCAAATAGAAAAATAGTCACTTGTTGGTTCGTTAGAGTTCCAACACAGACTGAATAAAATCAAGGCCTTGCATTGAAAGTACAGCATATTTGAAACTGATTATTGAAAATATTTTGAGGGGTTTTACAATACTTAACGTTATTTGACTATCACAATTGTTCTATCTGCGCAAACTCTCTTGTTATGGTAATGTTGGCATCCCAAACTGATTTGTGTAAGTTCAAAAGTCGTGAGATTTTGGCAAGTTAGGGTTTAGCGCGTATGTAGAAGATGGAACCATTTTTATCGCTCAACGATGTTCGGTGGATACAATTTGCAAAATTTGTGATGTCCATTAATATTAATTTTATTTTATTTACTTCTTAATTGATCATTAAGTAAATTAATTTAAATTATGTCAAATATACAAGCTTATTTTTAGTTCTTATAAATGTATTGCCATGATGTAGAAACTAACCAGTTTTGATGATTTTACTGCATGTGCAAAAGATCTACACATTTTTTTTTTTAGAGCATACATGAAAAAGAATTGCTATTGCTATAGGCCTGTCGAAACCCAGTTAATTTCATAAAGTATTATTATATCCATGCCAATTCTCATATATATATATATATATATATATATATATATATATATATATATATATATATATATATGATACACACAGACAGTACATGGAACAAGGAACTCTTCTGGGATAGTTAAATCCACTATAGTCCGAATAAGTAATGGTAAATGACAAATACCATAGTTTTTCTTTTTCATGATGCTAGCCCGACGTGGGCAACGGGTCACTCGCAAAAAGGTCCCATAAATATAGCTTCCCTCACCAGCTATCTGCAAAGCAGACAGGATCCAGCTTTGGGACATGGCTCTAGGGTTTAAAGCAGCCTAGCCCTGCTACATTTAGAACCTCAATATAAGCAAAAGACTCGCTGCCTTCACGTCAGATTGAATACTTCAAAGAAAAAGGGATAAGTATTATATTTTTAGCCAAAAACCAAAACTTAAACCTCAACTGGCAGAATTGAGCATCCACTTTTCAAGGCACATAACATGTCCGTTTCAAGATGGGCATGAACTCAGAATGGTCCCCTCAGTTTTTTTATGATACACACAGACAGTGCATGGAACAAGGAACTCTTCTGGGATAATTAAATCCACTATAGTCCGAATAAGTAATGGTAAATGACAAATACCATAGTTTTTCTTTTTCATGATGCTAGCCCGACGTGGGCAACGGGTCACTCGCAAAAAGGTCGCATAAATATAGCTTCCCTCACCAACTATCTGCAAAGCAGACAGGATCCAGCTTTGGGACATGGATCTAGGGTTTAAAGCAGCCTAGCCCTGCTTCATTCCCATCTTGAAACGGACATGTTATGTGCCTTGAAAAGTGGATGCTCAATTCTGCCAGTTGAGGTTCAAGTTTTGGTTTTTGGCTAAAAATATAATAGTTACCCCTTTTTCTTTGAAGTATTCAATCTGACGTGAAGGCAGCGAGTCTTTTGCTTATATTGAGGTTCTAAATGTAGTGGGGCTAGGCTGCTTTAAACGCTAGATCCATGTCCCAAAGCTGGATCCTGTCTGCTTTGCAGATAGCTGGTGAGGGAAGCTATATTTATGGGACCTTTTTGCGAGTGACCCGTTGCCCACGTCGGGCTAACATCATGAAAAAGAAAAACTATGGTATTTGTCATTTACCATTACTTATTCGGACTATAGTGGATTTAATTATCCCAGAAGAGTTCCTTGTTCCATGCACTGTCTGTGTGTATCATAAAAAACTCAGGGGACCATTCTGAGTTCATATATATATATATATATATATATATATATATATATATATACACACACACGTATATATTACAAATAGACCGTGTATGGAACATGGAATTCTTCTGAGAAAATTAAATTCACTGTAGTCCGAATAAGTAATGGTAAGTGACAAATACTGTACTATAGTTTTTCTTTTTCATTATGTAAGCCCAACGTGGGCTCTTTGCTAGTGACCCGTTGAAAAACTATAGAACAGTATTTGTCATTTACCATTATTTATTCGGACTATACTTTTTACTTTTGTTTACTTTTGTTGAGTTTGAACGACGGTATTGCTGCCTGATCTCCTCCTGCCCTCGTAGCCAGCCACGCATGGCTGGTCAGGGACTTTGCACAAGAATCTGTCCAACTTGTTCTTGAAGTTAGTCAGGTCGGTGTGCTGGAGATTCCTCACTTCTTTTGGAAGGACATTGAAAAGCTTTGGGCCCCGTATTCTGAGGGTATTTTCCATCCTCGTTTTCATGGCCCCTTGTCCCACCGCAGCTGGGACCGAACAAAATCTGCCTCTTCTCTCATTCCAGTTTGTTTCTATTTAATTTCTAAGGTTAGGGACAGAGCCCTCAAGTATTTTCCATATGTATATTATTGTGTACCGCTCGCGCCTTCTTTCGAGAGAGTAGAGTTCCAGGGATTGTAGTCGAGACCAGTAGTCTTCACCTTCCGTTTTCTCTATCTTTGACGTAAAAGTCTTTTGTATAGCTTCAATGTTCGCAATGTCTCTTTTTCTGTGTGGGCTTGTGAGTACTGAGCAATACTCACTTATTGGTAGGACTAAACTCTTCCATAATTTGAGCATGATGTTTGCTTTTCTGCTGCGGAAGCTCCTCCAGATGATTCCCATTATTTTTCTAGCCGTTGTGATTTTGATTTTATAGTGCTCTCTGAATTCTGCATCTGACGACATTATTACTCCAAGATCCCTGACTTGTGGATTTGATGTTATTGTTTTTGCGGAGTTTTGTACCCTTTTTTCTGTAGCTCTTTGTTATTACCATATCTTAGAAGTTGAAATTTTTCTTCTTCATATTGTTGTCTTCTGCCCACTGGAATAATGTTTCAATGTCGTTTTGTAATTTTCTTATGTCATCTTCGTTCAATATTTCCTTACATATCTTTGTGTCATCTGCAAAGCATGATACATTACTGTCCTTAATATCTGCATCAATATCTGCAATCATTATTATGAACAGCAAGGGAGCTAATACTGTCCCTTGTGAGACAGAGCTCACGACTTCCGAGACTTCCGATTTAACTCCGTTCACCACCACTCTTTGCATTCTTTGCGTCAAGAAATTAAATATCCACCTTCCTAGCTTTCCAGTAATTCCTGTATCCTTAAGTTTGTGTGCTATGATTTCATGGTCACATTTATCGAAGGCTTTAGCAAAGTCCGTATATATTACATCAATGTTTTTGTCCTCGACACAATGTTCCTAATATTTCTCCTGGTGATCTAGTAGCTGTGACAGGCATGATCTTCCCGCTCTGAAGCCATGTTGATTTGGGTTGTATAAGTCTTTTTCTTGTAGGTAGTTTTGCCTCTAATTATGCGTTCAAAACACTTTATAAGATGTGAGGTGAGAGCCACTGGCCGATAATTTTTGTGCATTGCTCTGTTACCACCTTTAAATAGGGGGGCAATGTTTGCGTTCTTTAAGGGGTGTGGAATTTGTCTTGTGTCAAGTGATTTCCTCCATAGCAAGTATAGTGGTTTTGCAATACTCTCTGCATTTCTTCAGAAATGTGGCACTCCATATGTCTGGCCCTGGCGCTGAATTGTCTCGCATCTGTGATAAGGCCATAATTACATCTCCTTCCGTGAACTCAAAGTCCACTAATAGGTTTGTGCCGGGATTTGTTCTTGGTTGATCTGTATCTATGTCGAAAAACTCGTCTGGGTTTTCCACTTCCATCTCGGACTTAGGGGTGCTAAACACAGATTTAAATTGTTCCCTAAGCAGTTCACTTATTTCTTTCGGGTCATTTGTGTATTCGGCCTCCCCGTCTATGAACGGTCTAATACTCTCCTTACACTGCATTTTCCTTTACGCAAACGTGTAGAAGTATTTTGGGTTATTTTTTATGTTTTCTGCTACCTTGTTTTCCTTCTCGTTTGTCTTAAGTATGAATGTTTGCTTTAGGTCAATTTCTGTTTTCCCAAGTTTCCTCTCTAGTTTGAGTCTCTCTGCATCAGTTCTGCATCTGTGGAGATGTTTTACGGTTTGTTTTCGTTGCCTGAATAGTCCTAATTTTCCTCTGGTATTATATATATATATATATATATATATATATATTATTTCACGAAAGTAACACGTGAATAATATTTATGATGAAAATAACCACGAAGGAAAAAGGAAACACAGAATGGTGCTCAAGCGCTTTCGTCTAATGACCTCCTCAGGAACACTGAAATAAATAACAAGTTCAACACTATATATAGGTGACAAAAAAATAAATAAATAAAATAGAAAAATAAAAATTGTAGGAGGAGCATACAATTTATAAGGAAACGCTACCAGAGTTTTAGCACTTTGTCCTTCTTGTCTAAATCCGTTCTGAACAAATTCAAAACAACAAGCGAAAAAAGGCCGTGGCTAATATTGAAATTATTTGTAAGTTGAATAATGGCAGACTGAAGAATATTTCTATTAACGATGTTGCTTGAATGAAACAAAATTGAAGCATTATTCCAATCACTACAGTGGGATAACTCTGACAAATGGACTAAAAGGGCACTGGACGGCTGTCCCGTTCTAACGGAATATTGATGCTGTTTTTACACGCGTGTGCAAATCCTTTCCCGTCTGTCCAATGTAAAAGGAATCACATTGTTTACAACCAATTTTATTTATTTTTATTTTTTTGTGACCTATATATAGGTCTCGAACTTGTTATTTATTTCAGTGTTCCTGAGGATGTCATTAGACGAAAGCGCTTCAGCACCATTCTGTTTCCTTTTTCCTTCGTTGTTATTTTCATCATATATATATATATATATATATAGTTGCGAGGAGATTGTTCACTAGAACAAGATATTTAGAAAAACAAATTTAGAAATATTTCGAAAAGTTCTAACAGATTTTTATTGGGTATCTTATTTCCTCTTGCATTTGAGGCAAAGCAAATAATTCGCTACATTTCGAAAATAAAATATCAAATTTCACTTCCTTTCAAATAACGTCTTTAAGGTTGGAACGTTATATATATATATATATATATATATATATATATATATATATATATATATATATATATATATATATACACACACACACAAAAGTAAATAGCAATCTTCCTAACATCGCCTGGAATATTCCAGAAGATTAATATTCAGTTGCCAGTTAGTTTATATAAGACGATATTGTTCAGGTGCAAACCGGTACAGCTTAAACATTACCAAAAAGCAGGAGTTCCGGAAATTAGTGGATTTCGTTAGAGGCCAGGTAGTTTCATTGCTGTAGCAATATACCCTACGCTCTGGTAATTTGGGGGAGAAATTTGTTATTGCAAGTCCCTACTTGTTCATGACCTCCTATTGCATCATTGCAGCACCATTACTAAGGTTTAGGCACTCTTCAAACTAATTACTCGTAGAATTACAGTGTACACGAATATAGTTGCATGCAATAAATCAGAATTTACTTGTTTACACTTCCGTGCAAAGTTTAGATGAAGAAATATGTACTGCGTATGATCTAATATGGGTATACAATTTCGGGCATGAAAACTTCGATTTTCTTATCCAATGTTAAACCAACGATGAGTTCTTCAAGAGACCTTTTGAAAGACTTGAAACAGAAGAATGTCGACACGCGTAACTCCGTAACTCTTGAGAAGGCTACAAGAAATTTTCCAAGAGTATCTCAACCTACCCGTCACTACGATCCGGAGCGTCATAATGAAATTGAAGCCGTTTCATATTGTTGTATTATTACCAAGTTTTAGAACGCCACCAAATATCTTCCTCAGAACTGCGAAGAAAATTGTCCGAGATGTCGTCACCGAGAATCTCCCACTTACTGCCGAGGGCCTCCAGTTGTCGCTTGAAGCAGCAGGCACCTCAGACCTCAGTGCACATCTCAACGGTTCAGAAGACGCTTCAAAAGAATCGTCTTTTAGGAAATGTGCAAGGAAGGAGTCATTTCTGTGTCCTTATCACAAAGCTGCATATTTCAAATATGCGAAGGAACACGTCGATTATTCTCAAGAGTCCTGGAATAAGATTCTCTGGTCTGAGACAGAAATTGAACTTTCCGGTTACAATCAAGAGATTTTTGTGCTGGAAGGATAACACGATATTTAATGAAAGCAATCTCGATACTGAAGCGCGATAGCTACTCGATCATGCTTTGGTTGTATGTCATCTGCAGGCATTGGCAATTTGGATCGAATTTATGGAGCAGTGGATCCACCAAAGTATCAGTAGATTTTAGATGAGGACCGTCTGCCTCTAGTGTGGAAGTCGAAGATGGAACGTGATTGTATCAGGTCATCCCATAAGTAATGTCGTTTTTTAGATCGGAATTTGAAGGACAAAAAAACTCAACTGAAACTTTTTAATCTAGTATATATTTTCCATCGGAATCAATGACACTCTGCCAACGTCCTACAAGCTTTTCAATGCCATGTTTATAAAATTCAGGCGGTTTTGAGGTAAAAAACGTACAAAGACTGGTGTGCAGGTCATCTAAAGAAGTATACTGTTTCTCGTCAAGATAGTTTTGCAGACTCCTGAAGAGATGATAATCTGAAGGCGCAAGGTCTGGAGAATATGGAGGATGTGAAAGTTTTTCCCACCCAAGCTCCTCAATTTTTGCAGAAGTGATCCGAGTGGTATGAGAACGTGCGTTGTCGTGTCGTGGAACACGATTCCTTTCTGACTAACCAAAGGTGGTCTCTTTTCTTTTAGTGCAGTGTTCAATCGATCCAGTTGTTGACAGTAGACTTGAGCGGTGATTGTTTGGTTGTGTGGTAAGGTTTTAAAGTGTATTACACCACCTTTATCCCACCAAACACTAAGCAACACCTTCCGAGGGTGAAGATCTGGTTTTGGCTGTGGTGTCGCTGGTTCTCCAGCACAAACTCACTGTCGACGGCGCTTAACATTTTGGTACAGTATCCACTTTTCATCACCAGTCACTAAACGGTGCAAAAATGGATCTTGGAGTTCACGGGAATGAAGAGCTGTGCTAATGTTTACCCGCACCCTCAGATTGTCGACCGACAATTCATATGGCACCCATTTTCCCAACTTAGGCACTTTTCCGAGTTGTTGCAAATGTCGATGGATGGTGGACGGGATGAATTGAGTTTCTGGGCCAATTCTTCGACAGTTGTTGAACAGTCTTCTTCAAGTGCGGCTAACAGCAGGTCATCATCAAACTCAGCAGGGCGTCCAGAGCGTGCTGCATCTGTCAAACAGCAGTCACCATTCCTAAACTTTTGAAGCCATCTTTGACATTTCCTCACATGCAGAATATCGTTGCCATAAACGTCCTGAATGTTTTGTGTTGCTTCAGTAGCACTATTCCCTTTTTTGAATTCGTAAAGCATTATATGCCTGATATGCTCTTCTGATACCGCCATGTTTATGAGGGGTTCATATAAAGCAAAACACACGTCTTCACTGGTCAAGGTCTGTAAAGTATGTAGCGAAACACGATAGATCTCCTCTTGGATATAACCTTCGGAAAATTTATGCTTAAACCGAGTAGGACTAGTTTAAACTTAATCTCTCGTAAAAAACGACATTACTTATGTCTTATGGGATGACCTGATATATTCCAACAGGATAATAATCGGAAGAATTTCATCCAGAAGCACAGTAAAATGGTTAGGACAGAAGAATATCAGTCATTAACAATGGTGACGTCACAGCTACCAAAGGAACGAATCCAAAAGATGGTACAAGGATATAGGGAGCGTCTACTTGAAGTTGTGTTGCAGTCTTATGAAATAAACATAATTACTCATTTTTATGTTTTGTCAATTTTCCTTTACTTACCAATTTTTATAAATATATGACAATACCTTTATACACACGTCTGAACCTTTCTACTTCTCTTGATGAATTGCAATTCAACCATTTTCAAAAATTCAGTAGGGGTGCCTTAGCTTTTGCGTGCAACGATACATATCAGTGACAATATTTACATTTTCATTAAACACAGCTGGTTACCAAACTCGTACAAAAGGCAGTCGGATAGTTAACTGAACATGAAAGTTGTCGGTACGTAATCCTAGATATTATAATCAGTTCAAACTTTTTAATTACCTGTACTCTGTACAAGTAATTATATCATTACTGATCAACGAACCGATTCCTTTTAGATTACAAAAATAATAATAGACTTCTCAGAGTTAAAAGAGCCAAGTCAAATATCCACTTAACTTAATGAACATAAAAACCTTTTTCAGCCGTGCTGTCATCTAATTATTTTCGAAAAACATTCAAACCTAACCGGCTTCTAATCCCCAACCAAATGCAGTAACTTATATTTGCGTAACAGTACCTACCTAAAATTATGTTCTTCGCCACAATATATTTTACTGTACTTGTTGTTTGAAATAAGATATTCGTTTGTTTGACGGACTGTCAGTCTCTCTTAATAGGAAGATGCTGGTAATTTCTTTTCATTTTTAACGCTCCTTTTCTTATTTTCTGTTGTACAGAGCGAGATAATTGTTCAGACATATAAATGTACAGTATGTAATTATGTATATCGGGTTCGTGTATTGTGCGCACCAATGAGAAGAGACTATAGTACGTTGGTATGGTTGTTGTTGTTGTTGTTTAATCTCCTTCGCAGTAGCTAATGTTATATGACAGAGGGGACCTACAAGTTAACGTGAGATCCAAACCACGGATCGCTACATAACCTGGACGCGGAGGACGGTCTCTCAGTCAACTACTACCTAGACCTAAAGTCGCTTAACTTTGCTGATCGACGGGAAGTGGTGTTACAACATTGACCACGTCGTAACTCATGTTGGTATGGTCGTGTGGAGAGAATGAATAATTATAGAATTGTAAAAAGCGGGGTGTAATAGTGCGTCCGTAGGTGGATAAGTAGTAGGAAAACCGCGTAAAAGATTGAAGGATGGAATTAGTAAATTAGTAAATGTGTCAATAAACGTGGAGTTGATATAAATGTGACATAAGAGTCAAATAGGAACAGAGACGAATGGAAAAGCGGTTTGTGAAGTGTGTAAATAGAGACGTTGCTCTCACCTGATGTACCACGGGATGTGTGTCTTCAACCTTTTTATGAAAAGTAACACTGGATCCCTGAAATTGGGAATGCACTTTATTCTCGATGGTGATGGTCCTTGCGTATCCTTGTGTGTGACTTCGGTAAGGAGCAGCGTCGTGCGCATCTCATGGAGCAAATGGATTTTTAGGTAATGTATGTAACTCCTAAGTCAGAAGTTGCTATAGAGTCGATATAACTTCACTTAAGTTAAATTCTTGAAGACAACTTATTGATCTTGCTTTTTTTTCCGAATCGAAACTATCCTCTCAACGAGGCTGATCAGAGACGATCACGGAGTTAAAGTAAAATTTAAATTCAAAATATGTGGACAAGTTTTAATACCGAACTGCAATTTCTGGTCCAATCAGACACGCACCATTTCTGCCTTCGTTTTTAAAGCTACTTTACACTACTTTTTTACGTGTGTCTAACCAGTGCTGGTCTGTTTCGAACTTTCAATGCTCAAAACCAGACCAAATCAACATATTATGAAAGTTCCCTTATCGTCAAACGTTATGTGAGGTCCACACAAAGTTATATATGCGTGGAAAGCAGTAATTCATTCCGAACAGTGCCCCTTGGCTCTTCCGTGTAAAATGGTCAAAAGCGTTAAACACAGTTTCGTTTGCGAAGGTCCGCTTTAGTTAAGACACTCATGTACACCTAATTACGTCATACATTTATGTAAGCATGTACGTATAATGTATTCATATCACAAACGTCAAACTTTAAATTCTATTTTCGCTTTCTATTAAATTCAGTGCGTCTTCAAATACAAAAGGATCTTTAAGCGTAGTACGTACTTCCAACCGAGGAATTATAAAGGATTTGCTCAATTATTGTTCACTTAGAAATTAACTAAATTTTTCTTGTCACAACGTTCATTTCTGGGTCCATGCGAGTCAATTTTGATTTATTTAATGGAAAAATATACTGTAGACTGAAAAATTAAACACGCAAACGAACCATTTAGGAGAATTGTAAGTCTTGTTTTGTGAACAAACGCTCATATGGGCAAAGAAGCGCAGCGAGCAAACCGCAAAACCTAAAAAGAAAAAAAAAAAAAAGTCTTTTATATTGAAGAAAACGTTTAAAAAACCTAATTTTATAAATCTAAGCTGTAGAAACGCTACAAAATCTAATAACCATCAATACCAATATTCTTCTTTGGTCAATTTTGCACTGATGAATATTTATTGTAATTTAGGTTTAAATTTTGGTCTCAAAGGAGTCGTAATTTTAGTTCAGAGGACTCTTTTTTTTTTTTTTTCCGCGGAAGTGGTTCCATAAATGTATATCTGAAGTTGATCAAGTTTAATGTTATTGATTTCTCGCTTCATGAAGTTACTTATAAGTTAGAATTAATAAGACTGCAAGAAATGGACTAAAGCATATATATATATATATATATATATATATATTTATATTTATATATTTATATATATTATATTTATTATTTATTTATTTATTTATTTATTTATTTTACTGTGCAAAAGTCAGAGACCACTGTCGATCTGATAACTATTAGATAATCTGTTGTATGAAAATTGGTTTTGATACTAAAATACATATTAACTAGAACCTCTGGTTCATATTAACGTATAACTAAGTTATTACTTAGTGTATAAAGTTGTATAAGCTGGATGACCCTCTAGTCTGCATAAATTGGACTTGAGGGTTGATTTATTATATACTTATAACGCATGTGTTTAAAGATCTAGCGAACTATTACTGATGGATCTGCAGTAAATGCTCCTAAGCTATTGTTATATCAATATTTACAATTAAAAGTATTGACATATTCACTTAAATTCTGCAAAACAAATTTATCCAAAACGTTTCTCATAATCCTAATTCATGCTGTTTTTTTTCTTTCACAGGCTTAAGAAATGACAAAAAGTACAATTTCTGATGAGATTAGATATAAAATAATACATCTGCATGGTGAGGGACTGAGTCAAAGAAAAATAAGTGAATCTACAGGCGTTTCCAAAACTGGTGTACAAAAAATCTTGGCTCGTCACGGATCAAATGGGACCCCAGCTGATCGTCCTAGATCAGGGAGACCCTCTAAGCTTTCTCCATCTGATCTACAATATCTAAAGATTACTTCCCTTCGAGATAGACACAAATCCAACACTTTACTTGCAGCGGATCTCGAAAAAACAACAGGTGTCTCAGTTGATCCTTCTACTGTACGAAGGAAGCTTAAGTCAGTAGGTCTCAGATGTCCAATACTTGTGTTCCAAAGCACATTTTCTTCTCTTCTCTTTATTTCCATTCCTTAAAAGTGGCTTTTTTGCTGCAACACGTCTTTTAAGACCTACTGAGTTAAGTTTCCTTCTTACAGTAAAGGGATCAACTGAGACACCTATTGTTTTTTCGAGATCTGCTGCAAGTGAAGTGCTGGATTTGCGTCTGTCTCGAAGAGAAGTAATTTAATTTGGCCCTTAAGCTTTAGGCTTTACTGCGCTCTTATTAAAAATAAGCAGCTAGTTGTTATAAATTAATAATAAATAAATAAATAAGTAAGTAAATAAGTATTATTAATAGTTAAAACACTAGCAAAAGGTCGGCGCTACGCGCCGATTTTGCTAGATCTGCGGTGCTTCGGCTGAATTGTGGGCCTACGGCGTATTTTATTTTGAACATCAGTAGCCCTTTATCTGGATATCATTCCTATTCCTCTCACCTTGGGCCTCAGTAATTGGGTGCCTGCGGCCTTCCAGTTACTGGCAAACCAATTATTCATTCAATAAAACTACAGAAAAGAACGCAGCCATGAAAATCTAAAGCTTCACAAATCTTAATACAATGAGCTCGGATTTGAAGCCTAAGATTTTCATGACTGCGTTCATTTCTATAGTTTTATTGACCAAATAACTGAACCGACTGTAATTGGGGGCCCTGCGGCCCGCCAAATCATAGTTTTCATTGTTTCGAGTGCATCAATAATATTGTTATAGTGTTCCATTAGTTGTGATAAGCATGATCTTCCTGACCGGAATCGATGTTGGTTATCATTTTTTTTTCTGAGTTTCCCCATTAACCCCACCCCCTCCCCCATTACTCCACCCCTCTCACCCAATACCCCCTCCCCCACCCCTCTCCCCCATTTACCCCACCAATTTTTTTTTCTGAGTTTCCCCATTAACCCCTCCCCCTTCCCCATTACCCACCCCTCTCCCCCAATACCCCCTCCCCCACCCCTCTCCCCCATTTACCCCCACCCTTCCCCCATTACCCCCAAGGGGGGAAGGGGGCTGGCACCTTGCACTTTAATTTTTTTTGGTTACATATATATATCGCATCTATTTTTCTGAGTTTCCCCATTAACCCCACCCCCTCCCCCATTACCCTACCCCCCCCCATTTTGTGCCAAAATTATGATTAAAAATGAAGAAATGGGAAGAACTGTACCCCTAAAAGGGGGGGGGCAGGATTTATGTTAGGGAATTTTTTTTTAGCATGGGCACTGCACAATAAAAAGACGCATCGAATGGTGAAACCCGCATTGTTCTACACCAATTATAGCGACCTGTAGGTGTGCGCAAAAAAACTGTTACATATATATATATATATATATATATATATATAATATATATATATATATACAGGGTGTCCGAGAATTATCTGTACAATTTTTGACTGTTATTAAAAGTCAACCATGAAGTGTAGAAATTTCAGTTTTGTCCCGTTTTACAGAGAATCTCATTAAGTTTTTTCTGATACCAAGTTTTGACAAGTTTTTTAGAAATTCCAGTGTGTCCGAACATTATCTGTACAATTTCATCTTTTAATAAAATTCTTGATAACACACGTAAAATTCTTAAACAAGATTATTTAGAATCTGTATTTTCAAAAGTTTCTTTTATTAAAGTAACGTTGTTACAAACATTCGATATGTGCACCATTAGTGATTCGCAAAACATCCAATCGATACTCCAAATGTTGCCATGTACGCTGCAGCATATCCACATCAATTCGCTCAATAGCAGCTGTGATTCTTGCTTTTAAATCATCAATGTCTGTCACCCGCGTACATTTCTAAAAAACTTGTCAAAACGTGGTATCAGAAAAAACTTAATGAGATTCTCTGTAAAATGGGACAACACTGGAATTTCTACACTTCATGGTTGACTTTTAATAACAGCCAAAAATTGTACAGATAATTCTCGGACACCCGGTATATATATATATATAATATATATATATATATATATATATATATATATATATATATATATGTACTAAAATCACAAAATAACACGTGATCTTATTAATAAGCAAACAACCACAGGGAAAAGGAAACACAAAGTCCGAGCGCTTTCGTGATATATTCCTTGATAATGTAAATATATCACGAAAGCGCTCGGACTTTGTGTTTCCTTTTCCCTGTGGTTGTTTGCTTATATATATATATATATATATATATATATATATATATATATATGGCTTCATTTCTGAAATAGTATATTAGATGTATGACAATATTAAACAATATTAGTGGACATTAATCCTAGATTTTTGTTAGTATGCCATTATTAATCGGGATTTCAACTTGGTTTTAAACAAATTTACATTCACAATATTTTGAATATCAGCATGCGAGTCATTCCATAGTTTCAATCCAATGAAAATGGATAGTTTTTGAGATGAAGACAATCTAAATTGAGGTATAACAAGTTTTGATCTATTTCTGGTCTGATACGAGTGGGTTTCTTGATGAGTTACAAAATATCTATTTACCCATTGCAAATTAATGATTTTGTTCTTACACTTGTAAATAAAAATAAAATGTGCCAGTTTGGTTATATCGTTGAGCTTTAGTAGGTTTAGCTCTTTAAATAATGCACTAGAGTGATCAAGCAAATCAGCATCAGATAATAACCTTATTGCTCGTTTTTGGATGACAAAGATACCATTTTATGCGTTGTTAGCGGAGTTTCCCCAAACAAGGGTGCAGTATGTTATATAAGGAAGAACAAGAGTATGATAAAGAGTCAGTAAAACTCGTTTAGGGACTACATTTCTAAGTTTAAACATTATAGCAACGCTCCTTTAAATCTTTTTCGCGATATAATTTACATGATCACTCCATTGCAAATTCTTATCTAGCATTACACCAAGAAATTTTGTTACAGTACACTCCTTTATGGCGATTTCAGTAACATTAAGTTCATCAAGCTATACATTTCTTTTATTAGTAAAAATCATGAAATTTGTTTTACTGGTAGTTAGGAAGAGTTTATTGGTGGTCAACCATTTCATTACAATGATGAATTCTGAATGAAATATATTCTTAGCTGTATTAACATCATTGCAAGAAAGAGACAGTTGTATCATCTGCAGACATTATGAAGTTCAGTATATCAGATGAACGTGGAAGGTCATTTATATGTAATAAAAATAACAGTGGACCCAGAACTGAGCCCTGTGGCACACCATGTTTGACAAGCGCTTTAGTTGAGCAAACCTTATTTACTGATAGAAAATGATATCTATTGGACAAATAACTTTTAAACCAATCACTGATTGCTCCTCTAAAGCCGTAACAATATAAGTTAAGTAGAATATTATGTCTATTGCATCAAACGCCTTACTCAAATCCATAAATATTGATATCATTATTTCTTTGTTCTCCTTAGCTATATTTACATTTTCCATTAGATTTAAAATAGCCATTTCCTTCGTTTTATTATTGCGGAAGCCATATTGATTTGGAGATAATAAATTGTAGGATTCTAAATATCGCTGCATTCTACTTTTTACAATTTTTTCAAAAACTTTGCTGAACACAGATAATGAACACACCGGCCTGTAATTTGTTGCTAATGTAGGATCACCCCCTTTAAAAACGGATGTTATACAACCAGTTTTTAGCAGTGACGGGAATATTCTTCCCCGACCTCAGTTACCCCTATACCCAAGTCTCATCCAAATCTGGCCAGTGGTTTTGCCGGCCATAAGAAACAAAGAAAGTAAATTCGCAGGTCGTTCGACCGTTACAATTATTAGTATAGATCAGGTTCCATTATGATTACTGCAAGTCTATATGAACAGCTACCATAATGCAACTTTTTATATACTAATGAATTTGAACCAAACATAGACATTACACAACCAACCTCCACACTCCCTCATTCCCCTTCCCCACCCACCAGTCTTCTTTCTATTTCGCTTGCTCATCATTATCATATACTCATCATCCTTTTCAGATGCTTTTCGCTTCCATCCTCAACCTGTTTTGTTCTTCACATCCCCAGTTTGTGAGTGGTGAGAAAGTGTTTTGGAAACAGTAGACAATGATACTCCAGTTTTAGCTATTTGTCTTTGAGTGTTGCCTTCTCTATGAAGAACAATAATTCTCAACCTATTCTTGTATGAAATTTCTTTATTTAGAGCCATTGTACTATCTTATCTGTAAAAAAAATAAAATTAGACGAGACATTTTTGTATTAAAGTTTAACAAATAAGATGATATTTTTAAAGAAATTTGCGATTACATGAGAGTATAAACATGTGTGAGTCATTAAATCTATAAAACATGTTATTACATCAAATTGAATAGTATATTTACCAGTAAAGAACCTGGCCTTCAAAATTAGTAATAAAAATTAGTGGTGTACTGATTCATCGGCATTGGCAGAATCGGCCATTTTTGGGGGCATTGGCATCGGCCAAATTTAGCTGATTCTCTTACTGATTATTTGAAATTTTAAAATTTTCATTATAAAACAAAATCTATATTTACAGGAAATTGAACACCAAAAAACACTATGATAATTTATACTCATTTCAAAGTGTAATTATATAAAAATATTTTACATTCACAAAAATGGCAAAGCATAATAAGTTAAATTGTCCATAAATTTACACTTTCTCGACTAGCTAATCTCTACATATTATAAACTCTTTTAATGTAATTGTAATTGGGCGTGTAATGTCTATTTTTGGTTCAAATTCACTAGTATATAAAAGTCGTTTTGTGGTAGCTGTTCATATAGACTTGGCAGTAATCATAATGGAACCTTATTACTGTATAAGACTAGTAAACTACATAAAGTTCAACGCTGTATACGATCATATTAATTGTTTATCTTTGTGAACACAGACATTACATTATAATTACCTGTATGGCAATGAATGCACATTGTCCTTTAGATATATATGTCTGTGTTATATGTTGTTGGACTCGGTTGTCCTCCCTCCACCCCACCTTCCCCTAGTTGGGGTACCTTGACTAACACTGCGGCGTTGCCACATGTACAGAGTCGCCTGTGAGGAGAGGAACATTACATATGCGGCAACTGTACATGTATAATTTTGTATATTCTTTGCAGCTATCTCTCGTAACCTAGATTTTATATATACACACACACACACACACACACACACACACACACACACACACACACACACGGTGTCCCATAATTCTAGAACCATAGGACAAAATAAGTAATTCATGTTTTTTCGTTTATGCAGTGCCCATGATGTCTTTGAGTAAGGAAGAACGCAGCCAGGTAATTCTGCTCGTAGGAAATCGGAGTCAGAGGGAGGTCGCTGAAGAATTTAACAGATTGCATCCGGACCGCACGCCGATACCACACAGCTGTGTCGGCAAACTTGTAGCAAAGTTCTAGGAAACGGGATCCATAGGAGATAAACCACGCAGTGGACCTCCGAGGACATCCAGCGACGATGACACAGCCGCTACCATCCTCGCTCATTTCACAAACAGTCCCCAAAAGTCTCTTCGGCGGCTGTCAGCTGAGAGAGGAGTGTCGAAAAGCAGCATCCACCGCATTCTTCAAGCACACAAATGGCATCCTTACAGACTTCAAATCCTGCAGAAATTAAGCGATGATGATCCAGACCGACGGATGGAATTTTGTGAATGGGCTACGGAACAATGTGCTCAAAATGCCAATTTCCCGTCCATCATTCTGTTCAGTGATAAGGCTGTTTTTTACACAAATGGTGAGGTGAACCGACAGAACACCCGCTACTGGTCGCAAGACAACCCTCACTGGTTTACTGCTTCAAAGGAACAAGGTGTCGCTCATGTGATGGTATGGTGTGGCATTTGGAAAGACCGTATCATAGGCTCCTTCTTTTTTGATGACACTGTCACAGGAAAGGCCTACTTGCGTATGCTCAACGAGGAAGCATTCCCCAGTGTCTTGAACACAGATGGGGATTTCCCAACATGGTTCCAGCAGGATGGTGCTCCTGCCCATTACAGCATCGGGGTAAGAGAGTGGTTGCACCGACAATTCTCTGGTCATTGGATAGGACGTCGAGGGCCTGTGGAGTGGTCCGCGAGGAGCCCCGATCTCACCCCGTTGGATTTTTATTTCTGGGGTCACTTGAAGGCGTTGGTCTACGCGGAGAAAATTCAGTGTGTTGCACATTTGCGGGAGCGCATCATCGACGCATGTAACACCATCACTCCTGATACCATTCGCCGTGTGTTTGCTGACTGGATATCTCGTCTGAATTCGTGTATCAATAATAATGGTGGACACATTGAACACGTTCTGTGAATAAAAGCCGTTTTTATTGCCGTTTTATTATTTTGCTCTATGGTTCCAGACTTATGGGACACCCTATATATATATATATATATATATATAATTTTACACACACATACTCTCACATACTTACACATACTTACACATATGCACACATACTTACACACATACACAAGGAATTACCCAAACCAATATAATTCTAGTATGAAAAAATGTTCAATTTGTAGCGACCCTAAAACTGCTCCAATTTGCTCAAAATTTTGTGTTACTATTGCATAGTGTAACAAGAGCAGCCTTGAAGAGATTGACATTTTAAAGTTTGAAGTTTTACCATACTATCTTGGACCACCCATATATATATATATATATAATATATATATATATATAATATATATATATATATATATATAATATATAATATATATTCCTGTTTGTTGTGAAAGTTGAATCAAAGGATTATTTTAAGTTTGGGATCACCTGAAGATCAGGGCCCCCAGCCTTCTTTAGTTAGCTTTATAAAGCTAACTAACGAAAATATCACGACCTAACCTAACCAATCGTCAAGGGCGTACAGGTGACCTAACGAATGGTTAGGTTAGATCGTGACATTTTCGTTAGTTAGCCTTATAAGGCTAACTAGAAAAGGCTGGGGGCCCTGATCTTCAGGTGATCCTAAGTTTGTTTACGTTGAGCCTTTCATAATGATTGATGAAGCCTGTTGCTGACACTGATATGCCCATCTTGGTACATACCAGGTGTTGATCTGGCCACAGCAAAGTGTTATGAAGTCTTTCCATCTTTAAGCTCTGCGTGTAGCGTGAACTGGAGCACATCTTCCTAAAAAAATATAAGAAAAACTCTCCCTCTCTGAAAACTAGATATTGTCATAAACAGGGAGTCCCTCTTCAAGGTGTTGAAGTGTACAGGTTAGCTGTTGCAGTTCTACCCCCCCTGTGGTACAGATCGTACCCCAACTCACTAAAAAGTGTTCAATCTAACTACTTGCTCAAGAACGTGACACAAAACTACAGTATTTCTGAAGGGGACGTAGATGGTACAGTCGTGACAAAAGAAAAATTAACACTCGCAGAAAGTACGAGTGTAGTTTACGTCCCCCTGTGGTGCCTAGTGTAGTTTACGTTCCCCTACATTATCCTAGTGTAGTTTGCGTTCCCCAACTTTGTCCGCGTATACCTAATCAAATAAAACGTTAAAACTAATGAAAATATTACGACTTCACCTAACCAATCGTCAATATATTATATATATATATATAATATATATATATTATATATATATATATAATATATATATATATATAATATATATATATATATATATATATACACACACACACACACACACACACACACACACACGAGGTGTGATAAAAAGTTCGGTAAATAGTCCCGCAACTAATGAACGCGTGCCACTAGGTGATGTCAGTGTGTATGGCTGATGACGTCACCTTGGCCACTTGTCAGATGCCAACAACACCATTCAACTATGCACCAGTGCGCCGTGTCATTGCTTTGTGTGAGGGCATTTTTGTGGCGTCTGGCGATTTTGAAGAAAATGTCGAAATTTGAGCAACGTGCAAACATCAAATTTTGTTTTAAACTTGGTAAGACGGCTACAGAAACGCACGGAATGCTTGCAGCTGTCTACGGAGATGAAGTTGTTACAAACAAGACGGACGGACGACCACTTCTTTCATCATCTTCCAAAGACTCATTTCCTTCTCGAAACTTTCCAAACAACTTGCAAACAGTCTTGTTTGTAACAACATCTCCGTAAACAGCTGCAAGCATTCCGTGCGATTCTGTAGCCGTCTTATCAAGTTTAAAACAAAATTTGATGTTTGCACGCTCAAATTTCGACATTTTCTGCAAAATCGCCAGACGCCACAAAAACGCCCTCACACAAAGCAATGACACGGTGCACTGGAGCATAGTTGAATGGTGTTTGTTGGCATCTGGCAAGTGGCCACGGTGACGTCATCAGCCATACACACTGACATCACCTAGTGACACGCGTTCATTAGTTGCGGGACTATTTACCAAACTTTCTGATCACACCTCATATATATATATATATATATATATATTGACGATTGGTTAGGTAAAGTCGCAATATTTTTGTTAGTTTTAACATTTTATTTGATGGATTGATTTAAAAAATGTCTCCTAAAGATCCTAGTGTAGTTTACTTCCCCAACTTTGAACTAGTGTAGTTTGTGTCTCCTTTTGCGTCAGGAGGACGTGAACTACACTTTCTCCGAAATTTTTTTTACCTAAAAAAATTTACTTCAGAATGGAAAGGGAGGACATAAATTTACACGATATGTAGATTGTACGTACGTCACCAAGCGTCCACTGAAAACAAACAGAAATGACATTGGAGTCTTCTGAGCAATGATTAAAAACTGTTTAAATTTCTTAACCAGTTAGATTCTATCAATATGGCAGTACGAATGTAGAAAACTGAATCTGTTAACATCTAGTCTATCACAATTAGAAGCTACTTCGGAGTCTGATAATTTTTAAATATGCTTTCATTATTCCATTTATAAGACTGTAAGAAATGTTTTCCTTCCTGGAAACAAAAAATGTGGGACCTTTTCCATGGAAGTTTGTGTACCGTTTTTCATATAATTATTTTTGAGAATATTTTTGTTAAAACTAACGAAAATATCACGACTTACCCTAACCAATTATCAAGGGCGTACAGTTGATCTATTATTAATTATAACATTGTTTGTTTCTGGAATAGTATTTACTATTTACTAATAGATCAACTGTACGCCCTTGATAATTGGTTAGGTTAAGTCGTGATATTTTCGTTAGTTTTAACAAAAATATTCTCAAAAATAAATTATATGAAAAACGGTACACAAACTGGAAAAGGTCCAAAATGTGTATTGCTCTTTGTTGTGAATTAAAATACTATATTTTAAAAATCTGAAATTTGTACTCTTCGCGCATGCGCGATGGTCTTGTCAGTTGAAATCGTTTAGTTTATGTGGAGAGATGTGTGTGTGTGTGTGTGTGTGTGTATAGGTAATTGCTTCTTAGATGTGAATTTAAAGCAAATTGATTACGGCTTATATTAGTGATTTGATGTTACAAAGTGTTGTAAGTTTCTTAAAAAAAGCTTGATGAAGCCAAGTAGATTAAATCTGGTTTTAAATACATCTTTAAATTTCGATACTCATAATAAATCTAATTTGCATGTTTACCCTTAAACATATTTAAAAAGTTGACAAAATGTGTATTTAAAAATGTGTTATAACCTTAAACATCGTTTCAGTACAGCTTTATTGTTTGGATCGGTGATTAGGGTAACAGTATTAAAGATGTTACATAACTTTGAAACATTAATAGAATTTAGTCTCTACTGATAGGTCCCAGTGCACTGTCTTAACGACATACGTTCTGAGAATAGAGACGTATAAGTCAGGGCTTAGACACTGTATAGTATAGAGCTTATATCCATTTACTTTTAAGTAGCTTAGAATACGTGAATCGTATTTCTACGAAATTCGTAATGATACTTCGATATAAATTAATGTCACAAAAGACATGAATGATTCAAGCATTATAAAGAGAGAGAAATCTTGCATCATAGAAACGGAATATTCGCAGTCCCAAAACGAAACTTTTTGGATAAAGAATTTTCGGCGAAATTCCATATGCCAGACGCAGTTTGGAGACATGTTCAAATAGCTTGGTAATTAGCAGGGGTGTAGTGGCAAATTTTAAAGTGCAGGAGCTCTAAGGAAATACCGGCATGTTGGTATATAATTTTAAATTCTGCTATTATTTCCTTGTACTGGTATATCAGTTAATCAGGTTACTATTCAAAATTTGAAATCGCAATTAGAAGCCAGTGCTTTCATCTCGGTCTGTTTGTTCCCAACTTCCAAGTATCAACTAAAAAAAAATAAATAAAATTTGGATGAATGGAGGTGCGGGAGCAGCACTACACCCCTGGTAATTAGGGCCTATGGACTTTGAACTGCGTCTAACATCTGGCATCTTACCAAATTTTCATGAGTGATGATAGAAATTCCACGGTTTCAGTATTGTGTGGTCGAAGGAAACCTGCCAAATACCCATGTTTTCTTTACAACAAACATTGTTGGAGTTGTGAAAATTGTATGTAATTGTTAAAATATGTTCAAGTACGCCGCATATCTTTTACTTCTATAACTAGGAAAGAATTAATTCTTTATTTTGCTTAAAAAAAAATAAAAAAAGACTAATTGAAGTACACATTTCTCATCGGTTACCAGTGACCATACGAGTCGAATGCTTCAAACTAAATATGTAGTGAGAATGAATCGTCATGTTTCAGTCCTGTTTCATGCAGTACACCAATTAATAAAGGGATACTCATTCTCGGTAGTGTGTGGCTCAGTCGTATCCTTCTTATCAGATGGTACTTAGAAAGGGCAGTTTGTAGAGTGCAAACAATGACGGACACTTTGATGGATTTCGTGATGATTTCCAAAGTATGTTAATGAAATACCATAGAAGAGCTCCAACACATCATCACGAACAACCGTGAGATGATCCTGAGGGAGGACGTATTGTAGCGCACCTTCGACAACGTGCAACGTCGCATTCAATTGTTTACGAAGCAACGCACATCAATTCCATCACTTCGATGATTCAGGTGGGTTACGCATGGTCGCAGTTCAGTTCACGACAAATTTTATCCTGATAAGCTCATTATGCAGAAAATTATGCTATGTTTAGTAGGTTGAACTTATATATAATGATAATTTGCGCGGGTTTGCTTTCGCACTACACCAGCCAGGACCAACAGACACAACTTACCCCTTATAACGTGGCGTACGAACCATGAGTTGCTATAACATCTGAATAATTAATATATGATGCAAATCTAGAAAGAAAGAAAAAATTATTACAAGGCTTTTCGTGTATTTAACAGTACACCTCATCATTCCCTGACGAGGTACTATTGAATACACAAAAGGCCTTGGAATAATTTTTCCTTTTCCTTGTGGATTTGCATCATTTCACGTGTTTAAGTGTGAAATTCATCCTAATATATATATATAATATATAATATATATATATATATATATATATATATATATGCTGCTCACGCTTCAATATAAATTAAAATGAGACCTGGTTGAGGGACATCCACAGATTAGCATCGGATTTTGTATTTCAGACCAAACTGATGGCCAAACTTAATTTCCGGTGCTCACGTTTTAGTGAAAATGTTTATTTCATTCCCCCCCCCCCTTTTTTTTTCAATGAGTAAAATTAGTTTTATGGGTACAATCTTTTAATTAAATGAACTTAATGATATTGATGCTCAAATATTTACGCACGAGATGAACTTTTCGCTGAATTAAATTATTTTATTGACCGTTTAATTACTATTGCAATTAAATTCGTTTGGTACTATTTATGTTAACGTCACACACACACACACACACACACACACACACACACACACACACACACACACACACACTAATATTTTGAGGTGGCTGATATTCCTAACTATTTCTATTTTAGATAGATAAGTAGATAGATTGTATATTGGCTTGTAGTACTCCCCGAAAATATATATGTTATTTTAACTATACGTAATAAACCTAAAAATGAATTTATACGATACGGGAAGTTTGCACCTCCCATAAATAGAAAGAAGACAGTCAAGCGAGAGGTTTACATCAATAAAAAGACGAAAATTTCCATATTTTATGATCTCATTTTTATTTATTCTCACTTTCGTTCCCAAATGTATTTCGTGTAATCAAGAACTTGAGTTTTTTTATAGAACACTACAGAAAACTATTATATATATATATATATATATATATATACACACACGGTATATATAATATTATGGGATTTAATTCACAATTTTAATATGAACTTTATTAAATGTAATGTCAACCTTAAAGGGAAAATGAAAAACGAATCCGAGAGCTTTTTTTTTTCCTTGCGGGTTGTAGCTATTACATACTCGTGTGTGTGTATATATATATATATATATATATATATATATATATATATATGTATGTATGTACAGGGTGGGCGGAAAGTAGCTCCCTATTTTGGATTGGTAAAAAAATACGTATATTATCCATTTATTTCAGAAGAAATAATATGAAAAGGTAGGCATACATGGTAGGTTTTCTCTAAAATTCAATGTGGGCTCCAACTCTTTCCACCAGCTTCTGGAGCCGCCCAGGAATGGCGTCCACTGACTTTAGCAGGAACTCCGGCGGGATGGAGGACATGACTTCCCGAATTCGGTCCTCCAGTTCTTCCAATGTCCTCGGTTTGGTGCGGTAGACTTCTTCCTTTACCCACCCCCAAAGAAAGAAGTCGCACGGTGTCAAGTCGGGGCTCCTGGCTGGCCATTCGCTCTTGTTGTCCGTGAGTGGCTGGATGCCCACTTCCCTGGGCGTTGGATGGGTCGTCGTGGTCCACATCAATGGCCAGCCAGGAGCCCCGACTTGACACCGTGCGACTTATTACTTTGGGGGTGGGTAAAGGAAGAAGTCTACCGCACCAAACCGAGGACATTGGAAGAACTGGAGGACCGAATTCGGGAAGTCATGTCCTCCATCCCGCCGGAGTTCCTGCTAAAGTCAGTGGACGCCATTCCTGGGCGGCTCCAGAAGCTGGTGGAAAGAGTTGGAGCCCACATTGAATTTTAGAGAAAACCTACCATGTATGCCTACCTTTTCATATTATTTCTTCTGAAATAAATGGATAATATACGTATTTTTTACCAATCCAAAATAGGGAGCTACTTTCCGCCCACCCTGTATATCCCTTTGCTTTGTCCGGAGCGATAGGGCGCGTCCCTCTGTGGCGAATGTGGGAATACACCTTTCTTCGGTGTAAGGGCTTTCTCTGCCTCGTGGACCATTGGGCCCGTTTGGGGACCCGGCTGATCTCCTGCTTCTTTTTCTTTCTTTCTCCTTTAACCCATTTTTTCTGGCTTCTCCCTGTTTATTTTGGTGGTGTTCTTTGGACTTTGATTTTGACCCTTTCCTTGGCCCTTGGGTGTGGGTGGTGGTTGCCCTGCACCCTTGTCGCTTTCCAACCAAACCCAAACCCTGTCCCTGCCACTTTTCACCGCGCGTTGGATGAGAGTGGCCGCCTTTCAGGCACAGGGACTGGGTGCGGGCGTATCTCCCCTGCGTGACATCTATCGGCGGTGGGACCAAGTGTGCCCACACTTCGCCTTTCCCTTGTTGGAGTCGGTGGTGGCTGGATGCGCGCGGGGGATGAAGTTCTTTTTTGTTTTGCTATGGACACTTCTCCCCCTCGGCCTACGACTACTGCTTCTCATTCCCGGACTACTCCTTCTCTCAACACTCGGGTGGTGGGCAACCAGGCCCTCGAGTCCTTTACCACTGGAAGACCGCAACCTAATGGGGTTGACCCCCCTGTGGAAGCGGAACGCTTGCACTCTCCTTTTCCGTTGCCGACCCTAGTCCGTCCCTCGACTACGCCCTTGGACCTACACTCTCTGGAGCAGGGGTCTCGCCCCAGCCCACTTCAGCCACCTTCGGGCAAGTCAAGTTCCACCGAGGACTTGCCCCCACAACCTGGCTTCTTGCTCTCCCCATATGCCCCCCTCACCCGCCGTCAGCCCACCTCCCCACGGAGAGAGCCTCGCGGCGGACGGGGGAGCCAGCATTCACGGCCGTCCTATCGACCGTTGAATATCCAAGTCTATTTCGACTCTACAGCCTCCCTCTCCCTCCCAAGTCTCCACAAATTCCTGGTGATTCGGCCTACATCTGGGTCCCTCCCGAACAACTCTGAACGGACGTTCCAGGCGATCCGAACCCACAGCAACTCCAGCCGCTATGACGTACGCCCACAGAGGGATGGCTCCCTCCTCGTAAAATCACGCTCAGCCGCAGAGACGAAAGCCCTACTCTCCGTCACTGAGGTCCTTGGATGCTCGGTGTCCGTTTCCCCACACCCTCGCCTGAACCAGAGTCAGGGCACTATTTACGCCACCCGCCTATTGTCGGTCGCAGTGAACGAGCTCCTGGAGGACCTCGCACCCCAAGGAGTCACTAAGATCTATCGTTTCACATCCCGACAGGGTGGCCCCCCTCCCCCACCCCACGTCTGCTCCTTACTTTCAACACACTAATCCCCCCGGCCGCATTGTATGGGGTATGGGAGACCGCGCCTCATGCGAGTTTTCTATCCGCCCATACGTCCCAGACCCGACCCGTTGCTTCAAATGCAACAAATTCGGACACGTTAGCTCCGCTTGTCGACAGCCGCATCAATTATGTGTTCACTGTGGACGACTCGCTCACCCTGACAGGTGCCCCAATACGCCCAAATGCTCCAACTGTGAAGGTGCACACCCCTCTTCATCTCGAGAATGCCTTTTCTTCAGGTTCGAGAAGGAGGTCCGAGGCCTACAGGTGACGGACTTCCTTAGCCCCCGTGAGGCACGCGACAGGGTGCGGAGTCGGGAGGTGAGGCCGGGGGTGTCCTATGCCGCTGCTCTCGGCTCTATCATCTCGGCACGCCCCCCTGGCCTGCCGCCGAAACCCCCCCAAGCCACTGCTCTCTGTTCCCCTCAAAGAAAACCCTCGCAGGACCCGACGGTTTCCTGTCCCCCTGCCATTCCTCCTCTTCCCGCATCTCACCTGCCACGAATTCCCCAGGTGTCTGGGACCAGAACACCCAGGTCCCATCCACCTCAAATCCCGCCTTCCCAGTACCCCCTGCACACGCCCGAACCTGCCGCCCGGAGCAAGCCGTCGAGGCGGAGACGCCGGAGCGTGTCACCGGACCCTCCGGCCTTCCAACGTCTCTCTCCCTCTTCCCCTCGGACCAAGAAGACGGCTCAGATCCTCACTCCGCCCACCACGCCTACTACCATGTCCATCTTTCCCCATCGTAGAAGTCCCACCACTCTACCCCCACAGACCCTGACAATAGTGGCTGAGATCCACGACCCGCCCCGCACGACGGGACCCAGTCCGAACAATATCCTCTCCCCCGAGGATCCGGTGGATGCGGCCCTGGCGCGGCTGCACGGTGTGACCGAGGGAAGCTCGGCCGCGCCCACGCGTCTTATGGATCTGCCCTTGCCTCCTGGTGCCATTTTCTCCACCCCTCCACGAGACTACTCTGATTCACCTCCTTCCACCCCTATCGTACCTATTCCCCCAACATCCCCGGCCCCCTCCTTGTCAGCTACCCTGTGTACGCCCTCCCTCCCACCCGCCCCGTCCTTTTGGTACCCTTATCACCACCTCGAGTCCGCCATGATACCCCGGACAGGCGGGGTAGCGCCACTTTTGGGGCTGCCGTGCCCCCTCCTGGTCCGACCATAGAAGCCCGTCACAATACATCCGACCCTCTCAGCCCACGATGTTCCTCTGCCTGCCGTGATCCACGCCTCCGGTCTCGCTCGGCTGACTCGATCCCGCCACCTCCGCGGGGTTCGACAGGCCGACCGATTCCTTCCATGGTGAATTGTAGATAGCCAGCCATGCTCCCGACCAAGCCTTCAATTTCGCGAACTCCGTATCCCTCTTCATACTCCAACCTCCTACTGCGATCCACACTCGCCGACGGCCCCTACTTTTCAACGGAAGCGATTCTCTTCTTCCTTACTCACTCCCAGCTGCTCCATCGCATTTTAAACCGTACCCCTCCTACCCACTATCCAGTGACTGACCCTTACTCACTTCCCTAGTCTACCACCCCCAACACAGTAACATCACCCAATCACCGCCTCGCCGAGATATGTACCGCCCTTTTAGGTACGAATCGGCGGTAAATCAGAAAGGAAAAAAAAAATATATATATATATATATATATATATATATATATATATATATATATATATATACCTCAGTAAATTAAGTCATTGAGTAAATTAATGCTAAAACATGAACCGGTATATATATGGGCCACACGCAATCCTTTTGATTAAAATAGAGAGTTAATCCAGTAGTGCTCGAAGGTTTTTTCCGAGACTGAATAAAATCGTTTGGCGTTAACCAGAACAAAATCAGTAGAGTGCCGCTGGGCACTAATAGGTTAATAATTAAATTTAGTTAAACTTTGAAGGCTCGTATTCGGTTGTTTTGAAACTATGTATGAATTATCCACGTATCGTTTCTATTTATATTTCACCTATAATTTACTCAAGAACATAAAGTATAATTTTCTAATGGTGACTTGAACTTTTACCTATTAAATTAGGTCACATTACAGTATTTAACTCGCAAACAGAATACTCGTAGAGTTGCAGTTTCAAGAAATGGACATACAATACTTCTTGGATTCGAAGTTGATTTGTCAGGGGTTTTTTTTTCCCCAGTTATGTTCCTGATAAAAAAATTTGGAGGGGGCCATACTGGATTGTACTTGTCCGTCTGTTCGTCACACTTTCGTGTCCAAGGTATAACTTTTGAATCAATAAATAGAAATTAATAAAACTTCACATACACATAGATCATAACAAGACGATGTGTTATGAGCAAAATTCAGGTTCCTCTATCAAAGGTTAAGGGCAAAAATAAAGGTCGAAGATCAAATGGAGACCCATGACATAATTTTGACCTGCTCTACAAAACTTGATGTAACTTCATACGCATGTGAATCATTACAAGACTTAGGTCCCAGTATTAAAGGTCATGGTCAAATGAAGGTCCACTCTACATAAATTGATGAAATTTCACAAACACATGCATGATTATAAGGCTATACGTTTTTAGCAAGACTAAGGTCAATGCATCAAAGCTCACGGTCACAGAGGTCAAATGAGATCCATGCTGTAACTTTTGAACCACTCCACATAAATTTATTAAACTAAACATGTATATGGATGATCATAAGACGGTGTGTTTTGAAGAAGGCTCAGGTGCCTTCATCAAAGATCAAGGTCACAAATAGAGGTCAAATATCAAATGGAGATGCACGCTATAATTTTTTAACTACCCAACATAAATTCGTGAAACGCCACACACACACAGACATCGTTCGTCACAAGACGATGTGTCGCGAACAAGACTCAAGTTCTTGCACGAAAGGTCAAGGTCACAAATAAAGAAGGGGACATTGATGTCGTTCTGACGTACATACATCTCTTATGAGGACTGCGATAGGCTTTTAGAAAGTCTGTTTATTCTGTAGGGTACGTTCATTCATTCATTCTAACGTTCATTCATTCTAACATTAAAATGGCTAATGGAACTCCCAACATAGGCCTATTCCACGAATACTGACACATTTAAATTTCTCGGGTATGAATGAACGTCGCATCAGGAATCGGAGATCTTTTTTTTTGTGTTTTAAGAGACTTTTTGATTGTGTATTGATCGATAAATGAAAATCTGATCCGTGTTCAAGAGTGACAGTTTTAAGAGGTCTGTAAATCTGATTTGTAAATATTTTGTTACCTTCGATATCTGATTAGATATCATGGTAACAAAATGTTAATAAAATTAATATACTGGGTGGTGACTATTTGAAAACCTGTTTTGTTTTAATGTATTTTGAAATAAATCTTTAGAGTTAACAACAGTTTTAAAGAAGTTGGTCTAAATATATTTCATCTCAGAAACTAAAGAAATTTTAATATATACTCAGAGGATTAAAGTCTTCATAATATTCATTTCGAATTTCATTCGGGTGTAACTACAGTACATGCGAGTATAAAGAATTGCGTTTCTATAATTCAGTGGGTGTCGTTTTCTTCTACATTGTATGAAAATTCAAAAAGGTTAAGGAGCTCTTACCTCGGCTTCTGTAGGGAAAGCTTAATATCATATGTGGATGCCGGGCGTCTAGATATAAATATGAAGTTTTAAGGCTCGTACATGGTTTTGTTTTGAAATGGTATGTAGGAATCAGCCACGTATCGTTTGTATAAGCTTATATTTTACCCATAGTTTACTGAAGGACATATAATTCTTTAGATGTAAAACGGTTTTTGAGGATAACTGAAATCTTAAAGGAGTAAAAGAAAAATGACAACTTTGGTTCTCTTTTTTTATCATATACAAACTGCGGTTTTTTTTGGGTTGGGAGGTTACTATAAGAAGTTGATCATTTACTTCAATGTATGCTCGATTGAGGGCACTAATGTTTCCACCATTACTCTTTCGCTGTGGAATGTGTACTGTACATACTGCAGTACATACAGTACGTGCAGGAAATAAGGAAAAACTTTATCTTTTTCGTTTTCATCTTATTTCCTTATTCTTTCTTATTTTTCTTGTAACAAAGAAGTTTTTTCGTGCGACCCTTTTAAAAAGAGAATTGGCTCGGAAGAATATTTCTCGTAATTAAGTTTTTTCCCTTTTATTCCAGTGAAGAGCTGTAAAACTATTGGTTAAACGTTGCCTGGGAAACGGGGAACAAGAAAACAAAATGAAGTAATTAAAAAAAAAACGGAAATAAACGAAGTATGAAAATATAATTGGTAAAACTTCATTCTACAGTATATATATATATATATATATGTATATATATTTTGTGTCTGAAGTATGTATGTATGTACGGATATGCTATTCGGGGGTTCATACGCGACGAGAAACCACGTCCTGTAAACTGATATGATGTTGAAAATTAACGCGAACAGCATCTGATATAATTAAATGAGTTTGCAAATTCTGTTTGTTTTATATGTTTTTACAAGGTAAAAAAGTGGCTCTCCCAAACCGATACAAATTGAAACAAGATTATTTTTATTACCTTTTAACCCTTAAGCGCCCGCAGGTCTTTTCCGAGACTGAATAAAATCGTCTGGCGTTAGCCACAACAAAATCAGTAAAGTGACACTGGGTTGTGACAAAGTAAACATTTGGTAATGTAAGAAACTATAAATATTGAAGTAATGGACCCAATACATTAATATTATTTTTTTAATTATTGATGATGTATTCAAAATTAAGAAAGTTCATTTGTACAAAATCGTGTTGCCCTCAATATGATGTATAGTATTTGCTTATGTAAAAGCTATGATAGATTTATAGAATTTTACACTTAAACCATTTTTAGGTTTGGTGTTTTTGAATTTTAGTAATATTTTTAGAAGTTTTATGCAATAACTAAAAGATTGTCCCCAATTTACGACAACTTTACTTTATCTCCGTATAGTACGTCTATTACACTGCCCAACACCAATTTTGCTGATTTAATTCTAACACCTGTTTTTAGGTAACTTTGGTGTGCTGATTTAAAAAATCACCTTAGTTTTTGCCTATCACGTCAGGTTTTCGAGCAATCAAATACGGATATTTTGGAGATATCGCATTTTGGCAGGGTTATGCCCAATTTTTTTTCTTTTCAAAAAATAAGTTTTTACATACTCAGAATCAGCATGGAAAAGTAAACAATTGTGCATTGAGTGAACTTTAATATACAATGGTAATATTGACACATAAAGTGATTAAAAGTGTTTAAATAAGCAAAAAATGAATCCATATTAAAGCAAGCACGGGACCAGTTTTCTTAACATTGTCTTTTTCTTGTTTTCTTACTTTTCAGTGCTGATAAATTTTCTCTTATAGGACTTCCTAGAATGAGAGCTGTCAAGACAATCTCTTTGCAGGCTCCAGCAGTAGTCAGCCATCATATGGGTATCCCATCTTCCTTGGTATCGTTCTTCCATCACTTTGATATCTTGGTGGAACCTTTCACCTTGCTCTTCACTAACATCACCAAGATTTTCTGGAAATTTTAATGCTCATGTTGCAACCCAACTGCTGAAAGTTTACAAGTAACGTCACTAGCGGAACCGGCTGCTCTCACTGCCAATGGGAAATCTCTCTCAGATCATGACGTCACGCTCACACCTGGGGAAATCACAGATACCCAAGATTTTAATATGTTGTACATGACCTTTAGATTTAATGCACAGATTTGTGTATTCCACAGATAAAATTTTAACAGCAAAACAGCTGTTAACAGGTCTCAAAAATCATCAATTTTGATAAGCGCCCTTCATGGATCACCCAAAATAGGCATATTGCATTACACGAAAACCTGATGTGATGGACAAAATCTAAGGTGATTTTTGAAATGAGCACATCAATATTATCCAGAAACAGATCTTAGAATTAAATCAGCAGCAAAAAATTTTTTTTTTGTTGGGCAGTGTTATATATACACACCTTGGTTCACCCTATATATACGTTGTGTGTGTGTGTGAATAGACGAAGAAAGATACCTCTGTATCTAAGAAAGACGTGAAAAAAATTCTTTCATAATTTAATTAGAGTAGTATAGATATTATGAAATAAGATTACATTGCGTTTAAAATCCAGTCATTTATTATTCTCTTTATGCTCGTACATGTACAAGGAACATGCACTGGATGCAATAAGCAATATATAAAAGCGGGTTCAGTAAACGATCTTTTTATACAGCATAAAACTGCCATTTGCAAGCAAATTATATGCTTCACTGAAAGGAGGGGGTTATTTGACAAAAATCTTTTTAGATAGCGCGGAACAGAGAGATTATTTACAATGAGTTAAAAGGGAAGAAGGTGTAAATTAAATACAAAATACGCGGGTTGTACGTAATGGATGCTGTATGAGATAGTATAAAACCTGGACATGTAATTGGAGATCACTTATATCTAAATACAACATATAGAGTTCAGCTAAGCTCGTATTCTTTTTATATAGGTATATAAATTCTATATATTTATAATATACAGTATATTTATATTAATAATAACACTACAACAAATTTACGGTTCAGAAAAAAAATGGGAATAACATTCGGTCATTCTTAATATTTCGAGTGTGCTGATTCCAAATCTGAAAATAGTTTTTTTCTATCACGTCACGTTTTTTTGTAATGACTGCTTAAAATCTTCATACCAAAAAATAAGAATTATTAATATAAACACCCAGGAATGTCTGTCAGTCGGTAGTAGTATAGCCGCAAAAGGGGAGAGTGCAGGAATGTTGCAGGTTATTATGTAATGTTGCAAAGGGGGGTGGGGTTGTTGCAAAGGGGGTTGTTGCAAAGGGGGGTGGGGGAAAGGGGGTGGGGGGAAACTTGGAGGCGGCGTTATCCCCCAAGAGAAAGGGAGAAAGGAGGAGAGGTGTTCACCTGGCAGGAGCCAAGTGCACACTAAGACTTCCAGCCGGGCTGGCGTTGTTTTATAGGCTCCTAATCAGCCAGTTGGCTGGTTGAGTTGCCAGATACGCGTATTCCATTGTATACATTATTATAGACTCCTAATCAGCCAGTTGGCTGGTTGTCAGATACCTCTTTTTAGCAGTATTATTGCATACATTATTATTATATACGCCTAATCAGCCAGTTGGCTGAGTTGCCAGATAGCCCATGTATTCCATTGTATACACTATTATAGACTCCTAATCAGCCAGTTGGCTTAGAAGGCTTAAATATTGCCAGATACCTGTTGTATACAGAATACCGGTAGTAGAAGGCATAACAATAAACAACATTGCATCATTCTTTTTATTATAAATATATAGAAAATAAATATACATTTGAGGAATATGCGTATAACAGAAATATATACACACAATTATGGATATATATATATATATATATAAAAATAAAATATACATTTCATATACATTTGAGGAATATGCGTATAACAGAAATATATACACACAATTATGGATATATATATATATATAAAATAAAATATACATTTCATATACATTTCAATATGTACATAACAGAAATATATACACATAATTATATATAAAATAAATATACATTTCAAATAAATATACATTTCATATACATTTCAATATGTACATAACAGTACAGGAGAATATACACACACACACACAATTATGGTGATATATAAAAAAATATACATTTCATATACACTTCAATATGTACATAACAGTACAGGAGAAATATCAAGCAAAATATATATATATATATATAAACACAAATCAATAGAAATATGCGTATAATCGTCAAGCAAATATATATATACAATTCACTTTTTTTTCAAAATACTAAAATCGGTCTTAATCGAGTTTACAATTACATCATTATTGCTCTGCATTACGCAGTCTATGCGGCTTAATAATATTTCACCGCTTAAAGTATAGGGAAACCTGTATTCGATATGAATGGCTTTCATATCGTTCAGTACTATTTTTGTCCCCACTTTACAACCGGTTGGCAAGTCATCTTTAAATACGTCTAGAATACAATCAAAAGCACGCACAAAGAGTTCATCGTTAGCTACATTATTAAACGCAAGTTTATAAGAATGCTTTTCCAATCGAGGGTTTATTTCTACCGACTCGAGCTTTTCAATCGTGAACTCTTCACTCAACATAACGGCAATTGAAATAATCTTCTAAATCGTTACGGCAACTGCGCGTTATATAAAGAAATAGTTCTTCAGGGTGAACGGTGTAGGTGAGCTCAGCCTTGTACCGATCAATTGCTTTGTACCAAAGTTCATGGTATTTCAAAGAGTCTAAACTTTTTAAATAAACATCCAGCACTAGACCATTCTCACCAGTCCTACACTCGGTAAACCCATCGAGCAGAGCAGTGTATGCGTATTCAAGAACTGTATCAAAATAAAGCATATCCGTAACACGCGCGTCTAATATAGGTTTCAGTTTACGGAATCCGACGATTTCAAACATTCTGTCGAGGATGAAACGGTTTCGCGTAGGAATAAGAGCGTTATTATCAGAAGCATTCTTCCACATCAGCCTTATATCAATGCATGGCCGATCGTTATTTATACACAACGTACATACAACGGCGTATGAGGGCGCGTCACTAATCTGCTCTCTTCTTGTACCTACGTTAGCAGGTATTTTATAACGATCTTCACACCACTTATCAACTATCACAAAGATTCTATTCATCTCCTCGATACTTAAATAAACCCGTTTGTTTGTCGGTCTACATTCCGTTTCCAGTACATAGCTAATGGTACCGGAATTACGCCTGAACACGCGCAACGATTTCGTCACGGACACATCGTACGAGGCGTTGAGAATGCTGCTCAAAGGAAGTTCCATCGTATTCGAGGAGCGCACGTCTACTCGGTTCAAGCTCTGAGATAACTATGAGCCGTGTGAGGCACAGGCAGGAACGGTTCGACGGGCGGCTGACTCGATGATACGTGAATGGGCATGTTCGTACGACTCGAATTGTTGCACATATTTGTTTTTCCGTTTCGTCACTACCAGCCTACGCACTTTGGATAAGAACTAGGCGCTAATCATCTCCACACTCCGGCGCACTATTTGAGAGGAACATATGCTCATATTTTTCCTTTCTACCCATCAAACGATACTCGTCTCTAAAATCTGTTAAAAACTCACGCATGGCACTAGCCACAACCTCACTATGAACCTCATCATGATATACGTTAATATAGTGATAAAAACACCTAAGATTGTCCATGATCACGAGATTCACATTTTCAGACGTAGGGTATGAGTAATCGACATGGTGTAGCATGACGTAATACCGCTTGTCACACCACCCATCCACAAGGCTCATTATCCATACCTGCTGCTTCTCTTCTGCACGCGTTGTTTCTTTTACTTCACGGTGTATGTGAGACTTTATAAAGTTTAGCCCTGCAGCATACTTCAGCACATCGTCTGTGCAACGAAAGCCTTCAACAGTCTCACCAGAACATCCGTAGAGTATTTGTACATCTTGGAACTTCGCACAATCCAATGTGGTTTAAAAGAGGCATAGGAGGGGGGAATAGGAAGTTTTTCGGTATCCACCACATCCTCACACTTTACTGAATACCATTTCATAAACGTTGTGCAAGCAATATTAAAGGTAGCCATTTCAATATACGTCTGATCTGAATACACGTCTGATCTCTCGGGCTTACTGCGGTCGACTGACCACGCAGGGACTCCCAGATAGTAGCATGACTCACGCAGTGGGCGGAGCTTAGAACTTTCACCTACACACACACACACACACACACACACACACAAAGGAGAAAGTGAAACGCTATTTGATTTATTGAGATATTCATATATTTACAAATACGATTCGAGATATTCAAGTTATATATATATATATATTTACAAATAGATACGATTATATACAAGACGTGTGAGTTAGAAGCATCATTGGTATCCAAAGGGTACGGTATCATAGGTGCCAGGTAACTGGTAACGTTTCCTATAGGTGTTACGGCACACCATCGTACCCCTAAGTTCCTTCACGCCTCCCAGCTTCTGCGCCCGAAAATTGTGGGTGCCTACAATTAGTTGGTGAGGTTCCAAACATACTAGATCCTTCAACGACTCAAAGTTAACAACCTCCCGATTCGCATGGTTGAGCGTAATACCCTTTGCCTTCACGATATATTTCATTTCATCCCCTACCCTGACCCGTACCCCATAAGTCTTAGGTCCTGTTGAGATAAAAGAGTCGGCGTATGCGTCGTCCCCATACTCATCCTTGATCTCATCAGTGAGCTCGCCGAGGAACTCCCCAATAGCGGGCATGTAATCACCCTCCCTCTCTGTGAATATCACGCTATCTGTATCGGCATACAATACTCTCCGCCCAAGAGAATGCAATAGACCCCAAAGTTTTATACGGGCGTAGGCTGTTGTGAAGCTCGCCACAGGTATGTTTGTAACCCTTGAGGTATCTGTGGCAAATTCAGTGTTGTTGTACTTTATTACGTAAGTATTACCTACATTCACGATCTCCATGACCTCTTTATCGGGGGCATTGGCATAATCCCAGACATCGCTATAACTTTGTGCCAAATGAATGTTCCCTCTGCCGGTATTCTGCGCAAATTTTCCCCATAGACTGTTTAGACACAATTTTGCACTAAAGCGCTTGCCAGGATTCTTTACAATTTGGACACGATCAAGTTGTATACCTTCGCGGTCGCGGTAACGTTGAATATAGGCAGACTTTTCATCTTCGGTATCAACTCCTCGCGGATACCCTGATGCTTCAACCTTATCCTTCAAAAAGGCGTTTATATATGGTGTGAAAAGGTTGGGGAGCTTCTGAAACCTCCACACCTCGTGTATCTTCAGTATTCTATAACCATGGCGTACGGCTAGGGCCAGCTCAGGACTTGTATATACGCCTCTGATCTTACGCTGGTGGGGTATATGGTTACATTCGCCGTTATCCTCTTCCGCGCACTTCACGCACAGGGGAAACATGAGCTTGTCGTCGATAACGACAGGTAAGATCGGCATCCATAAATTGCGTGGGGGGAGTACGTCTACGAAAGAGAGCCCAAAGTAATGATCATTCAAATTTTTGAAAATTCATTGATGGATGGTAGGCTAGGCCCACCAGTTTCTCAGGAGCGCCCACGGGGTACGGATGCTCTTCATCACGTATGGGTATAAAGAACAGAAATCGTAGTAATGGAGCTTCACGCCCTCCGTAGGTGGGAAGTATAGTCTGAAAGGATTTGTACGTCCTCCAAACAAGCTATCACCACATTTGAGAGGATCCAGCACCATTGAACGCTTGATCGTTTTTATTTCCTCACGGTATACATCGTCTGTCTCCATCCGTGCATCATATTCATGCTCCCACAAGACTTTGTGAGTGAACTGTGATCCTATAAGTTGATCGCGGGTGCGGGTCGATGCAAGACAGTCGGCAGGAGACCTACCGTGATATCTCCGGTGACTCCGCACTCAGGACGGGGGCATCCATGCCACCAGCAACCGTTAAAGGAGTACACAGTCTTCACACCAGTGACACGGTTTTCACTTAACCCATCAACCCAAAAAACACGTCCATTAATCTTAATGGGTACTTCACCCGTGTTGCGGGCGTGCTTTATGTATACACCTGTTTGTTGCTGCAGGTGTATGAGCCAGTAAATAGCCTTGTGTCCGTAACTGCGGGGGTTGTTTCGGTGAATAATGGCTAAGGTGTCTTTAGGCATGAAGTTATTCTTGAACACCGTAAAACATAATGATGCGATGGTGGTTGCGACTTGCAGTGGATCGCATTTGAAACGGGCTATGTACATACTTCTAAAGGCCTGGAAACATACTCTAAGCACGCGCACATCATTCACGCAATAACGCTCACATTCATCAGCTATATTATAAGGGTTACTTTCATTAAAACTGTCGTAGTATCGATCAAAGTCTTCACGTTCATCCATGCAGTCAAAATAATGTTTGGGGGGTGGTGGGCCTACGTAGTTTAAAGTCTCGCTGGTGAGGAAAGTGTATGGGAAGTATCCTTTGGAAACTTCAGCTGCTACTCCCATCACCTTGGGTAGCTTTGCTAATTTACAAGGTGTGAATAATAAAGTATCTTTAAATTGTACATTGCCTCTTATCTGCATCTGTATTAATTTGTTGCCTCTTTTCAATGGATCACCTGTAAATATCTCAGAGGATTCGTGTTCAAGCAACTCCTTATAAAGGAACTGCGTGTCAAACTTTGCCCCGTTATGGGCGAGAATATACACAGTCATTTTTTTGAACTTGTCGGCTAACTTGACAATATAGGACACAAATAGTTTCACAGGACTATCGCTGACATTCGTTTTAAAAACGTTTGTCCGTTTACCGCATTTGGGGCACTCGTCACATTCGATACCCATACACTCATCACAGATGGTCTGGCTCACAAGTAAATGTGGAATTACCTCTTTGGTTTCAGCGTTCGTATATGTTTCTATATCGTAGTACACAGTTATACAAGGGTTATTTTTAGGCTTAGCATCTTTCATATAACACACATGCTTTACTCCATCCGCCTTATATTCCTCCTGGCATGTAGGACAGTGAATTACGTCGCACTTGTGCTTAAATTTTCCCCAATTATCCATTGTGTGAAACATACCACATTCACAGATTCTCATTTTCCTGCACGTACCAATTGATTTATGGAGATCAAAGCAGCTATTATTGAAAAATGTGCGTCTACACACATCACAGTCTCTCTTCTCAACTACACGGCTTTCACATTTGGTGCTTTTACACTGCTCACATACCATGTGACATTCTTTACAATGTCTCACTATATCATCCGCAAACTCGAGGCACCCCTTACACAAATCATGATGTCTCCCATATTTTCGACTTTTGTCATAACTCGCGTAAAGCCCCCTTATATTACGGATGGGGAGATACGTTGTCCCTGACAATCCTAAAATAAGTAGGGGCCTTGTACGATCTCTCACACAGCTTTTAAAAACATACACAGTCCGGCGGCGATCATCCAAACCAAATAAACTATGCGCACATTCATTTCCTGTTCTACCTTTCTCAGCTCTTCAGGACCCATATTACAGTCAAATTCAAGTTCACAGTCTACAGCTAGTTTACGGGCACGCTCAACGATCGTAGGCAGCCAAATTTTTTGAGTCCGTGTATTTTGTACAGTAAACATACGTGCTAAGAGTACTGCTATAAAGCCGCAACCACGATCGACGTTTATATGCCTTCGGTAAATAGTTGGAGAATTGAAGTTAAGAGTGTACGGTATGGCACTATGACCCGCAACACGGAATACACGGTCAATATTTACCGTGAAGTTGTCCATATTGAAGGCTATACTACTTTGGACGGCTTGCATTATACGCCCTAATATATATTCTACATCTTCAGCAGCCAAACGTCTAACGGTACTATCACCCAATAATCGTCTACATCACCGTCATCTGACCCGAACCCAAAGGACAGACTCGTCCTGACCTCACGCTCGTCGCGATTCTGAAGAGCAAACTCTATAATATGCTGTACTACCCTGCGTATCCCGCGCTCAATATTGCTATACAGGGCTCTAGGGTCGACCCTGACTCTATACCGATTTCTAGTCAAGGCGGGGGTGGGGGCTGCGGCGCGCACTAACTCGAACGTAATAACATCCTCAACAGAACGGGGGGCGGAATTAGGGGTATATTAGGTGCTGCTGATGGGGGCCCTGTTGCGTAGGAGGGTTGGGGATCTATTATTGTAGACTTAACAGAACGGGGGGCGGAATAAGGGGGTATATTAGGTGCTGCTGCTGGGGAGGTTGTTGCGTAAGAGGTTGAGGGTTGGGGGTCTGCTGCAACAGGTACGTATTTCGGCGCTTTATACCTGATGTGGGGTTCTCATACCTCCGCTTTGGACGTGCAACCTGTATCGCTGGTGAGGGTTCAGGGGAGGAGATCACAACTACACTGTCATCGTCATCCGTAATGATAGGGTGCTCTACCTCATCGTCGGTTCTGTGGGAGAAGAAATATAAGGATCAGCACTCAAAATTTGTAATATTTTGTAAATGACCCACTTAGGAGTGTGACGTGTTAGAAATGGACTCTGTAGAAAAATTCAGATTCACGAGCCCATCCACATGTATTATATCTGGACCTACAGGATGTGGTAAAACTGTGTTTATGCTTAAAATCATTAAAGAAAAGGGCGAGATGTTCTCGAAATTTGTGCATAAAGTTATATGGTGCTATTCGACGTATCAATCAGTGTTCAACGAGTACCAAGATGATATTTTGTTCCACAAAGGTGTATATGACGTTAATTCGCTAAAGGGAACTGAACATACAATCATTGTAATTGACGATCTCATGTTGGAGATGGATAAAACGTTTGCCGAGACATTTACAGTATACTCCCACCATCTTAACATAAGCGTGTTCTTCATCAATCAGAATCTATTTTTCAAAAATAGATACATGCGCGATGTGTCGTTAAATACGCAATATCTAGTCTTATTCGCGCAACGTAGAGATGTATCACAAATTGGGGTATTAGCCAATCAAATGTTCCCGAATCAGCGTAAGGAGTTTTTGGAAGTTTATAAAGAAGCTACAAGCACGCGTTACGGATATTTGCTTTGCGACCTTCATCCGCGAAACACGTTTAGAGTGCTTCTGCGAACGAATATATTTCCAAACGAGCCTGAAACGGTGTATATTCCAGAATGACAAAGAGACTAAAGAAATACCATGAATTAATAAAAATCTATCATCGACTGCCCCGGGCAATGCAGCAGATGTTTATTAAAAATATCGACGCCGACTTTTTAAAATGCATCTGTGAAATCTGTCTTAACGTTATAAATTGCAATGTATCAATGAAAACCCATCAGAAGGCTCGCCTACGCCGCTACAAGAACATAATACGTACACTCGCTCGTAAAAGTCAAACTGTAGCGAAGAAAAAACGAGTTATTGTGCAAACAGGAGGGTCATTTCTCCCCATCTTATTTTCAGTTTTGGGCCCTTTACTGACTAGATTAATATAATGAAGAAAGTGGTAGTGATTCCCCACGAGGTGTACGCTTCACTGCAAAGAGACACGGATCTAGATCCCCGTAAAAGCAGACTTAAAAGAATGTGTTGGTTTACGTCGTCGGCCTAGGCAAGCTACGGCTTGGGACCGTAGCGCATCTATCCGGTATAGGTTAACCTGGATGATGTAGCCATAAGCACTGCCGCTAGTTAAGTGCCAACCAGTGATTATCTCACTAGCCGTATTGAGTCCGTTAGGCGAAACTGCGACAGTACCAAAGGTGGAAAATATAACCCTTGGATTTCTATTATTTATTTGTAAAATGGACATGGTATTAGATTAAAATAATTATTTGAATATAAATAATTAACTGACAATTGTGATATATAATTAATTATGTTTACATACAATAAAATAATATAGTATACATAAAATTAGTATTAATGTGGTTCACAATTGAATTATGAGGGGTAACTAATTTAAAATGAATTTATAACTATTCCGAAATTCAAGACTGTAAAATTAACATTTAACTTGAAACTAAAATAAGAGTATTCACTACAAATGGAAAGCGAATTGTTAGCCCTATTAAACAGTGAAAAAACACCTGATGAGAAAAGAATCTTATACCAAGAAGCTCTGCAGAAATTTCTTCACGAGTACGAAAATTATAAGATCCCTACGGAGATTCCTGTGGTTATAGGCACAGCACGGGGGACGATGGCGACATAGGACCTGTCCGACGATACAGCTGATCAACCAAAAAGTTAGCCACACAACATATCGAACATGTATTAAAAAATACCCTCCCACTTACATTGAGGGTAAAGGCTTAAGTCTTTATAATTCTATTGAATGAGGATCCCGCCATACAATGGACCGATACAGGGGAGATCATTGTGGAAGGATCAAAGGTACAGGGATCGAATATCGTGACATTGTCCCATGATCTGGTGAGAAAGTGGGATAGGCCATCACCATCAGGATGGAAGCATATTAAAGCAAGAGACAACAAATAAATGTCCCTAAAACGTTGATAGGAATCTGAAACAGGTTAAAAAGACTTGGAACACGCAAGTCTGTGGGCACAATGAAGGACGCCGCACCCCCCTGCGGTGGGTAAACACCTTCAAGAGGAGAGAAAGAAGAGGTTAAACCAACCCTACCCACTGCCTCTAAAAATACGCAAATGGCTAACGTATTAACTAAACGTTTATATGACATTTCTACCCCATCCTCTTACGGCGGCGTAGATAGACTGACAGCACGTGTACGGAGTAGGAAAAAAAGATGTTGAAAGATTTTTGATGGGAGGGAGCAGGACGCTTATACGCTTCATAAGCCTGTGAGAAAAAGGTTTTAAAACAGCCAAGACAACGGCTTCCTCGATTGATTCTATTTGGCAAGCAGATTTAACAGACATGCAAAGATATTCTGTGTATAACGATGGTTACCGCTACATTCTATTCATAAGAGACGTATTCTCTAGATATCTGTGGCTAGTTCCTCTGAAAAATAAATCACCTGAAACAGTTGCTAAAGCCACCAAACGCTAATGTTAAAAGAAAACAGGGTTCCTGGCTATTTTTGTACGGATATGGGGAAGGAGTTTATAGGCCGTGCTTTTCAGAATATGTTGACAGAGTTTAATATCAGCTATTACACAACCAATTCTATACATAAGGCTTCTTTAGCTGAAAGAGTTCAGCGCACCATAAAGGAACGCATGCACCGTTATTTTACACATAAAAACACATACAGATTTCTAGACATTCTGGAACCATTGGCATCATCCTACAAACCGCTCACACCATCGCACGATTGGGGCAACACCCTAACGAAGTTTTAGAAAGAGGTACGCTCCGAGAAGAGATGGACCACCACCACCACCACACCACATGTGCGCTTCAAAACCAATGATTATGTAAGGCTGTCGCGTTCGGGGAATAAATTCGCAAAGGGTTTTGAGCAAGGATGGACACGCGAGATTTTTAAAGTTAGGGCTGTGAGACCTAAAGGTGTGATAATGATGTATTACATTGAAGATTTGAATGGGGAAGAAATCTCAGGAGGCTTTTACCGCGAGGAATTGCAGAAAGTTGCGTTTAATTTAGAAAAAAATGTGTTTAAAATTGAGAAAATTTTAGGAAGCAAAGGTTCAGGAAGGAGAAAAATGTACCTGGTGAAATGGCTAGGGTACCCAGAAAGCTTCAACACCTATATAAAAGCTGATGCAATAATGAAGCTTAAATAGTATGCAACATGGCTCCTAACCATTTCTACGTCACACTCCCGTCCTCCTCGTCCCTGTCTGTACACCCTAACAACACGCTAGCCAACTTTGTAACAGAACTCCATGGGCACATTGAATTGGGTCGTGATTCGTATGAGGTGGGGATATGCGAAATTCAGCTGGACACCGTCTTTTTAAATATTGAACATAAAGAAACCGTTTTTACGATTCTTAGAGACATTGACGAGTGTGAAAAAGCTGGGGTAGCTATGGATGAAACTATGCGCATCGCTCGGACTAAGATTGCACGGTATTACAGTACAGAAGTAAGACTAGGGCCGGGTCAATATGGTTCGGCCGAGGATGTTGTGAGAGGCTTAAACGTAAGTTTAAGAAACTCAAACCTTACGAATGATTTAGTATATGAAATCGTAAACAACCCTGCACATACACTAATCCTAAAATCAAAGACTAACAGATGTCTTAAAGAACATAGAAAGTTCAAAATTCTAACCAACGGCCGATATAGCGCAGCCTTCCAAAGAGACACATTTCACGAGACACAGTATAACTTGTCCAGATTAATGTATCAATTGAAGATGGAGAAATTGGCTGAAAGGTCCCCAGACATGTGCTATATTTACAGTAATATAGTGGAGCACCAGTTTGTTGGGGATACCCAGGCACGCCTGCTGCGCATTGCTCACATCCCCAACCATAGAGGAAGGAGTTTGAGTATTACATATGACAGACCCCATTATGTGAATGTCGCAACTAATTTAATAACCAATATCACAATATATATAAGAACGATTGAGGGCGAAAACTTCCCATTCGGTAACGGGAGCTTAACAGTGAAGCTACACTTTCGACGCACTGAGTTATAATGGATAGAAAGCCTTTCACCGTCTATCGAGGGATGCGATACCAGCGCGGTAGTGGACTTGGATCCATTTTTTCATCCATACTACGTACGGCTGTTCCTTTGCTGAAGAGGGGTGCCAGATACCTTGGAAGGAAAGCGCTACAATCAGGCCTTAACACTGCAGAAGACATATTGGCCGGGGCTAAACCTAAAGAAGCTCTAAAAAAACATTTAAAGCGTACACGGAACGAAATCATCAAAGATGCAAAGAGAAAAATGCGTGGTGGCGGGAAGAAGAAGAGGGCTCCCCGGAAGAAGAAGGGGTCACGTGGTATTAAACGTAAAAGGCTATCAAAAAAGAAATGCTGTAAGCGAATGAAACCTATGGTTGACCACTTTTTTGACTGATATAAGCTAAGGATATTGATCTCATGAATCATAGTTTGTTTACCACTTGTCGAGAGAGGAGTCACTATTTCGCCATGGCACGCTTCATCCACCCATGTAGTTACAATGCTGTAAATCGAGCTGTCCTTTTTGAGCTCCCCAACCCAAGTTTCTATTGAGCACAGTGACTTTATTACAATTAACCCTTTAAACACAATTAGTTCACCGAGTGCACCTATAGAATTCGTGATACCCAGCTCAGGTCCTTACTTTTTTGATCCAAGCTGTGTGCACATGTACGCTAAGCTACGTATAGCCCATTCTGATGGAACGGCCTGCGATGACAAATATGCTGTATACCCTGAAACAAACTTTCTGCACGCCATATTCAACCAGTGTGACGTATATTTAAATCAGACCAACATATCGGCAGGCACGGGGTACTATCATCTACGAGCCTATTTGGAAAATGTCCTCAACTTTTCCAAAGAAGCGAAGGCTACCTTTTTAAGTGCGGAGGGATATTATCAAACTAAAGATGAAAATAGTATAAAGGACAAATTTAAAAATTCTAAAAGAAAATATACGAGTGTTTTGGACGGTTGCACACAGATTTCACTTTCCAGGAGAAGTTGCTTGTGAACGGGGTGGATATGAAAATAAAGCTCACCCGCACGAGTCCTGAGATCTGCTTAAATCTGGATGCGAATCAAGAAGAGGGTGCAAAGTCCGTTGTGGTTCACATTATGGACACATACCTCCGCGTACGGCGAGTGAAATTAAGTTCACCAAAACAACTAGAAATTGAGAAAAATTTACTAAACGCTACAGTGAAATATCCTATTAACAGAGTGCAGATCAAACTATATACGGTTCCTGCAGGGTTGGCATCGAAGCAGATAGAAAACATTGCCCTGGGAAATCTTCCTAAAAGGATATTAATCGGCATGCAGGACCACGCTTCGGTGAATGGAAAATATAAAAAGAGTGCCTTCAAATTCGAGAATTTCGGACTTAAAAATATAACTCTATACGTTAATGGCACTGCTTTGGGTGGAACAATGGGTACGGACTATTCATCAGACGCTGTGTTACCTCTTTGTGCCAGAGCCTATAGTAATCTGACCCATATTGCAGGTGATTGTGATGAGCTTGGTAATGGGGTAACGCAGGAAGAATTCATTGATCAATTTAACCTTTATCCGTTTGACATTACACCTGACTTATCTGCTAGCGTAAATACCCATTTAACACCACAGCAGAGCGGTAACATCTCAGTGCGACTGGAATTCGCCAAGCCTATAGACGCTCCTATTAGTGTACTAGTATATCTCGAATCGCAAGTCCTAATAGAAGTAGATAGATTTAGAAGCGTTATCACTGACTTTTAAAATGGATGCTAATACACTTCAGAAAGTAATGGAGCGAGTCACACGTTCCAAATTTATCGGCGTGTTTGCGAAGAATGAAACATTGAGTTTTGCCAAGTACGCGAGAATGCGGTAGTCTTATTGTGAACACAACATCATCGGTAATGAAGGGATTCACTGGATCGCTGTCTATTTTAAAATAGACAGCGCCTGTACTATTTTGATTCACTCGGTACTCAACCCTGGAGTGACCCTATTATTGTAAAATTTCTCGCTCAGTTACATATTCCCGAAGTTGTATGGAACCCATTTCGTATGCAGGGATATTTTACTAATGTTTGCGGAATGTACTGTGTCTCATTTCTCATGCATATGTCAAATGATAAAGAATTTATAAATTTTTTAATTTATTTGACCCGTGTCACACTCACCGAAACGATGAAATGGTATGCAGACAGATAAAAAACCGTTTTCCAATTGTACGTACTCGTTGTATATTATTGTTTTTTTCGTATATTTGTATATTCGTTTATTGTACTGATTTCTTTCATTTAATAAATTTATGAAAATATATTGTGTCTTCTTATCCCAAAAAGATCGAAAAACACTTACATTATTTGACATTGTTGACTGATTAGTATATCATCCGTATTCCCTTCAAAAGATTGTATAACTCGTGTCAAATCCTCATCGGACCTTAAAGGAAAACATATACAGAGTATACAGACAGACAGATCCCCATTATGTGAAGATATCTTTGGTTCGAGGAGTGAACGCCATAAAAATTTCGATTTTAGCATAATGGGGAAATAACATTGATTGACATTTTTGACTAGTATCTATTTGACGAAATACTACAACTCTCCGTATATATATAAAATCGAATTATGGACACTACATTTCTATGGTAGTCCCTTGCGTCGGATTGTAAGGAGCGTCACTGCAAATATCTTCTACGGTTTGCGTCGAAAATAGTTCGCCACAATCAGCCGCATTGAAAAGACTAATTGTGGTTAATGCTGCAGTATCACGTTCTTCATACAAGTCTGGGGAGACGTACAGGTCCATGGTTGATTATTCACTGATGCGAAAATAGCTACTGTTACTCCCAACTGAAAATATCCCCTTTTATATGCACATTCGCCAAGCTCCGCCCAAAAGACCAGATGTTCGTAGTGATTGGCTGCCGATGTAGCTGGGTGGAGCTATGACGTGTACCAATCCGCTATAACGAGACCGGACGAGTAACATATATATAAAATCGAATTATAGGCACTTACATTTCTATGGTAGTCCCTTATATTATATTTTTTACTTACAAATTATTAGTATTGTTTGTTAACATAATTGTTAACTTATTTTATAATAAAGAAATTATATCCTAATTATATTTTAAAATTATTCGGTTTCAACGTTAAGCTGTGGTCTAAGGCGGCGTGGCATGAATAAATACTAAAATAAAATTAAATGTTAAAAATCTTTATTCATACGTTTTAAAAGTTAAAAATCTTTATTAATAAAACAGGATAGAAGCATATGAAAGTCAAGGGTAAACTATAGTTGCAAATTATAGTTAGGTTATACGATGTTTTTCGAGCATACTACTGCCTCGGGTTAAATGATCCTGTTATTTTAAATCACGTATTTGAAAGAGATAATCATTATTGCTACATAGAAAAAATCGTGCATTACGATGTTTTCGGGTATACTACTGCCTCGGGTCAAATGGTCCTGTTATTTTAAATCACGTATTTGAAAGAGTTAATTATTATTGCTACATAGAAAAAATCGTGCATTACGATGTTTTTCGGGTATACTACTGCCTCGGGTCAATGGTCCTGTTATTTTAAATCACGTATTTGAAAGAGTTAATTATTATTGCTACATAGAAAAAATCGTGCATTACGATGTTTTTCGGATATACTACTGCCTCGGGTCAAATGGTCCTGTTATTTTAAATCATGTATTTGAAAGAGTTAATTATTATTGCTACATAGAAAAAATCGTGCATTACGATGTTTTTAGGATATACTACTGCCTCGGGTAAAATGGTCCTGTTATTTTAAATCACGTATTTAACGACACATCGCGCTCATTTCCATTGCTATATATGGCTCTAGGATCGGCCCTGACGAGATGTATTTCGTAGGTTAGGTTAGGTCTCTTACATATAAAAGTCCATGTGGTAGAGTAAGCAATATATATATATATATATATATATAGAAAGAGTGGTCTGGAAGGAAGTTTACCAATGATTAAATTCTCTTTGCGAGTCACCCGTTGCCCGCGTCGGGCTAACCTTTGGTTAGCTTCCGCCCGAATTGTTCATTCTGACGAAGGTCAAGCTTTTCACTCCACCTTAGACCTACAGTTTAACGTGGATTCCGAACCACGACCCATCAGTAGCCCAGCGTCTTGACCACTAGGCCTCCTAGGGTGCCCATTTATCTACCAACCACTTTCTTTATTGTGTGGAACAGCTGGGTTTTGCTGCGCGCCGGCAGCCGTCGGGTCTCGAACCCTGGGCCGATGGATTCGTAGTCCGCGACGCTAACCACTACACCACCGAGGCGGTATTTGTCATTACTTACTCGGACTATAGTGGATTTAATTATCCCAGAAGAGTTCCTTGTTCCATGCACGGTCTGTGTGTAGCATATATATATATATATATATATATATATATTGATATATATATATATAATATATATATATATATATATATATATATATATATATATATATATTATATATATATATTCTTTTAAATATCTTCTGATATATATTGTGTGTACGTTTTTCCCACTGTTATTCGTGACTTAAATATTTATAATAAAAATCAAGTGTCTAAAAAAGTTATTTAATAAGCAGAATTTAATTGGATTCAAATTATATTTTAAAATACGCGTAAATATTTGTAGAAGTAATAACAATGATAAAATTAATATCTGGAGTCAGTGGTGATTTCTGCTCGAATAGCTTGTAGAAGGATAATCCCTCGACCCGAAAAAGGTCCCTAGAGACCTTTTTCGTTCGAATCGTGTCCCTAGAGACACGATTCGAACTGATTTAGCTTCTGCCTTTCATCGTGTGTGTGTGTGTGTGTGTGTGTGTGTGTGTTTTTCTTCGCAGGGAATGAGGCTATATGTTTCATAAGTTTTCATCTCGTTTGGTGGAATTGTATCGTAAATTATCGTATTTCGAATTGTATCGTAAATGATCATTTCGTTTCGTTATTCGTGAGGGCTGAATTATGGATAACTATGTTATTTGTTTCGTTCATCTTCAAGTTTAATGAAGCTGGGTATCCCTTATAAACATTCGTTTCTGTCTAACGAATTATTTATTGGGTAACTTTGTTAATTCTATTATTGCGTAAATCTTTCTAATGTGTTACTGAATAATTATAAATATATATTGTGGTATTTTATATATAATATATATCAGAAGATATTTAAAAGACTGATATAATTATAGTAAACTTATGTCGAAATAGTTACCCATAAAATTAATTGTTTTCTATTATGGCGTTTTCGAAGGTAAACTATGTTATTTGTTTCTTTAAGTTCAATGGAGTTAATGTTAAATTTGCTTCTAAACTAAAATTAAATGTATAAATAAATTATATATATATATATATATATAGCATAATAATATATATCTAGCAATCCGATCATTGCAAAAAAACTGGAAAGGTATGCAATTAATAAAGGTGTATTTAAACAGAATTTAATTGGAATAACTATCGTCATATATGTGTTACACGATTAATGGGACACATGGCGCTATCTGGAATACCTTGCGCTATCTGGCAACTCAGCCAGAATAGAGGATTATAAAAGATCGCGAAGCTGGTGAAGACCATTCCCCCCTCGGCTCCGGCCGAGTAAGGAGCTCTGCTCCTTCTATTTCAGGCCCTTTGGTAAACCCCATAGTGGCCTCTTAGGTTAGGGAAACGAAAATAAATTGGGGAGAACTCCACTCTGTCCTTCAGGTCTCTCTCTCTCTCTCTCTCTCTCCTGCATGTATCTTCCTCCTTCAGATGTCTCTCTCTCTCCTGCATGTTTGCCTCCAGCATGTGTACTGCATGTGTACTCCTGCATGTGTGCGTGTACCTCCAGCATGTGTACCTACTGCATGTGTACTCCTGCATGTGTGCGTATGTGTGTGTACCTCCAGCATGAGTACTCCTGCATGTGTACCTATCCTCTCTCCTTCAGGCGTCTCTCCCTCCTACAGGCATCTCTCTCTTCTTCAGGCGTCTCTCCCTCCTACAGGCATCTCTCTCTTCTTCAGCTCTCTCTCCTTCAGCTGTCTCTCTCTCTCTCTCCTTCAGGCGTCTCTCCCCCCTTGGCTCAGCCAACTGGCTGATTCTGGCTGATTCTGGCTGATTAGGAGCCTATAAAACAACGCCAGCCCGGCTGGAAGTCTTAGTGTGCACTTGGCTCCTGCCAGGTGAACACCTCTCCTCCTTTCTCTCCTCCTCCTTTCTCTTGGGGGATAACGCCGCCTCCAAGTTTTTCCCCCACCCCCCTTGCAACAACCCCCACCCCATTTGCAACACCCCTTTGCAACAACCCCCATTTGCAACAACCCCCCCTTTGCAACATTACATATAACCTGCAACATTCCTGCACTCTCCCCTTTTGCGGCTATACTACTGTCGGTCACGCTCGAAAAGAGAAGATTCTTGATACATATATATATATGGGCGATATTTGTATTTTAATATGGGCGATATTTGTATTTTAATGCATTAGAAAAAGGCGTAATGAATTCTACTTTTAATTATAATTTTAAAAAGTCTATCTATAATAATAAAAGGACGCCCGTGTGTGTGTGTGTGTGTGTGTGTGTCAACTGTACGCCCTTGACAATTGGTTAGGTTAAGTCGTGATATTTTCGTTAGCTTTAACGAAACTATCACGACTTAACCTAACCAATCGTCAAGGGCGTACAATTAACCTAACCGGGCATTCAATTAACCTAACTAATAGTCTTCGAACTACAAAAAATATTCCACCGTCGGCTAGGATATTTTTGCCACCCGCACGAAGGGCGGGTTCTCCGCTAGTATATTGATAAACAGATAGGCTTTATCATATGGAACAGTTTAATTATTGCTATACTTCAACATATATGCCCAAAATTAACATAAAACTCTCGTATACAACTTGTTTTCAACTCATTATTTGTATTTATGCTGGCGTTTGTGTGATGCTTCTGGTTGGTCACGCTTTAAATTCCAGCAGAAATCGGCCAGCATAGCAGGACTCCTTCCCTTTGTATCGGCTCTCCATTGTGGCTATATCCTGGTGGAATCTCTCCCCGTGTTCGTCCCGAACAGCAGATGCGTTTTCCAGAAAGAATGAGAGATGTGAATGCAAAAAATGAATTTTCAATGACATCTTACATCCGAGACGTTGGTATGAGTTGATAAGTTGATCCACAAGTGCAGCATAGTTGTCGTATTTAGTCTTTCTAGTAGACCGCTGCACACGTTTTTGAATGCACGCCAGGCTGCCAACTCAACCTCATCCATCACCGCTTCAAAGTGTTCGTCTAGCATGAGTTGGCGAATTTGAGGGCCGACGAATATGCCTTCTTTAATCTTGCATCGCTTATTTTTGGGAATTTTTCCTTTAGATATTTGAAGGCAGGCTTATCCCGTTTCAACGCCTTTGCAAATTGTTTCATCAGCCCTAGTTTTATGTGAAGTGGCGGCAAGATAACCTTTTCCTTTCGTACTAGTGATTCGTTAACATTGCGAATCCAGGTGAGGAATTGTCTCGCGGCGGCCATACTGAGTGTGTGTAGTGTCAGACCTTGCTCGGCTATCCCACTTGCATAGGAAACACATGTATTTCATATAGCCAGTTTGCAATCCATTGAGAATAGCCATAACCTTCAAATCTGCGCAGATAAGCCATTCATGTTCATTGTATTTTATGCAGTCCAGAATAAAAGCAACATTGTCATACGTTTCTCTCAAGACGACTGAATGAGCGATCGGAACAGAAGGCATTGTGTTCCCATTGAGTAGCAGTACACCCTTAACACTGTACAGAGATGCATCAATGAACAATCTCCACTGATTCGGTTCATAGCACAAACCCAGAGCATCGAACAGACCATGTATATCAATGCAATAACAAAGATTGTTCTTCATTGTGAAATATTCCTGCAAATCCAAGGAGCGCTTTCGGAATGCTGTAATTCGTACTCTTCCGCCAGCAGATTCCATTCTTGTAGACGTGAGGCCAGCAGTTCACTTTGTTGCTTGGTAAGTATTAAATCACGGACCAAATCATTGAGTTCAGGCTGCGTGATGAGATGATGTTCTTTCTTGGACTCGACTTGAGCTTCATAGCATTCGCCATCTGATTCCGATTTGTCAGAGTCTGTGTTATCGGTCGGCATTTCAGCTGGAGGACGAGGATGGGTATATCTGTAAATGTTCCACAGGACGCATAGCAGAACGAAGATTTGGGTAGACTATAGCCTTTTCCCTTTTCTGTTGCAACCTGTAATGTGAGACAATATACATTGTTGACTACTTAAGATAGCATAATTATGTAATACATTATGCAAGTAGGATATGCTAAAATGTGCTAAAAACACCAAATTTGACGTATATTCAGAAAAATAAAAGATTCAAACCTGTGATGTTCGTTAAGCAGAAATAGCAATCAGTTGAATGGTCCAGCGGCTCTCTCCATACCATTGGGACACCGAATCCCAGACCAGGACCGTGCCTTTGAACCATGCAGATAACGAGCTTGTACATCTCTCACAGCAGATATGAGGCGCCTAGTGCTTGTCCTGATCACTAATTTGCATGCGAAGTATAATTCATAAAGCTTTTTCACATGAGAAGTCAACTTCCTTTTATACTGTTTTAACGTTAATGTCCCACAAATATAATAAACTGTCTGGCGAATTTTTGCAATCTCTAGGCATTGTAGCATAACATCAATAAAAACCTGTAAAATAAGAAAATGGAGATCAATTTGCAATTTCACACAATATAGACGTTGTCGGTGAAATATACAAATTTGATAGCTGTTATTCAATAATACTCACTTATAGCACCGATTTATATAAAATATGGCTGACAATTTTTTTAAATGATTAATGAAATTTTTCATAAAATCAAAGTGGAAACACAGAGCGAACACCACCACCACAGCATATGTATGACTGAACAAAATGTAAAAGATGCGTTCAGAGAACCAGTGGTTCTCAAAATGATACAATGAAATAGGGTCATTTTCATAAAATCGGTGGGTGATACAAATAAATGAGTGTTATTTTCGCAATCTATGCATATAACACTGGTCAACAAAGATTTTTCATCAGAGTAAAATTTGTGGTGGCTGGATAGCACTTTTCACGCTGATTCCAAAACTGCATTCAGATTTTTCTAGCACGTATAGTTTTCAAGATGAAGGCATATATATAACTACACAGATTTAACCATTTTAAATAGGCAAAATACTAATATTTCAACATTTGATTGTCTTTATTTTATTGTGTTTTTTAGTTTATTATCTTATTTATTTCAATTATCTTAATATACATCTTATGTATTTCAGGTGTGAGCTTTTACGTCTAGCAGCATTGTGATTCAGGCAACAACGCCGTGCTTTGTGTGTCAAAAGATCAGTCCAGTCCAAGAACTTGTTGTGTCAAGTTGGTGTACATTTTTTTTAATTTATAGTTTGCTCAGGTCAGTCAACATGCCTCGACAATGTAAGAATGACCCCGACAAGTTCTGTTTCGTATGCGGCCAGTTGACAACTAAAACACAGCGACGAAGTATTACAACCGACATTAAGAAAATATACAAGCTATACTTTGGTTGCCATCTAGGTGACCAAGATAAACCATGGGCGCCACATCAAATCTGTTCTGGCTGTTCAAATGGATTACGTGATTGGCTTAACAAAAAGAAAGCTTCAATGCCATTTACCATACCCATGATATGGAGGGAGCCGAGAGATCATCATGAAGACTGTTATTTTTGTAGTGTGAACTTAATGGGGTTTTCTGCCAAGAACAAACACCAGATTGTATATCCAAACTTGGATTCAGCACGTAGACCAGTAAAACATGATGAAACATTGCCCATTCCAATTCCCCCAAGTGATAGGCTAGATTCTATCATAGATGACATGGAAAGTGATGAAGGTGCAACTGGCGTTTCCGGACCATCTACAGAACCAGAGTACACTTTTGAAATAGACATTTAGAGCCTAAAAAGTTAACCCAAGGACAGTTGAATGATCTTGTTAGAGACTTATCGCTCTCTAAAGAGAAATCAGAGCTTCTCGCCTCAAGACTAAAGGAGAACAATTTACTTGAGAACAATGTTCGTATTAGTTACTACTGAAAGCGGAATTTTGAATTAACAGCATTCTTTTCAGTAGACGGTCCTCTCTGTTATTGCCATGACATCAATGGACTATTTACAGCCATATCTCAGACGTATGTGGCATCTGAGTGGCGCCTCTTTATTGATTCGTCGCAGAGAAGCCTGAAAGCAGTTCTTTTGCATAATGGTAATATAATGCCATCCATCCCCATTGCCCATTCCGTCCATCTAAAAGAGACATATGACAATATGGATATACTACTTAAGGCAATCAAATACGACAGTCATCAATGGAATGTTTGTGGAGATCTAAAAGTTATAGGAATGCTTATGGGTATGCAGTCAGGATTCACAAAATTTTGTTGTTTCCTTTGCCTGTGGGACAGTCGCGCCACTATAGAACATTACACCAAAAGTGACTGGCCACTTAGGTATACATATGTCCCAGGGATAAGCAATGTCCAGTCTGTCCCTTTAGTGGATCCCCAAAAGATCTATCTGCCACCTTTCACATTAAACTTGGTTTAATGAAGAATTTTGTTAAAGCAATGGGTAAAGTCAATTCTGAAGGGTTCCAATACCTTTCAAGGAAATTTCCGAAGGTTACTGCAGCAAAATTGAAGGAAGGAATTTTTGTTGGGCCACAAATAAGGGAGGTTTTGAATGACACTGAATTTGAAAAAGTCCTAAGTCCGCTGGAATTGAAGGCTTGGCTGGCGTTCAAATGGATATGTGAAAACTTTCTTGGAAGCAACAAGTCACCTGCGTATAAGGATGGAGTCAAGAACCTCCTTGATGCCTTCAAAGAAATGAGTGTCGAATGTCGTTAAAAATTCACTTCCTGCATTCCCACTTAGATTTCTTTCCTGAAAACCTTGGTGCAGTGAGTGACGAGCAAGGAGAGCGCTTCCATCAAGATATTCAGATGATGGAGAAGCACTACCAAGGATATTGGAATGAAAGCATGATGGCGGACCATTGTTGGATGCTGTATCGTGACAATCCAGGCCAAATTTACAAAAGGAAATCACACTCACAGCTTTTAATAAAATAATGTATATTCTTTATTTATAAGTACATTGAATAAGGTATATGATGTATTTGTTGTTTAGCATTCCTAAGTGTGATCTATACCTCCATAAATTTTCTTATAGCAATATCAAAAACTTAAAAATATCAAAACCAGTGTATCTATATAACTGTACGTGCTAGAAAAAAGAAATAACCAGATTCGGAATCAGCGCGAAAAATGCATTAAGAAAAGTGTGATCATGTTTGTGATGAGAAAAAAGTTTCATTTTGTTGGCCAGTGTAATTAGCCATAAAAATGACGATCTCATTTCCGTTTTTTTTCACTGTTGTACAGTGCAATAGATAATAACCTTGACTTCATACAAACATTCAGTACCTCGATACTATACAAAGATTTTTTATAACTTTACAAGGATGGAATTAATTATCTTTCTTTAAACTGGTGTGTAGAGTGGAGGAAACTGTGAGAGAAGGTTGGAATGGGGAGAAGTGACAGAATAGAGATACTGTACGTATTATGGTTTGATGAATTTCTTGTTTCCTGGAAGTTTTTTAACGTGTTAGATTTTTTTTTTCTCTTTGAAGTTGTTTCAAAGGTTGGGTTCAGTGAAGCATAAACATTTAATGTAATTTTGTTTTGTGATGTACGTGTTTGTCTTGTCTTGTGTCGAATCGAAACTGTGTTGGGTTTGGGAAGCTAATATTTGGTTTGGATAATTTCCGGAGCAGTATTATTGACACTTCGATACACGCAAGCTGGAATGTTTAATTTGTAAGTATCTTCTTCTCTTAAAATTTTTAAATCGCGGAACATGATCTCCTTACTTTAGTTATGTTTGTTCGATTTATAAATTTTCCTAATTATTCTTTTTTGCATTACCACGGACCAATGGCTGAATTAAATATTATTATGCACTTCCGTAAGCGCTAATGCAGTACTGTAGATGTAAGTATACCATAGTGTAATATATGGATCTGAGGACTTTTTATGGGGGTGCCGCATCTATTTTGAGATTATGCATGCGACTTTGGCTGATTTGTTACACAAGTCTTTGGTGTGCTTTTGAATGACAAGTTTGGCCGACTACGCTTGTTTTATAGAAACTGAATTTATATTTTAATGGAGGATGGGGATCATCGTTTTCTTCTTGTGATTATATATATAATATATATTAGGGTGGCCCAAAAACATAAGGTAAAAATAAATACCAGATATATATCGCTCCACATGGTTGTTTCTGTTTCACTTGATTAAAGAACTCTGCATGCCAAAACTTACGCAGATAGGAGTACATTTAGAGGTCGCTCACCTTTTGCTCTTTTTGGTATAGCCCTGAAATCTCGTTGTTGTATAGAGGATAGGTGCTAGTGTTGTAAATTATTACATACATAAATCGGTTTGTTTGTGCTACGTTTTGCACTTATTGTCATTAATTAAAAATATTCTACTTCCTGAGTTGTGGATTAAATTAGTGCGCCTATTAGAACACGTGGACTCCAGCCAAAACATGATTAAACGAATAAACGTGTTTACTCTCCTGGTGAACGGTTCGCCTCTACCCACCCAACTCCGTCAGCTGTCCCCATTGCTTCAGTTCTTTCGTGTCTTTCGTAACGCCAGACAGTTACTGTGTATAATAGGTGAGTTCATGTTGCACCTTGCACGTCATACATACTATAATTGTTTATTGTATTTTCAGGGTCAAGATTATTGTTAATGCATATGCGAAACATCTGAAAAAATTAGAACGAAGAGGTGGTAAAGAAAACAGGAGCTTCAGCCTAACTTGTCTGGAGCTGAAGGGCGTGTTCCCCTGCGGCGAATGGAGAAATGCATCTTTCTCTGATGTAAGGGTTTCTTTGCCTTTGCCTTCGCGGACCATAGGACCCGTATAGGTGGTTACTAAACGCTGTCGTGTTTTCACCCGAGGAAAGTTTCTTAATGCACGAGCCCAAACTTATATATATATATATATATATATATATATCACTCTTCCGAGAACACGCAACCTGACACCCGAACGCTGTTCCCATTTACACAGATGGTTTCCGCTCGGAGGTTGGTACCGCCGCCTCAGCGGTGATACTGGCTCAGCCACTTTCTCGAGGCGTCAGCCTGCCCCGCGAGGCCTCGGTTTCCTTAGCAGAACTCTTCGCGATTGTGGAGGCCCTCGACATTGTGCGCAGCACAGCGCAGCCATCAGCAGGTAAAGTTATGCTAACACTGTTTTGAGATAAACAAGGCCCTATCTTTGAACATTATCTAGAGCGTGGAACTACAGTAACAAGTGCATCGTATTCTGACATGCTTCGGAATGAGTTAAAGCAAGCAATTCGCACAAAACGGAGAGGGAGCTTGTCGGAAGGTGTTATTCTGTTACACGACAATGCGCGCCCTCATACCGCTGCACAGATTAGAAAATGCCTTCAAGAACTTAAATTTGACGTTCTCGACTATCCAGCCCACAGTTCAAACCTGGCACCTTCGGATTTTTACCTCTTTGGACCACGAAAAGACGCTTTGAGAGGTCAGCGATTCCAAGGCGATGATGACCTGAAGGAGGTGGTGCATGACTGGCTACGCACACAGCCAAAAACATTCTTTTGTGATGGCATTAGGAAGCTTGTAGATCGCTGGACTAAGTGTATTGAGAAACAGGGAGACTATGTTGAGAAGTGATGTGTTTATAATCTATCGGATGTGAAAATAAAAAGTGCGAATACTTGTTGAATTACCTTCGTATATACAGGGTGGGGCACGGGAACCAAGTGTTTTTGGAATAATCAGGAAAATGATATTTATTTTTGTAAAGAAAATATATTGGTAGAACAACATTCGTAAGAACATAGCATTTCATGTCATAATAATCATGTACCGAAAATTATATCTGGCATATGATGTCCTTGGCCGTCGACGCATTGTTGAAGGCGTTTACGAAAATTGGCCTCCACTCTTCCCAGCAGGTCTCTGTTGATTTGTTGACGGATCGCTTCCTTCAATGCATCTAATGTACGGGGCTTGTCCTCGTAGACACGTGACTTGAGGTACCCCCATAGAAAGAAGTCACATGTGAACAAGTCAGGGGACCGAGGGGGCCATGCAATGTCACCAAATCTCGAAATGAGATGGTTGGGAAACAGGGGGCGAAGAACAGCCATTGACGCTCTGGCGGTGTGTGGCGTGGCCCCATCTTGCTGAAACCACAAATGTCGACGAGCAATACGCCTTCTTCGTAACTCAGGGATGAAAAAGGTGTTCACCATCTCAATGTAACGCCCAGATGTTATGGTAACGGTAACCCCATTTTGTTCGAAGAAATAGGGACCGATGACGCCAAACTTTCCCACCGCGCACCAAACTGTAACCTTAGGGCTATGCAGCGGTTTTTCATGGAGTTGTCGCGGATTTTCAGCAGCCCAATACCGACAGTTTTGATTGTTGACGGCCCCATTAAGGTGGAAATGGGCTTCATCACTCATTACCACCATCATGTTTTCATTCTGCTCATAAAGTGCAAGCATTTCCTGTGCAAAATTCAGTCGTTGGGGGCAATCGTTTACATTCAATTCCTGCACCATCGCTAACTTGTATGGGTGAAAATGTAATTATTCATGCAAAATCCGTCTAACAGTACGATTGCTGATTCCGAGTGCAGCTGAATGTCTCCGAGCAGAGCGGCCTGGGCTTTGCAACATCGCTTGTCTGACCCTTTCAACGTTCTCTGGAGTACGCACAGTGCGTTGCGGCCCCTTCGGTTTTGTTTTCATTATTGAGCCTCCTGTTCGAAGATTGTTAACCCAACGTAAGATTGTGTCACGAGCGGGAACAGAGTCATTTCGATGAATGTTGAATCTGCGGCGAAACGCACGCTGAACTGCTGTCACTGACTCGCCACTCCTAACAAAATGATCATACGCGAACATGCGGTGTTCTAACGTCCACTGCTCCATGATGGCACCTGAAAGATAAAGGTGAGTGTTAGTTAAAGTTAAATGCTATGAACCCAGGAATGGAATGCTACCTACCGCACGCCCCTCCCATTCCTAATGGCCGATTACTAGCTATTCAAAAAACACTTGATTCCCGTGCCCCACCCTGTATAATAAAATAAAATTGTATTTAACCTTTTTTTCTATGCAGGAAGGAGGAGCCTAGGGCGAATGCCCGCATAGACAGTTAGACACCCCCGCCCTATAGAAGAAGAGAGCCAAAATCAAGATCAGGGTTTTCGAGATGCCTGGACACTCTGCGTTTGAAAGATTGGAGGTCATAGAAGAGGGAAAGAAGTAGTAAAGTTGTTGGAGACGTTCTTGGCTAGACGTGAAATATTTGCACTTGCGTACAATATGTATGGGCATTGCTATAACTCCATACCTTTCTCTATTCTTTATTCCTTATTATGAAGAGATGCCTCAACAGTTGTAGAATATAATTTTCCTTGTAATTCTCTTTGGCTAATGGATGTAATTTTTTTAAACATGTTTTCACATTTAACTTGTATTCAGTTATTCAAACTGAACAGAAATTAAACTTTGCCTGTTTATGTCAAGAAACTGACAGCAACAAGAGAAGTTTATATGTTTAGATTATTATTATTATTATTATTATTATTATTATTATAATACCTTTAAAGGTTATTATCTTACATTAATGTAAGGAATATGAGTATTAATAGTAATTGATATACAGGGTGTTTAGGTCGACCTTAAAAATATCAAATACCAAATATCATGCACCTCGGTAGTGTAGTGGTTAGCGTCGCTGACTACGAATCCATCGGCCCCGGGTTCGAGAGCCGGCTGGCAGCAAAACCCAGCTGCTCATCCTTCCATACAATAATGGGTGGTTGGTAGATAAATGGGTACCCTGAGTGACCTAGTGGTTAAGATGCTGGGCTGCTGATGGGGCGTGGTTCGGATTCTACAGAGTTCTACAGAAGCTAAGGCTAACAAAGACCCTAAGATCCACTATAAGGTTAGCCCGAGAGAAAGAAGAAAGTAAGGGGTTAAAACAAGAGAATAAGGGGTTAAGTAAGTAACAAAACCTATCACTCGTGGGTTAAAATTCATTCAGAAAGAGAGAAAGAAAGACACCATCACCATCCGCCGGCCACTGCCGACAAGTCGGAAAAATAGTCGAAGAGAATACTTCCAGCTGTTGCAGACCAGTCTTCCATTCCATAGGGAGGTAGAGGATGCAGCCCACTCTGCCGGAAAGGAGTGAAAGATGAAAAGAAGTAAAGTAAGAACGCATTGCAAACCATGCAACACATTCTTAACTCAAAACAACATCTACCTCCAGCGGTTGCAGACCGGTCCTCTACTCCATAGGGAGGTATAGGACGGAGCCCACTCCTCCGGAAAGGGGTGGTAGATGAAAAGAAATAAAATAAGAACGCATTACAAACCATGCAACACATTCTTAACTCAAACACTGTCATACCATGCAAACTACAAACATGCAATGAAGAGAGTTAAAGACATACAAATAAGAAGAGAGAGAGAAAAAAAAAATAGAAAGAATAACAAAAAGTGGGTTAGTTTACGTTACGAGCTACATCTAAGTTCATGTTAGTCTAATTTCTTTTTTTCTGGCATCACACGCTGGCATGTCACAAGCTGGCATTTTCGTCAACAGACTCATCCTCGATCACCATCCCCAGAGCTCCTGTTGCTAATGGTTTTATTATATTAAACAACGTTAATAATTATAACGAGGGAGAGGGAAAAGGGTGCGGCTCGGAGGGAAAAGGGTGCGGCTCGGAGGGAAAAGGGTGCGGCTCGGAGGGAAAAGGGTGCGGCTCGGAGGGAAAAGGGTGCGGCTCGGAGGGAAAAGGGGGGGGGCTCGGAGGGAAAAGGGGGATTGTTTTATTATTATATTAAACAATGTTAATATTTTTAAAATGCCTATCTAAACGGTTCTTAAACATATTAACGCTGGTAGAGTTCACGACGGGCGCGGGAAGATTATTCCATTTATCAATTACTTTGAACGTAAAGAAGTTTTAGCGATATTAGTAATGAAACGTCTGCCAGCCACGCAACTTAAATCCGTTATTACGAGTATTGCTATTATCGAAAGTGAACAGTTTGTCAAAACTTACGTTATCGATGTTATTAACGAATTTGAAAACTTCAATAAACTCCCCCTTAATCTCCTAGTTTCGAGTCTAAGGTGGAGTGAAAAGCTTGACCTTCGTCAGAATGAACAATTCGGGCGGAAGCTAATCAAAGGGTTTTTTTTTTAATTAAATACCAAATACAAACTACAAAATCTGCCACTTTCCATATTTCTAGGGTTGACCTGAAACACCCTGTAGTATAATATTTTATTAACTTTACTTTTAGTATTGTGTGACATTTATTCTAGAAATTATTTGAACATTCTAATTATGACACACACACACACACATATATATATATATATATATATATATATATATATATATATATATATATATATATATTGTAACAGAAGGTTGTAGCAACTGAATTTAAATAAAGAATAAAAACCCTTAAATTGGAAAATTATGTATTTTAATTCAGTGTTAATCAAAAAGTTTTGTTGAAACTCCGTCAAACTTTCGTTACAGAAGTCGCTAATTAATTCTGAAGTTAAAAAATAATAATTAAATTAGAATTAAAGACCTCATTAACGAATTACAAAGTCAGAATGGACGACCAACGAAGAAGCAACAAAAATTAAAATTGAAGGCGAAAATACATTATTGTTGCGATATAAGACTTATATATTAGTGGTGTACCGATTAATCGGCACCAGCAGAATCGGACATTTTGGGGGCATCGGCCAAATTTAGCCGATTCTTTGACATTTTAAAATTTTCATTACAAAACAAAATTTATATTTATGGAAAATTTCGGACAAAAACACTATTTATGATAATTTATACTCATTTCAAAGTGTGATTATATAAAAATATTTTGCAATTACGAAAAAGGCAAAGCTTAATAAATTAAGTTGCCCATAAATTTACATATTCTCTAACTAGCTACTCTCTAAATATTATAAACTATTGTAATCTCCTACTCTATATTAATAATAATTCTATATTAAGTTGTGCTTTATAATTTATATATTAAACCATCTTATTATGTTCACTTTATTTTAAGTATTTTAATAATTTTATAAACCCGAATTATATATCCTTTTTTTTTAATTCAAATTGGGCACCAGAGGGACTTGAAATTTTAATTAAAAATTTTGTTGTTGTTGACATTGTTGAAGAAAGAAAATACCTTCAATATAAGGAAAACCAATTACTTTAAATATTGGTATCAATTTATTAAATTAAAAGAAAATTATTTTATTTTAGTGAGTAATAAAACTTTTTAACATTAAGTTAGCTACGATACTCTATATGCGTAACAAATTCTGGTGCTGTACACTGTAGAGTGAGCTAAGAAAAAGCATTTAAGCAGATTTGAAATGTATAAATATGAAAATTGAAACTTTTCACAATTAGATTAGTAAAATTTATGAAAGGAATTGATTTTGTAAAATATAGGCAAAGAATCGGCAGTTTTTCATGGAATCGGTATCATCATCGGCTAAATTTTGGAATCGGTACATCACTTATATATATATTGGGTCCGCAAAAAAAAAAGGGAGACCTCGAACTTTGGCTGTAAAATCGAAAGTTACGATCAGATTTCAATATTTTTTTCACACCCACAACTAAATAAATTTCTTAGAAGGTGAGCGGATTTCAAAGAAAACTAATGAAAATTATGGATTTATTGAACATTTCTTTATGCCACTGGAAATTCTCCATTTACAGTACTACTGCAATGTATGTGCAGGTAAAAAAGTTACAAAGTACTCACATATGGTGCTACCTTGATGTTAAAAAAGTGCTCGATATGTTTACCACGAACTTCTACAACCTTTCTCAGTCTAGAACAGAACTCATCTATGACTTTATTGATTTGTTCTTGTGGTAGCTCATCCCATTTTTCTAGAAGCAGTTGTCGTAAATGAGTGACATTTCTTGCTTTGACCCGATAAATTCTCCGTGACAAATTTTCCCAAAGGCCGTAATCGACAGAGTTTAAATTAGGACTGTTTGGTGGCCAAATTTAATACCACTACCTGGTATTCTTTTGATATCTCCTGTTTTATCAGTTTTCTTGAGAAGCTTGTCCAAACCTTCTGCAGTTGGCTTACGTTAATTAAAATCGCTTTAATTATCAACTTGAACTATGATTAGCAAGATTATGAAATATTTACCGTTTGTTTGGAATAATTTAACATATAAAAAAATTAGTTTAATTCCGACATATAACGTAAAATATAAAAAAATTTGAGGAAAATAAAAACTGCTAAAATGCAAAAGTTTGCGTGCATTTATTTACAAAATTATTTAATACGTTGTGTAGTCCACCTTAGGTTTGAAGAAGTTAATATTTTTATCAGTAGTTAGCTGTTTATTGATTAGAAACTGTAAGCAGTTCTGAATTCTAGAATTTTTTCTGTAAATCTTCATAGAAGACGGATGACTGTATAAGCTATCAGTAGTGATGTAGCGGATGTCATTTTTGTCACATCCGCGGATGCGGATGAGGATGTTTGATTTCAACATCCGCGGATGCGGATGTGGATGTCTACATTTTCGTTATTTTTTAGGATATATTCGAGATTTGTTGTGTTTAACGTATATAATAATTATTATATAGAGAGAGCTGTAGCTATAATGTAGTATAATTGATTAATTGTACAATAATTGCTGTACTTTTCTCTGAACATATAAAATAATATCAAGCATCTAACTAATATAGAAATCAATTAGTGAATTCGTCTGCAAATAAATTCGTTATATTTTGTCGAGTTTCAGCCACAATTAGAAACCATAATTGTGTTACCAGGATGCGGGACGTGAACCCAACTCAAATGCACCCCACCGACCTCTTTCCCCAACCTCCACCCTTATAGAAAGAGATCTTTAATTAGCTTGATAACTATTTATATTAAGTTTAAAGTTTTATTAGGCATATTTATAAATGAGTAATTAAAATAAAGTAAACTAAGATGTTCATCGTTTAATGTTCAAACTTAATTATAGGAAGGTTATGCTTAAGGAACATTAATTTTTCTGCCTTTCTGCTGCCAGTCTGTTTCTCTTTTCATCATATATTAATCCAGCACTGCTAAATAATCTCTCGCTTGGTACGTTTGTTGGAGGACAGGCTAAATGTTTCCTTGCAAGTTTACTCAAGTATGGATAGATATTCTGCGTATTTTTCCACCAACTACTAGGATTGTCACATGCAGCCAGGCGTTTTTCTTGGTGATAGCTCTCGATCATTTTTACTACATCTTTTGACATCGCGTAGGTCTCGTCATTGCTGCTTGACTCAAGAAACTGAGAGACAGATTCTGTGATAGATTTGCTTGTTGAAGGTGTTGGTTCTGTCATTGAAACTTTTATTCTTTTGGTGGGTGGCGAAGCGACAGATTCAAGAGATTGAAGCTCTTCAACTGCTTTGCCAAGTGATGATTTAACTCGTTCTAATGTACTAGGTGAAAATAACTTAGCTTTGTAACGTGGATATAAGTAGGTTGCGAGAGAGTAACTTCATACAAGAACAGCTTCTCATCTTGTCGCTTGCATCACTTTTGCGCACAATGAACTAGTTCTATTAATATAGTAGAATTGATAATTTCCGCTTATTAATGACGTTTTATCTCAACGGTCCACATCCGCACGACATCCGCAGTCCAAAGTGCGGATGCGGACGCGGATGCGAGAAAATGTGCGGATGTTATGCGGATGTGACCTACATCACTAGCTATCAGTAAGCAATAGGTCTTCGTGGTAAAGAGCTGTCTATAGATCTTAAGAGATCTGTCATTGCTGCACACGATTCTGGAATGAGTTATCGGAAGAGAGGAAAACAACTTCGAATTCCATTTACGACAGTTGCTGCAGTTATAAAGAAATGGAAAAACTTTGAAACACTCAAAACTGTACCAAGGTAATATCTACGAAACATTAAGACTGTCTAAGATCTATGTCCATCTCTCTATTGTACGTCTCACATTGAGAAAGAATTGTCTGCATAGATGAGGAGTTGCACGAAGAAAGCCTCTCCTACGAAAAGTGCATAAATAGCTCGTTTAAAGTACGCCAAGGATCATCAAAGTGATGGATTTGGATTCTGGAAGAAAGTTCTCTGGAGAGACGAGATCAAAATTGAATTATTCGGGAACAACGAGCAAACGGTATGTTTGGCGAAAACCAAATACTGCATTCGAGGAAAACATCCTTCCTACGGTTGAACATGGTGGTGGTAGTTTACTACTTTTGGGATGCTTTGTTGCTTCTGGTCACAAGAAACCTTGTCATCAGTAGAATCTTAAATTCAAAGAAATATAATTTTTTTTAGATGTATTGCCTTCGGTTCGGAAGTTGCGAATGAGTCGCAATTGGGTACTGCAACAGGATAATGATCTGAAACAAAAGTAAGCGCACCATGAAATATCTTCAACAAAAATTTCAAGCTCAAAGCCCAGATCCCAATTTAATTGAGAATTTATGGTTTGATTTGAAAAAGCTGTCCCAAGAGAAACCCTTTCCAACCTGAATGAATTGCAACAATTTTCTTTAGAAGAATGTACTAAAATTTGTACTGAGATATGTCGAAACCTTGTAGAAGAATACTCAAAACGAATGTACGAAAACTTTTGCATTTTAACTTTTTTCATTTTCCTGAAATTCTTTGCTGTATTCCATTATCGGTTGGAATTAAAATAATTTTTTTTAGTTGTTAAATTTTTCCAAACAAATTATAAACTTTTCATAACTATCTTATGCATAGTACAAAAGATAAGGACGAATGTAACTGAAATATTTCTCTGTACGAATACTTATAAGCGCTTGTGTGTGTATATATATATATATATATATATATATATATATATATATATATATATATATATATTATATGTATTATGTACGATGATATGTATATATATACACAGGGTGATCCGTTTGGGTATGAATAAAATAAAAACGCTGTGAGAATCTACCGAGAAGTAATACAGCGCTCATGTGTTGCACGTGTGGTCATAAAATGTGGAAGTTTGTAATAGGTTATGCCATCCGCTGCCAGACGTATGAGCGCCATCTGCTGTCAAACTTATGGGACATATGCCAGTTTCGAAGATGGCGGCAAATGCATAAAAACGTGCAAAGTGTGGCATTTGGTTTGCTAAGTTTGAGAGTGTGACAGCGGTACAGCGTGAGCTTCGCAGTGTGTATGGTGTTCAGAAAGCTCCTAAATACGACTCCATAGGGCAGTGGTACCGCACATTTGAAGAAACGGGGTCTATCACTAAACCACATGCAGATGGTCGTAAGAATTAGCCTCTCGTTATGACCTTTGTCCTGTCCGGAAGGGGGGTCATGTTGAAGACTAATTAGGTTTGTCACAATCTACCATCTTTGTGGGCACTGTTTGCCAAATATTAAACTATACAATGTTACTGTTTCCATTTCGCTTCAATTTTATTTTACCCATATATATATATATATATATATATATATATATATATATATATACACACACACACACGAGTATAAGAACAATCGGTCATTTCACAGTGAAATGAAACCAACCAACCATTTACTCGAAATAATTGGTTTCAATTTCACTCCAAAATAAAAATTTTAAAAAAATTGAGCTTTCGCACTGGAATTGAAGAAACTTTGACTGAGCTTTTTTCTGTTCACCTTTAAAAATTGGCTTACGTGTTTCTCGTACCAAGTTGAAATAGGATTTTTTCATATTAGTCAACTATGACATTGTTTTTATCAATTTGTGAACTTTTAGTGGTTAACCCTGGAATGAATTTATACGTGTGTGCAAATGTATATTTATATAGTGTGTTAATTTCCTCTGATTTGTGTAACTTAAATTGATAAGTTGAATTTATAATTTATAAATTATGTAGAAAGTAAAAAAAAAAATATTTGAAAGAGGAGTTGAATAAAAATTTCATCTGAAAACAATTTATCACATATAGATGAAGCTATGCTACAACCACTTTAAGCCAAACGTTCTTCATTACTCATTCTTTCGTAATTATGACGCATTCATTTTCCCAGTGGAGAGTAAAAACAGGAGATAGAAGGCTAACAGTAGACGAACGTAAAACAAATAAGAACACATTTTGTCCTAAGTCCAAAGGGATAGTGATGCGCTTGAATTACAAATTACAAACTACAAATTTCAGAATTTTGTAGTTTGTATTTGGTATTTGAAGTTTGTCATAGTAATTCCGTAACTAATATGAAACGTTTCTTTTCCATATTTCTATTGTCGATCTGAGACGCATGAGCTTCCTCTCTGCAAATTATTTCCTAATTCAATGTCAAATGGTTTTTTTTTTTTTCAAATTTAAGCATTATATATCAAACGTTTGCAACTTTTCAGCACTGAAATAATAAAGATGATGTCAGAATGTGCACGTAATGAAACAAAATTCGACAAAACAATAAATTTTCAAAATAGCAAATGAAATACTGATTAATATTTTTTTTTAAATTATAGCTTCTGCTGAAAACAATAACATATTTTTTACTGCTGAAAGTATTTACAAAAATAATGACATCTCCCCCAACCTTCAAAAAAATAAAAAAATATATATATATAATACCTTATGAACCTTATGTTGTTTCGTGCGTTGGTCTCTCTTCACACGAAGGTCAAGCTGGTGGCCCCGCCTCTAGGTCTGGCCTGGTGGAGGAGCGAGTTGCTTTCTTGCGCTCTCCACCGTACATAGCCAGGCACGCCCGGCTCATCTGGTACTGTCCTGAGCCAGGCATCCAGTCTTTTCTTGAAGACTTCAACTTTGACCCCCGTTACGTTTCTGAGGTCCTTAGGAAGCTGGTTGAAAAGTCTTGGCCCCTGACAACCAAGCTATTTTCCTTCAGGGTTGAGGAGGTCCCTTGTCGGGCCTTTAATTTGGGAACACTACACATTCTGCCTTTCCTATTTTCCAGTGTTGTTTGAATGGTAATTGGGTTTAGTTTTAGGTTTGGTACCAGTTTTTCGATCATTTTCCATATGTAGATTATGATGTACCTCTCTTCTTCTTCTTTCCAGTGAGTACAGATTTAGTTTACGTAGTCTTTCCCAGTAGTTGAGTTCTTTGCAGCCATCAATCTTGGCTGTGAAATGCTTTTGCGTTTCTTCTTGTTTATTAGTTTCTTCTTTTTTATATGGGGACGTCAAAACTGAGCAGTATTCAAGTTTTGGTATAATCAGTGTTTTTAGCAGGGGAATCATTACGCTGAAATTTCTCGGCATTGAATGACATGTTGTTGTCTTCTGACCGTTTGTATATTTTGTTCGTGTCCCTCTGCAAGGCCTCCACGTCATGTACACCGCTGATTTTTCTGCTGATCTTTGTATCGTCTGCAAAGGATGTTACTATACTATTGCTGTTTACTCCGCTGTCTATGTCTGTTAGCATGATAATGAACAGGAGTGGGGCCAGTACTGTCCCTTGTGGTACTGAGCTGCGTACTTCCGATTCTGATGATGATATACTTGAATTTTGACGACCTGCAGACGATCACTAAGGAAGTTGTAGATCCATTTTCCCACTTTGCCTGTTATTCCCATGTCTTTAATTTTATGTGCTATTATACCATGGTCACATTTATCGAAAGCTTTAGCAAAATCTGTGTATATAACATCGTAGTTGTCATTGCCTTCCAATGCATCTAGGATATTGTTGTAGTGCTCTATTAGTTGTGATAGGCATGATCTACCTGATCGGAATCCATGCTGATTTTCGTTGAATCTTTCCCGTGTCTCCAGGAAATCATAAATTTTCTCTCTAACTATTCTTTCAAATACTTTGGTGAGGTGGGACGTCAATGACACTGGTCTATAGTTCTTTGCTTGAGAATATAGGGACAATGTTTGCTCTTTTCAAGATGCTCATTTCCCCAGTGTCTAGGGATCTTCTCCATATCCAGTATAAAGGTGTAGCTATTTCATTTTTACAGTTTTTAATCAATAATGCGTTCCAATTGTCCGGACCTGCAGCTGAATGTAGTTTCATTTGTCCTATAGCTCTCGCTACATCTTCTGGTGTAAAATCAAAGTCTGTTATATACTCTCCTTGCAATTCCTCTTCAAAGAATGCATTTATGTCAGGTATCGCTTTGTCACTTTTTGGGTACTGAAAACTGATTCATATTGAGCTCTCAATGTATCGATATTTCTTTTGGATCGTCGGTTAGTTCATTATTTCCCGTCCTTAAGGGCCCAATAGCGGCGCGCGTTTTTGTTTTCCTTTTTGCATAGCTATAGAAGTATTTGGATTTTCCTTTATTGCTTCTACCGCCTTTTCCTCTTCCCTCTCTGTATGGTCCTTAATCAGGGCTTGTATTTCCCTATCGATACCCTCCAGTTTTTCTTTTATTGCTTTCCTGTCATTATCTCCGCAGTTACCTAACTTCGCCTCCACTCTCTTTCTTTTGCGGAATAGTCTTCTCTTTTGCCTTTCTAGCCAGCTCCTCTTCCTTTTGGCTGTGATTTCGGAGCATATTTTTCTAAAATTCTCAGCGTTTTTTCCTCCAAGGTTGTTAGCATTTCTTCAGTTGTTTTATTCTCGAAAATTGTTCTCCATTCTATTTGGGCCATGTGCGATCTGATTGCTTCCCAATTTATAGTCTTCGAGTTTAAGTTAAAGGCCCCGAATTTACTTCTTTCCACAATGTGTATTGTCTTCTAATGCTGCCGTCATATTTGTTGATATCTCGATTAAGTTGTGGTCTGAGATAATGGTTGGGGTTATTTTTATATCAGCAATCAAGTTCGTGTTATTCGTGAATACCAGATCCAGGCAGTTATTTTTTCTGGTATTTTCTGTTATCTCCTGTGTCAGCATAAACTCATTTGTGAGAGCCATCAACATTTTTGCTTGTTCCTGGTCTTCTCTTGTGCCCCCCTTGTCCTGGTGAATATATATATTCCTATTCACCTTTTGTATTTTATAAATGGGAAGTTAAAGTCTCCGCAGATCATTATATTGGGGGATGGAGGGTTTATGGCCTTTATTAGCTTTCTAATGTCATCAATGGCCTCCGAGAATTTTTCGGTTGGGTGCTTGGAGGTCTATAGATGACTATTACTATCAAGTTTAGTTTTTCTATTTTCACTGCTAGGAGTTCCACATAGCTGTTTGATTTACTTATTATCGTCTCTGTCATATGACCTTCCTGTACATATATAGCACAGCCACCTTTCCGTCTCGTCGTTCTATCCGCTCTTAGTAAGTTGAAGCCCTCTATATTTATCTCTTTCTTATCAATACAATGTTCGCAGTTTTCACAATTTCCTTGGCAATCTTTAAGATGAGTTTCTGTGAGGCATGCGATGTCCGCCCTTGTTTCGTCCATAAATCCTTTCAGGTACGAAACCTTATTGAGTGATTGGTTTGGTCTTATTCCTTGAATATTAGCCAGGACAATTTTTATGTTCTCTGTTTTTCGTTGCCCCTTGTGCATTTCAAGTTCGTTTTCCTTCGATATCGCTTGATTCGTTGCTCTATGATCCTCCGAAAGAGATCCGTTTCCTCCTACTTGTATTGGTAGCTTCTTGCCCGGTAGCGATTTGGCTCGGGGGTTTCCAGCTGTGTCAACTGCATGTGGATGACATTTAGCATTCGTAAGGTGTCTGCGATGTTGAAAAAATTTTCTTGTTCGCTTATTGTGTTCCTATTGTTATTTTTATTCCTATTGTCATTTAAACTTTCCTTTGTTCGTTGAGTCCGTCGGGAGATGTTGATAGTAGCATTTATTCCCGAATTTGCAGGTTCCATATTTTGCGTAAGTTCTGCAAATGTCCGGGTGGTAGAATTTACATCCGTCTCCAAATTTACAATGACCATTATTATAGAAGAAATTGCATATTGGGGATGTTCATATTTACATTGTCCTCTTTTAAATCTGCAATTATCGTTTATATAATACCTGCATATAATTCCTTCCCCATATTTACTCTTGGCTTTTGTTTTTTGCTCCTTATTGGGGGACAGTTTTACTTCGTTTACTTGACTGCCCTCTTGTCTTGTCCTATTTGTGCTAGTTGTGTTTGTGTCCTTCGTTGCCCTTATGCTGTGTGTTGTCTTTACACTCTTTGTCGCCTGTATGTTTTCGGCCTCGTTTTGTGACGGTATTTGAATTTTTTTCTATTTCGCCTTTCTCCGTTTCTTTCGTTTTCCACTGTTCTTTGTTTCCACTTTCCTCTTTCATTCTCTTCTCGTAGTCTCTTTCTGCTTTAAATACCGTAAAAGAGTTTAATTCGGTCAAGCAGTTCTCGCAGAAAAATTTTATCCCATTAAACTGCTTTGCGTTCGTTATAAGGGAGATTTTTTCATCTCCCCATTCTAGGCATTTAAAATCAAAAAGTAGCTGACAAAAATCTCACCTCATCGCCTCTGTCTCATCCGTTGCAGCTTTACAGATACCACAGAGTTGCAGGTATGCATTAATTTCATGTTGGTGAAGTGACTCAAAAAGGGGTATTATGGGAGGTATTGGGTGGGGGATGACTCAAGCTGTGTGAGGGAAAGAATTTTCCGTTACTCCAGGGTAGGGGATGTGGCACGCTGTATACTTCTCACTGATTGGTCCTCTCGACTGTGGCTGCGGGGGATAATGGGGGAATTTGCGGGCACTCCAAAAACAAAACTTTCCTCACGAAGAGACTCAGAAAAAAAACAAAAAACAAATGCTGTATATATTAATTCACTTTGTTTTTATTTACTTTTTTGGTATACGCCGCGAATTTTACTTTTTTAAAAAGAAATACCGCTATGCACTATCAATTAACTCACAATATCGGCACCGTTTAAAACTGATTAACTGCAGGATTTTTACTGTAATACCGCTTTTATTCGGACTTCGATCGAAACACGTGTAACCGCCACAACAGCAAAACACACTTGTCCCTCCTAAAGCATCGGAAACTTGCACCTATAGTGAATTGGTACAGGCCCTAACCAATTACTACAAACCCCGAGTAGTTCTCATCTATGAACGTTTCAAATTTTATTCGAAGCATCAGACTGTGAATGAAAGCATTGCAGAGTTTGTTACAGGAATAAAAGCCCATAGCCGTACTTGTAAATTTAGGGACAAATTAGACGAAATGCTAAGAGATCAGACAAGGGAAATATATATATATATATATATATATATATATATATATATATATATATATATATATATATATATATATCAGGGTGTCCCAGAATTAACTATCTATTTCAATGAAATCGGACAAATTTTTTAAAAACACACTTTTATTTATTTTTATCATGTTTAATATGTGTTAAAAATGTATAAATTTCTAAATTTTTTTCATAATTTTATTTTCATAATTTTTTCATTATCTGGTCCAATTAAAGACCGTCTGAAGTCATAGAATGGCAAAGAGACTCTCCAAAAGTTAACGTGTGGCTTGGAATGACCAAATCCAAAATTTATGGCCCATTCTTCTTTGCGGAAGCAACTGTAACAGGTACCGTCTACCTTGATATGCTTCAGCAGTTTCTCGAACCACAGCTTCTTGATGATGGCATTCTTGATAATGTTGTGTTTCAACAAGAAGCATTGATCTTTTGGCGATAAACCTTTGTTTTTATGAAACCCCATGCAAAGAAATCCAGGGGTGTCAAATCCGGAGAACGCGGAGGCCAAGGTCGAGGTCCTCCACGTCCAATCCACCGATTCGGAAGGCGTCTGTTGAGGTATTCTCGAACAATTAGAGCATAATGACATGGTGTCCATCTTGTTGAAACACAACATTATCAAGAATGCCATCATCAAGAAGCTGTGGTTCGAGAAACTGCTGAAGCATATCAAGGTAGACGGTACCTGTTACAGTTGCTTCCGCAAAGAAGAATGGGCCATAAATTTTGGATTTGGTCATTCCAAGCCACACGTTAACTTTTGGAGAGTCTCTTTGCCATTCTATGACTTCAGACGGTCTTTCATTGGACCAGATAATGAAAAAATTATGAAAATAAAATTATGAAAATAAAATTAGAAATTTATACATTTTTAACATATTAAACATGATAAACATAAATAAAAGTGTGTTTTTAAAAAATTTGTCCGATTTCATTGAAATAGATAGTTAATTCTGGGACACCCTGTATATATATATATATATATCTTTGCATTTTATATATTAGTGGAATAAACAGTTTGGGAGTACGGTGGCTCTTTATCTTTAAACCTTGTATTACTGTATAATGATGAGCAAGAAAGACATTATTCCTTTAAATTTTACTGTAAATAAACGTCATGTGATTAACATTAATAAGTGAATAAACAGTAAAATATAAAATAAATTTGTACATAGAAACTTTTGACAAAGAAAGCCTTTTATAAATGTGGTGAACAGTGTACACACACACACACACACACACACACACACACACACACACACACACACACACACACACTATGTAGATGAATTAATGTACGGTAGGCCTTTTGGTGGTGTTGCTTTCTTATTAAGGAAAAATTTGTCAAAACATATAAAATTTTTAACAAGCGATAATGTAAGGTTGTTATGCACTGAATTACAAGTGAACAATGATTGCATATTAATTGTAAACTGCTATTTACCATACAACAACGGCAGTAATCTAGACAGTGTTGGGCACTAAAGCGTTAATCCGATAACAGTTAATTAACGAAGTTAACTTTTTTTAACGGACTATTAACGGAAGTTAATTTCCATTTATCGTTATCGGACCAGTTAACTTCCGATAACTCTATATTTAGTCTGTTAAAGTTCGTTAACACGTTAACTGCGAGGAGTCATTCACGGAAGATCACCGCTCCGCGAATGAATTCAAACCGCCATAACTTCAGTCTGCCAATTCCGTCCTCTGCCGCAGTGGAACGGCTCTTCTCTCTCGGCAAGGACATCCTGAGGCCCAAGAGGTCAAGACTGGCAGTTGGGCCTAACTTTGAGAAGTTGGTCTTTCTGAAGGGCAACCAGCACATTGTGTCATAGTCTTTAATAAATGTGCCTAAAATTTAATTTTACCTTTCAGTTCCCGCCATAATAATTCTCTAGTAAATTAAAATTTAGTTAATGGTTAGTGGTTACAAGGGTTTCAAAACATGTAATCAGTACATTTTTTATTAAAAATAAAAAAAAAGTTAAGCAAAAAAGTTGCAAAATTTGATAAAAATAGTTAAATACCTAATTTATTGTTGGATTTTGCATAAATAAACATTTTCTATGGGTTTTAAAGCTTTTTTCCTTGATTTTTTTAAGTGTTAGTAAAGAAATAGTTATCGTTAACGGATTATCGTTAACTTCCGTTAACTTTGTAGTAAAATTATCGGATTATCGTTATCGGAGTTAAAAATTGGGGTTAACGGATTATCGTTATCGAAGTTAACTTTTTGGTTAACGGTGCCCACCACTGAATCTAGATGAATACATTGATTTGCTGTACAAAATTAAGTCATTATCAGATAACCCCAAATATTCTCACTGTATAATAATGGGGGACTTTAACGCACATGTAAACTCGGAATTCTTTGTAGAATTGGGTAACATGTGCGAGTCGGCCAATTTAAGTATAAGTGATGTAAATGTATTAGGGGTAGCCAGTGGTAATTTTACATACGTTAGCGATATGAGTGGTACCACCAGGTGGATTGATCATTGTCTCACAAGTAATAATCTAAAGGATCGAATTGTTAGAGTTCATATTCTGCATGATTTCCTTCTTTCTGAGCATAGACCATTAGAAATATTAATTAACGTTACCAATTTATGCGCAACACGACTTAACAAGAACTCAATAGGTAAGAATAATCGCGTCGATTGTTCCAATGTTAATATGCAGCAGAGAATAGAATACAAAGACAGAACAAGTCACCTCTTTAATAATTTAGAAATTTTGCACTTGCCTGTAATAATCCTTGCTCAAATGATTCTCACTGTAAACTCATAGATAGGTATTATAGTAAGATAATATCCCTGTTAAGAGAAGCAGGAAGCCCCCCTGATTAAATCTTACAACTGTCATACTAAGATTATTCCTGGATGGAATGATTTTATTGCCCACCTGAAGAGGGAATCGAAAGACGTCTATGATTTGTGGTGTTTTCATGGTAGACCCAGATTAGGACCAGTATACATGAATATGTGTAGAAGTCGGGGTCAGTATAAGGCGGCCATAAGGCGATGTAAACAGGAAGAAGAGTCTATTCGAGCATCAAAAGCCTGTGAAGCTCGCATAAATAACGATAATAACAAATTTTGGAAATTTGTTAAGGATCAAACGGGTGTCAAAAATGTTCCCCCTCCGACAATCGATGGGGTGTCGGAGGAGGATGAAATTGCAAAGCTGTGGAAAAACCACTATTCTAACATTCTTAACAGTGTGAGTAGGGATAATCTCAAGACAGATTGCAGCGAAACGATTGTGGGAGGGACAAGGGAAAATACTTTGATATCATTTTCTGAAGTAAAGAGGTTAATTAAAAAGTTAAAGACTGGTTCTGCGTCAGGGGTAGATGACTTATCGAATGAGCACTTAAAATATGCAAATGACGTAGTATGTCTGCATATATCATTGCTCCTATCAGCCATGCTTGCTCATAGCTATATCCCTGCAGTGTTCATGAGGGTATATAATAATATCTTGCCCCTGGTCAAAAATAAGTACGGAGACATTCTGTACAGCAATAACTACAGGCCTATTGCTGTCGCTTCCTGCTTCTCGAAACTACTAGAAAAACTCTTGTTACTCCGATTAAGTGATTTCCTATGGACATCTAATCAGTTTGGCTTTAAAAGGTCCCACTCAACTGACCTCTGTATCTATGTACTTAAAGAAACAGTATCTAAATACATTGACAGTAATTCAACTATTTATAGCTGTTTCCTAGATATAAGTAAGGTATATGATAGGGTGAACCACAATATTTTATTTGCAAAACTAGAAGACAGGAAGGTTCCCATGTACATATTAAATTTATTGAAATTTTGGTATTCCCACCAATCTTTCACTGTTAAGTGGGGCAATGTACTATCCGAGTGTTTTGGCTCCTCTTGCGGGGTGAGACAAGGCTCCTTGCTCTCCCCTATGCTGTTTAATGTGTATATTGACGGATTAATTGCTTCACTTAATGAGGCAACAGTGGAATGTTGTATAGATAACACAAGGATAAATAACTTAGTTTATGTCGATGATATGGTGTTAATAAGTCCCTCTGTTAAAGGTCTGGATCGGCTATTAAACGTCTGCGAAGTGTATTCGCAGAAACATGATATTCTTTTTAATGTTACAAAAACTAAGGTTATGCAATTTCATCCTAAAAGCTGTAATCAGCCAGCTGATATAAGGTTTAAAATGAATGGTGAAGTAATTGAGGAAGTACAAGAGTTTAAGTATTTGGGTCAAACTATTACGAGCTCCTTGAGTGATGACTCGGATATAAGAAAACAAAACAATCTCGAAGCCTGTGTGCTAAAGCGAATATGACCATAAGGAACTTTCGATTCTGTACAAATGAAGCTAAAGACACACTTTCGTACTTTCTGCAGTAATATATACGGACAGCAACTGTGGGTGAATTATAAAAAAGGTTCCGGCAGAACCCTAAATTTGCTGTACAACAGGTCTTTTAGACTCTTACATAAATTACCCCCGAGATGCTCAGCTTCGCAAATGTTTGCTACCCGCAATGTCCCGAGCTTCCCGGAGGTAACAATACGTGCTCAACACAGTCTAATGCAAAGAATTAAAAAAATCAACCAACCCCGATCATCCAAGCTATCCATGAGTCCTGCCATTTATCCTCTAAGCTATGGACTTCTTGGTATGAAAACGTGTGTCTGTAGCTCCACTTAACTTCGACATTGTAGTATTATTTCTAATCAATTGTATATATTTCTATCCTTAGTATATGAACTGTCATTGTATTAATAATGTTTGTCATATGGACTATAGTCTGCCAATAAACCTTTTCATTTTCATATATAGTGGCGCTCATAAGTATTCTTAGAGAAATATTTCATTTATATTCGTCCTTATCTTTTGTACCATGCATACGATTGTTATGAAAAGTTTATTGTTCGTTTGGAAAAATTTAACAAATAAAAAAAAGTTTAAACTCCAACAATTAATGTAAAACATCAAAGAATTTGAGGAAAATAAAAATAAAATGCTAAAATGTAAAAGTTTTCGTACCGGTTTTCGTTTCAGGTCTTCTTGTGCGTTCTCTTTCTCCACCCTCGAGAATTTGGATTTTCATCTCGCATTGAGATAATATATTCTTTCATCTTTTTTCCGTTTGATCCTGGCACTTACAAACAACTTTAAATCTATTATATTATGAGTTTTACAAATTCCTAACTCATTTCTATTATAATATTTGTCATATGGACTATAGTCTGCCAATAAACCTTTTCATTTTCTGTGTTATGAGTTTTAGGAATTCCTAACTCATTTCTATTATTTAATTAACTTGTGTAACCTATTTGACAGTATTAAATTATTTAATTATATATACTCCAAGCGCTCTGACTATTTATGATGCATGATTGGATGAATTCATGGTGTGGCATCATGTGACTGATACTCTCACACCCTATTGGTTAAACAAAAAAAATGTCACATGTTCCAGTTCGATCATGCTGAGAACCTGTTTGGATGTTTACGTGCGAGAAGTCAAGTATTCTGCCTAGATTTGTCTGAGGCCTACTTGGAATTCATATCTTACCTTTTAAATCCTAATTTATGTATTCTTATTTATGTCAACATCCTACTATATTTTATATTAATAAAACGCTCATTTTGGCGAACTCAACAGTAGTTTCGAAAACCCATCGAACGAAAAACACGCTCCCGGATTTCTTTTGTGTTTTCAGTGCCTTGTTTTTTCGTTTTACTTGGATTTCGGATACAGATTTTAGATGTTGAGTTAAATGGACTAAAGTGTTGGCGGAGTAATTTAATATGATTTGCATAAGAAATGAACCGGACCAGCAACAATCTGTTGAGTAAAACGGACTGTCGTCTTAACGGGTGCTAGCTTAACCGACCTTCACTATTGTTAATTTGAATGTACAAGTGCTGATACTGACAAAATTGATTTTGTTATTTAAAAAAAAATCTGGATGTATATAAAGGCTAAAACTAATGAAGAAATTAAGTATTTGAAGGTAAAACATTTCCTACATAACAGAACATGCGTAACTAGTCCTGAAAGTGAAGGGTGAACCTTTACTGCCGTGTCAACTACACAGGCTTAATAAATATTTTCAAATATCATCTTATTTAGAAAACCTTCTACTACACAGATATTTTTTATTACAAGTTAACAGTTTGAAGTTGGGATTCTTACAACCACTCCTCCTCCAATTTGTAAATGGAATGAATGATCAAGTCGCCAAATTGGATGGGGTCATATCTTTTGTTATGGAGCTATCAAGGAAGCTTAGCCTCTTGTTTTAGATGTGTCGTAGTTAGTCTGTGTATTTCGTTAGAATATATCTGGTTGGACTAGGTTAAATTAAATTAGATTAATTTAACCCTTTAGTGAGTGAGGTACTTTCTTGGTTTGGAGTTAGCAAATTATTAATATGAATGAACTAATTTAATTTTTCTTTACACAATTTTCGTGTATAATTATATAATTATTAAAGTACTCTTACAAAGTGGCCACATACGAGAACAACAGACATGCTGCGAACTATTTGATAGTCCCAGTAAGAAAAATTACTGCCTTCTGTTGTCTAAATGGTACGTAATTTGTCCATACGTTTGGACAATACATTTGGTACTTGTCGATATAATGAAGTCAATGAAACAGATGGCAGACATTAATATGTAACAATTTGGCAGGGGTAAAATTATCCACTTATGTGGATAAAAGTCATTAAAGGGTTAATCTCACTTTGTCTGCGACGTATTAGTAAATCTTTGAAACGGTCTATCTCGCCATTATAAATTTAGTTTTATCACACTTGGTGATTTCCATATAATTTTCACGCAATTGCATCATCCCTAGAAAATTATTTCTCTGAAAAATATTTACTTTGTTGAAAGCATTTAGAGAATTAATAAACTGCAGTTATTTAAAAAATAATTATGACGTCAGAAAATAAATATATTCACCCTCCCCTCGCCATTTTTATTCATTTATTATTAAAGTAAATGGAAACTAAATTGAAAATAAACCATTTCGCCTCGTAACATATTCCAATGCATTCGCTTTGTTTCTAAGAACAAAAGCAAACTTCATGAATCGTGTGACGGAATTCTAGCACCAATGCACAAATGTCGTTGAGGAAAGTGATAACATAAACACATTTATAGATATATGTGGAGGGATGTATGCAATGGCAAATGTGTCAATTGATGGATAAATGAATGGATAGATTAAAAATATGAGCCTTTTATTTTAAGAAATAACAGTAATTAAAAGATAAAAAACAAAATTATTAAGCTAAAAAAACCAAATAGTGAACGCCACCATTAAATAGAGGTTAGTTTAAAAAAAAGGTTAAGTAAAATGGTATAAGATAAAACGCAAAGTTTATCTCTTAAATTGAAAAATGGTAAAGCAACCTAAATACGTAATTATCATTCCTCTGGGCGCGTTAGACAAAGACTAAAGAAAGAACATTACTACTATTCTTACCCCTAAGCAAGGGTGATCCCCGAATACCGTCCAAAACGATCTCTTTTTTTTTTTTAATTAATATCAATGTGGTGTGACGTGTCTCTTTACATGAACCTTTTGTTTGACAGGAGAACGGTCTCTTCATCTACGGGAAAGATCCGCTGCAGCAAATTTCCTTAGGTTACTCGTGTGTATACAGATTACTGTAGACCTGTGTAGCGTAGATAACGAGAGAATAATCTCCTGTACGAGGACGTGTTTTTTTTTTCATTACTTCGGTTCTCGTTATAAATGTAGGTTCTTCTTCTTCTTCTTCGGTGATATTACGCTCTTATGCAATGGAAGAACGAATTGTTTTCCTAAGGAAAGTTTGTCGAAAGAGAGGAAACTTTAAAATTAAAAAGAAATGACCAGCTAGTTATAATAAACCTAATTTATAAAACAGTACGTTTTGGGACACACACACACACACACACACACATATATATATATATATTATATATATCTATATATATATATATATACAGGGCGTCCCAATAAAATGTATACACACTTTAAATACTTATAAAGGCAGTGTTTATTAAAATACATTTCATTTTCAAATGTAATAGAATCTACAGACATTATTTAATTGTTTTGTCAACGCCTGTTTTCAAACTGACGTCCGTTCTGGTCCAGGCACTGCTGATAACGCGAAGCAATGGAATCGCAAACATCACGAAACATTTCGTTTGGTATTTGTGTGCATTCTCGTTCAATGGCTGCTCTCAATTCAGCGACTGTTGCAGGTTTTATAGCGTAGACTTTTGTCTTTTAAGTATCCCCATAAAAAAAAGTCTAGTGGTGTGAGGTCTGGTGAACGCGGAGGGTATTCTACGAAACCCCTTCGTCCAATCCACATCCACATCGTGCAAGTACCACTCGCAATACTCCACTCTTCGGTCCGGATCATCATCTTCATTAATAGCATGGACTAATCTTGGAATGTAACTTTTCCATTGACAGCGCTTCAAAATGCGTTGGACAGACGATTCTGAAATTCCTACCTCACGACTCGCTTGCCGCACAGATTTTCTTGGACTTTGGTGATACGTTTCCAGTACTCTTTCTTGCTTTGTGGGCTTGTCGATGTCAGTGGTCTTCCGGAACGCTTCTTGTGGACATTCTGAACATTCCATCGGCTTCAAACTTATCTCTAATTCGAGTGATGGTAAGTCGCGTTGGTGGATCTGTTTGAAACTCCCTCCTAAACTGTCTTTGCACTTCAACTGCGTTTTCACACTTCCAGTAGCATTTTAGAATGAATTTCTTTTGTTCAAAGCTTAGTCTGACTGCCATTATTAATTCTAATGGGTTTAACTTGGAAAGAAAGAAACATCAATTGAGCTATCAGTTGTTAAAGTGTGTATACATTTTTTTGGGACGCCCTGTATTATATATATATATATATATATATATATATATATATATATAAATATAGATATATTGGGTTTTTAGTCCAGTTTGCGTAGAAAAGCCTGAGTATGAGTATAACTGATTGATACAGGTAAATTTGTGAGGCCTTAGGGAAGAACAAAACTTGCGATGCATCTTGCTCCTGAAGATCCATGCACCAGGACTGATAATAACTGGGGGTGTCTGCAATACAAACTAACAAAATTGCAATAAATTGGATACGGATATGAATGTTCTTTGGACTAGACTAACGCAGAACATTATTGCTTTCAGTAGTGATGAACCACTTACGAAGGCTTCATCAGTACTTTGACCCTTCTATTTGCTTGCCAATGCTGCTGCAAACTTCTCGTACCCTGAAATAGACGGAATGATGCTCTGTGTGAAACGATGGTTAACTCTTCATTCTTCCACTTGAAGTATGAATGCATTGATGAATAATATACAGTGTGTATATATATATATATATATATATATATATGAATAAAACCACGAAGGAAAGGAAACACAGAATGGTGCTCAAGCGCTTTCGTCTAATGACATCCTCAGGAACACTGAAGTACATAAAGAGTTACAGCCTATATATAGGTTACAGAAAAAAAAATATATATATATACAATAAACGGAGAAACAAAATTAAAGGATTGTGGAGGGGCACACAAATTTACAAGGAAAAACTATCGATTTTTAGCACAAGATTAAATGAAGTTTTCCAACCAATGTTATATATAAAAAAAATATATACAAATTTATACTGGAAATCTGCCCGGGTTTTAGCACTCTGCTGCCTTTTTGTATATAAAAATTGAAAAATAAAAGTTATTAGGGTGGCATACAAGTTTACCAAAGATTTAGCGTTCTACTACCCTTCTTATCTAAATCTGTTTGAAGGAATTCAAAACAACAGGATCGAGTTGAAAAAGACTTTTGCTTATGTTGAAGTTATTTGTAACTTCAACATAAGCAAAGGTCTTTTTCAACTCGATCCTGTTGTTTTAATTCCTTCAGAACAGATTTAGATAAGAAGGGTAGAACGCTAAATCTTTGGTAAACTTGTATGCCACCCTAATAACTTTTATTTTTCAATTTTTATACAAAAAGAGCAGTGTGCTAAAACCCGGGCAGATTTCCAGTATAAATTTGTATATTTTTTTTTTTATCTATAACATTGGTTGGAAACAATTCATTTAATCTTGTGCTAAAACGATAGTTTTTCCTTATAAATTTGTGTGCCCCCCCACAATCCTTTAATTTTGTTTCTCCATTTATTGTGTATATATATATATATATATATATATAATTTTTTTTTTCTCTGTAACCTATATATAGGCTGTAACTCTTTATGTACTTCAGTGTTCCTGAGGATGTCATTAGACGAAAGCGCTTGAGCACCATTCTGTGTTTCCTTTCCTTCGTGGTTTTATTCATCATAAATATTTTTCACGTGTTACTTTCGTGAAATAATTTTCATATATATATATATATACACACAGGGTGATTACAAAAGAAGTATACAACTTCAAAAATTTATTGTGATCAAACTATTTCTGATACAAAAATAATAATGATGTGAATGGAAATAGTAACTCGCAAAGTTTGTTTTTTTAGTTTATAGATATTCAATATGATTTCTGTGGGTAACCCTGGCAATGTCCAAACGATATTCAAACTCTTCCCACACTTTCCGGGTTTTTTTTCCGGGTTACCCACGGAAATCCTATTGAACACCTATAAACTAAAAGAAAACTTTGTGAGTTACTATTTCCATTCACATTATTATTATTATTATTATTGTATCAGAAATAGTTTGATCACAATGAATTTTTGAAATTGTATGCTACTTTCGTAATCACCCTGTATATTAGTTCTTGTTTATGCACACAGAATTGCGCGTACAAAATTTAAATGTTCAAAAATTAACTGTGAGCTAATCCAATTCCCCTTGAATAAGTGCCTCCATTGTTGATGAAATTGTCCTCATTCCATCAGCCTTCCCCTCACCGAGTAAATAAAGGAAACTTTAATTAGACCACAAAAATAACTGAAATTTCACTTTGTTAACATTTTATGGAAACGTTTTGTTTTTTTTTTAACTTATGTATGATTAACTTAATTTTATAAAAAGCTTTAATTAATTTTTATATGGTGGTTCTTAGCTATTTTGATGGCACGCATGAAAATTAATATTCCCCTTATAATTACTGCTAATATTGAATACTTTTCAGTAAATTAAATAAGTGCCATCAACGAGTGTTTGCTGTTGTTTGTCGTTCAAAAATTATATGTAACGCTCATGTGATGTGATGTGTGATATTATACAGCCGTCACTATTGGTCGGGTGGTTGTGGGAGTGTGGGGTGTGGGAAGTGTTACGTAACATCTTAGGAGTGTGGGGTGTGGGAAGTGTTACGTAACATCTTAGGGAGTGTCTGGCCTAGTGTTACGGAATGTTACGGGGGTATGGGGGAGTGTCAAGTTTTAACAAAACCAGCGTTACGCAATTTTTTAATGGCCGCTAATTCAAATGTAGATTTATGGAGTAAGTTTTTGAAGATGGTAAGAGGAGGCACTATGTAGAACCTGAAAAATAAACGTAGGTCAGTATGACATAATTTTGTTTCATCTGGTCAAATACCAACTACACGATGTAGTTAGTCCACGCTCACATCATAATGGGTAAATTAATTTTTCGATCAATGATTGTATTCTCAAAATTTTGATGGCCGTGTTATTTTGTAAATTTACTAACCAACTGGATTTTCGAGATTTTACAAAGTTAAAGAAATTTTGTAGAATCGCAGAGAGACCATCCCAATCTGCTGACTTTGGCATAATTTTATCCACTTGACCTAATGTTTTTAATTTTTATGAAATAAACTCAACTTTAACTATTGAAATTAACTGTAAAATTTAAAATTAAACGTATGTCTATTTTAATTATTTTGCAAAATTAACGTATGGCGTCCTTTCAAATGTGCTCGGAAATAAAGTTATCATTTCCTGTGGCGCCATCTGTTATGTAAAATATAAAATAATTCCTGATTAATAAAAAATAACTAGTTATAACTGTTAAGACTGTATAGGAGAATTATTCCACTTTACGGTGGAATGACACAGGCATTAAAAAAACCATTTTTAAGATTTTAAGTTGCGATATTTTTCTTTTCAAAATTCGGTTACACATTATTTATTATTTAATTAATAATTATTTTTCTTTAGATAATGAAATGTGATTGACCAGTTCGTGATTGTACAATTACCACCACAAACAACATTGTATTTACAAACGAACGTTTTGGTAATGCCCCATCGCTTGTAAGGCTTTTGTCTTTGGTTATTCTGCTTGTGCTTCACAACCATAAAACAAAATTTGTATATACAGTATATATATATTATATATGTCCCGCAATTTGTAACCATAACTTTCTACTGAATTTGGCAAGTCAACTTATACATTCACTGTTACCCCCCCCCCCCCCCAATACCTTTATAACGTTATTTTAACAATTTATATATATATATTTTAAATGCCCCCGTATTCTATATATTTTGATATATCCTTCGTTTTATTACAATTGATCATGTCATACATTATAACTATTTGTTTATTTTCACGATCTTAATATATATTTTTGTATATCTTTTGTTTCATTATATTTAATCACTTTTCAGATATTACATTTTGTCCGGTTAATTTAATTTCTTAGCACTGATGATGCAAATTAATTTTTCGAAACGTTTGCCAATAAAACTTCAAGAAGTACCGTCTCTTTGTCCTCCTCTTACACACACACACACACACACACACACAACATATATATACGTATATATATGCCCAATTCGCTCCAGCTTTAGTTTTTATCCGTCCTCACATTTTACCCAGTGGCTCTTACAGGTCAGATTTGTTATTTTTACTCACTTGTAGCTGTGTTAAGGTAGAGAAGGTTCCATTGAAAAGTTTAGAGAAAGCTCTCTTTTTACGGTATACAATGATTATTTTTTTTCAAATGTCACCCGCGTTACGATTTTAATTAATCAAAGAATTGTAAATCAAATAACTCCTACTTCATGTTACCTCAGGCTTTTTACACACACAGTGATTTGTTTTAGGTTAGATAAACCTGAGTTAACCTAATCTAACTTAAAAAAATATATTTCCTACAAGAAAATTCGACTTTACAAAATAGGAGTTAATGGGTAAAAATGTGGCTTACTATTGGTGATATTTGGGGATTTAGGTATCGCCTCCGTGGTGTAGTGGTTAGCGTAGCTGACTACGAATCCATCGGCCCAGGATCGAGACCCGGTGACGGCAGTCGGCGCGCAGCAAACCCCGGCTGTTCATCCTTCCACTCAATAAAAAAAAATTGGTTGGTAGATAAATGGGTAGATAAATGGGCTGCTGGTGGGGTGTAGTTCGGATTCCACGTTAAACTGTAGGTCTAAGGTAGAGTGACAAGCTTAACCTTCGTCAGAATGAGCAGTTCGGGCGGAAGCAAAACTAAGATTAACCAAGGGGTGTGTGTGTGTGTGTGTGTGTGTATACAGTATATAATTATTATTCGCCTCTCGAGTTGTTACCTTGCATAAAGTAATGTATTTATATCATACATTCCATTTATACTGAAACAATATCTGCATGTATGAAGTTAAAAAGAGAACTCTTCAATTAATTAATTTATTTATATGATCAATTTTAAGTTACCCCGCATAAAATCACAATTTTAAATGGCCATCTTACAAAGTGGTCACTTAATTTTTCAAAACTTACGAATATTTATAATAATTCGTGCGATGGTCTATGTTAAGTTCTTGTTTAAAACTGTATTTTACAACAAAATATATGTGTTTGAACTTTCCTTAAGAAAAAAAACTTTGGAGTATTCGTGAAATACTACGACTGTTGAGCAAATAAACTTTTAATGTCGGTCTAATGTACATTTGTAATTATAATTTACCGACGATTTATTTAGATTTTAGGAGTTTCTTTTGTAAAACCTTCTTTGGCAAAGGAATAATAATTTATGAAACGTAACGACCGGCATTTCCTTTAAAAATTTCTTACGGTGTGAGCACCATAAACAAAGGGTAAGCACACAATATTTTCGTCCAAATTCTTGCCCAATGAGAGGAGTGTCTGTATCCGTGCATACTTTGCTTTTTATGAGAACATTATTTTTTACAACTTGAGCGCGTGCTAACATCAGTTACGTAAATTTATGTGCCCTGAAAACGCATATTTACCTATATTATTCTGGTTTCTAATTTTATCAGGGCATCATTTAGCTATCTCGTAACCGTCTTAAATTAGTTTCAAGTTAGAAGAAAGAAGTATTGAGAAGGAAAACTCGAATGAAATAAATGAAGAGCTAAAAAAAGCTAAAAAAAATAAATAAAAACAAAAACTAATAGGAAAAAACAATCCATTTAGTGGAACAATGGAAAACAAAAACTGACCAAAGAACCGCCAAAAATATTGCATTTGAAAAACAAAAACATTAAATATATATATATATATATATATATATATATTATATATATATATATTTAATATAAAATGTGTACCGTGTATATTTGTGTGCCATGAAAGGTAAATTACTGAAATATTTAATGGAAAAAAAATATAAGCTAAAAAGTGTAAAATAAAAAATAAGAAATGAAAAGGTAAAAAAAAAATTGTAGGCGTCGATTACAAGTAGTTTGCTTGCGTTCCAACCTTTCCCGCTTTCTTTATGGATTCCTTTCCAAATATTGAAAATACGAGGGCTGAAGGACTCAAAAAATGTCTCGTAACTTTGAATTACAAACAAATTTTAAACATTTTCGACATCGGTCCTAGAGATTTTTCTCCCTTTCTTATGTTTCCTGTTAAACATAAATCGAGAGGGTTTTACAACGCGTTCAACTTCTCCCACTGGCGGGTCCCTCCCGCGGGAGCAGGAGGGATTGGGGCTGGTTCAATCGCCTTCATCCTCTCTCGTGTCACGAGTAGTTTGTCACCTTCCGCTTATTTTTTCTCCTCCTTCTAGTATGCAAGTTAACTATGCTTTGACATTCTCTCTCTCTCTCTCTCTCTCTCTCTCTCTCTCTCTCTCTCTCTATATATATATATATATATATATATATATTATATATATATATACAGGGTGGGCCGTAAGTTTCCATACATAGGAAAAATTAAACGTTTGTTTTTATGTTTCAGATACCCTAAGAATATGCGTTTGACGTAAGATCTTGTTTACTGATGAAGCAAATTTTTACGTCAATGGAGAGGTTAATCGGCAAAACATACGTTATTGGAGTAATGCTAACCCTAACTGGCTGAGTCCGACGAAGATGCAAGGTGCCGGTAAAGTGATGGTGTGGGCCGGGATATGGGGTGACAGAATTATTGGACCAATTTTTGTCAGTGGAAATCTTAATGCCGAAAGGTATCTTAACATGTTGCAAGAAGAGATTTTCCCATCCCTGCTAAACGAGGAAGGTAACTTCCCAGTTTACTTCCAGCAAGATGGAGCTCCACCTCATTATGGTCTTCACGTGCGTCGGTATTTGGATCAGCAGCAGTTTCCGGATGCTTGGATTGGTCGGCGTGGTCCTGTGGAGTGGCCTCCCAGATCCCCAGATCTCACCCCCCTTGATTTCTATCTTTGGGGGCACTTGAAGGCCATGGTGTATCAGGAAAAGATACGAGACATAAATCATCTAAAGGAACGTATCACCAACGCCATTACAAGCATAACGTCAACTGTGCTAATGCGTGTTCATCAACAGTGGGGAACACGTATTGAAATGTGTTTTCAAAACAATGGCAACCATGTAGAGCATATTATATAAATAAAATGGTTGTCCATAAAAAATGTTTATTTTTTCCTATGTATGGAAACTTACGGCCCACCCTGTATATATATATAATATATATATATATATATTATATGAATGAGAGAGAGAGAGAGAGTACCTCAAAAGGCCTTGCGACCCATACCGAGGAAGTACCAATGGCAACGGGTGCCACGGAAAATTTCCTACACCCTCAAATAGTGTGCGAGATTCGATCTAACCTTTTTTTGAACTGATCCACAGAGGAACTGTTCACAACTTCTGAAGGCAACCTGTTCCACGTGTCACAGATCTTATACGTAAAGTAATTCCCACACACACTAGTCCTAAACCGTTTCACATCCAACATCCAACAATTGTTGCGAATTGGGTTATCATTTAAACTAAACATGCTTCAAAAATCGACATCGTTGAACCCGCGTAAGAGCTTGAAAACCTCGATGAGTTGACCGCGCAGCCTCCGAGTTTCCAGCGAAAACAAATTCAGAGCGCGTAAGCGTCGATTGTAGCCCATATGCCTAACAGAAGGGATTAACTTTGTGGCCCTCGCCTGGATTCGCTCTAGCCTCTCAATATCTTTCCTGAGGGTGGGCGACCAGAACTGCACAGCATACTCCAGGTGCGGCCGAACCAGAGAATTGTACAGAGAAAGCACAATCTCCTTGTTCCGAAATTGAAATTGCCTCTTGATATAACCCAACAGCTTCTGGGCTTTCTTTTCCACCTCTACGCACTGTTTGGCAAACTTAAGGTCGCTGCTATAGCACACCCAAGTCCTTTTCCAAATCAGTGACCTCGATATTCCTCCCCAACATCGAGTAGTCCGACTTCGGCGACTTGGGATTGGCGTAGCCAATGTGAATCACCTTGCATTTACCCAAGTTAAACGGCATTTGCCATTTTTCTGACCACTCTCCTATCCAACGTAGGTCCGCACGCAGTTGCTCGATCGCCTCTGGCGTCCCAACATTGGCCCAAAGCTTGGTATCATCGGCGAATTTGGCGATCCTACTGACGATGCCACCGTCGATATCATTAATGTAAATGATAAACAACAGTGGGCCCCAAAACGGAACCCTGAGGAACCCCGCTAGTGACCGAGGTCAAACCAGAACTAACCCCTTTAATTACAACCCTCTGCCGCCTATTCTTCAGCCAGTTTTCAATCCACATACCTACTTCTCCACCGATACCCAGCGCGCGCACTTTCGCCATTAGCCGGCGGTGAGGTACCTTATCAAAGATTTGGTGCTACTATAGCGTGATTCCTCCCGGTGACTTCGATACTTAGATAGGGTGATTCCTACCCGTTTTGGTTCGAAACTACAGTACTGTAGTGTGATTCCTATCCAAGGTATAAATGAAAATATAATAAATATAAAATGCTATTTATTATTCAATTTTATTTATTTAAAAAATAGTTTCGGTGCTACTATATTATGTGGTCTACCTACGATTGGTTAGGTTTAGTCACAATATTTTCGTTAAAACTAACGAAAATATCATGACTAAACCTAACCAATCGTCAAGGGCGATGGACATTGGAATGTAAACAAGCAATTAGTAAACAAGGTAAGAAGCTATAATTAAAAGGTAGACCGCCGAATCGAGGTAGGAATCACGCTATAGTAGCACCAAAGATTTTCTCAAAGTCGAGATAAAGTATATCAATCGCCCTACTCTTATCATTCTCACTCCATATGACGTGGAACAACTCGAGCAGGTTGGTGAGACACGACCTATGCCGTCTAAACCCATGTTGGGAGTCCCCAAGCAGCTTGTAGGAATCCAAATGGTCAACGATCCTATCCGCTATTATCCCCTCTAATAATTTACCTACAACCGAAGTGAGACTAATGGGACGATAATTCCCTGGACTTTCGTGATCCCCTTTCTTAAAGATAGGGGTCAAGTTGGCTTCCCTCCAGTCACCAGGCACCTGGCCCATCTCCAACGATTTGTTGAAGACTGTAACCAGGTGGGGAGCCACCTGGTTGCGCACCTCCCGCAACACTCTAGGGAGGAACTGGTCTGGCCCAGGAGCCTTAAACGCGCTCAGTTTGTCTATTCTATCGGCAACGACTGTCGCGGTACACCGAACACTATCCAGGCCAGCACCTTCGTGCCTGACGCCTGGCTCGGGAATGACGCGGGTGTCCTCTCTGGTGAACACTCCCGCAAAGTACTCATTTAGCACATTAGCGATGTCCGTGTCGGAGGTCCGCAGCGCGCTGCTGGGGTCCTTTAACGGACTTATCATGCTTCTAATGGGCTTTCTACTATTAACATAACTGAAGAACTCCTTAAAGATGGGTTCCCCTTGCAGAGGCTTACCACCCGGAGTTCTTCGTTACGTTTCGCTAGCTTAACCTTCGCCTTCACTTCCCTGCACAGGTGGACATACGCTTTAGTGTTCTCATGGGAACGATTGGCCTTCGCCCTCCTATACGCTGCTTTCCTATTTCGGATAGCCGAAGCGACGTCACAACTGAACCACTTAGGCTGCGTTGAAGCAGGGGTGACTGGTTTTGAGGGTATGGCAGCAGACTGCAGCACCATAAACTGGTCCCGGAATGCACTCCACACTCCCTCAACATCGCCGTCCACCTCTAACCCCATCTCACCTACGCTATCCCGGAGGCTAACAAAGTCCGCCCGCCGTAGATCGAGCTTATTGCCTCTTGAGTTACTTCGCTTCACCCGAGGGACGCAGACACAGAACCTAATCAGACCGTGATCACTCCCGCCCAACGATTCGTCAACGGTGAGGCCAGTGACGAGGTTGTCTTCGGTCGTGAATGTTAAGTCTAGAACGCTTTCGCCTCGTGTAGGTCCATTGACCCACTGAGTGAGGAAGTTCTCATCAGCAAAGTCAACTAGCTTCCTCCCTTCGGCATCAGCAGTCCTGTCTTCCCATTTTATGCCGCGACAGTTGAAGTCTCCTAAAACTACACACACACTCTCCCTTAGCAGGCTACCGAGTTCGGTTTACAGGGCTATATCCTCCTTGAGGAGAAGATGCGGAGGTCTGTACACCAAGATTAACCTATAGTTCGTCCCTCTCATGATCAGATCGACGCCAAGCAGCTCCCGTTCCGATCGGAACTGGCAGTCAACCGGACTCAACGTGTCCCTCACGTATATTAGTACCCCTCCCCCCTCCCCACAGGTGCGGTCTTTGTGAAACATTCTATACCCGGGAATTTCGAACTCCCCAACGTTGTCCCTACGATCAGTATGAATCCAGGACTCGGTGATGATAACGATATCCTGGTATTCTGATGCTAAGAGCGCTCGTAGCTCACAAAATTTATTCCTAATCGACCTAGGGAGGGAGGGAGGGTTTGTTTTCATCGGAAGTTAAAAAAAAAGCTTAGAAGTTAAAATAAAAAATTTGGATTACTAAATTTTTAAAAAGTAATAAAGTCTATAAGAAAAAGAGTGACCAGTCCAATTTTCAGAGCTTTCGATAGGATTTTCTATCATTATCAGTGATTTCAAAAAGTAATCAAAATCTTACAAAGTAATTATTATACTGACAATAAAGAAAAATCATTTACGGAAACATACAGAAAAGATTAAGGGAAAACTTTACCATCCAGACAGTGTTCAGAGTCCATACCAGCTTCGTAATGTGTTGAATTACGTTAGATTTGGTTAGTAATTATGGCCTTATGGACTATGCCTCTGAGCCCTTTCTAGATCGGAGGTTTCCAACCTTTTTTGGGCTGCGTACCCCTCGATGGCTTCGGCAAGTGACCCGTACCAACCCCCTACTCAAAATTGCTCAAATTGGAGTATTTTTCCATGTGAAAGTTAGTTCCAAAGCAGGATGCCGCGTACTCCTATTTGGGAACCCCTGGTCTACTGTAGATTGTAAAGTTTTACTACGATTAAAAAGATTAAAAACTATTAAGTTTAAACAAACACGAACAGAATAAGGCTAAATTCAAATATAAATATATGAGCTACAGATCTAGAGAAGCCAAGGCTAACAAAGACCCTAAGATCCACTTTAAGGTTAGCCCGAGAAAAAGAAGAGAGTAAGGGGTTAAAAGGAGAGAGGTATGGGGGGGGGGTTAAAAGGAGAGAGTAGGGGGGTAAAAGGAGAGAGTAGGGGGGGTAAAAGGAGAGAGTAGGGGGTTAAGTAAGTAGCAAAACCTATCATTCGTGGGTTAACATTCATTCAGAAAAAGAGAGAGAGACTCGCCATCATCATCCGCCGCCCACTGCCGACATGTCGGAAAAATAGTCGAAGAGAATAGGAAAGGGGTGGAAGATGAAAAGAAGTAAAATAAGAACGCTTACAAACCATGCAAACGCAGTTTTAACTCAAAGAAACACTGTCATACCATGTAAACTACGGACATTCAAGTAAAGAGAGGATGAGAAGAGTATAATAAAAGGTGGGTTAGTTTACGCTACGAGTTACATCGAAGTTTGTGTAAGTCTATTTTTTTTTAATAATATAAATTTAACGTTAACATATCACAAGCTGGCATCAATCGTCAACAGACTCAAACCTCGACTATCATCCCGAGAGCTCCTGTTGCTAATTGTTTTATTATTTTAAACGACGTTAACATTTTTAAAATGCCTATCTAAACGGTTCTTAAACATATTAACGCTGGTAGAGTTCACGACGGGCGCGTGAAAATTATTTCGTTTATCATTTACTTTAAACGTAAAGTTTTTGCCGATGTTAGTAATGAAACGTCTGCCACATAATTTAAATCCGTTATTACGAGTATTGCTATTATCGAAAATGAATAATTTGTCAAAATTTACGTTATCGATTTTATTAACGATTTTGAAAACTTCAGTAAGCTCCCTCCTTCATCTCCTAGTTTCAAGTGAATGTAAGTCTAATTCTTTAATACTATCTTCGTAAGACTTGTTGCGTAGTGACAGAATTAGTTTCGTGGCGCGTCGCTGAACCCTTTCCAACCTATCAATATTCTCACGCAAATATGGGCACCAAAACTAAATGGCATATTCTTAGTTACTAGTGACTTGTAAAGGGGCAATATAATATTCTTCGATTTAAATTCGAAATTACGCGCTATAAACCCTAACATCCTATTAGCTTTTGCGCAAGACTCCAGGCACTGGTTCCTAACTTTTAAATCGTTAGATACGAGTACGCCTAAATCTACTTCCTCTTCAACGCCCGCTAACTGTCTATCATCCATCGTGTACGTGTAATTATTGTTACGAGAATCTATATGCAAAACTTTACATTTGTCTACGTTAAATTGCATCTGCCACTTATCCGTCCACTCCATAATCCTCTTTACATCGTCTTGAGGCCTATTTCTATTCGTCCACGTTAAGAACTTTACTGCCTATTTTAGTATCGTCCGCGAATTTTTATACGTTACTGGTCAAGCCTACATCTATGTTGTTAATGTAAATTATGAATAACAATGGGCCTTAACATTGAACCCTGAAGGACACCGCTACCTACATCCAGCCACCCAGATTCCCTGCCATTAACAACGCAGGGGCGGATCCAGGAATTTAAGCAGAGGGGGGTCCAGTTTTGGTGGGGCTCGTTACTGATATGTCCTCGGCCTTCGGCCGAGGACGCACGAGCGAAGCGAGCGCCAGGGGGGTTGCCCGAGGGGGGGTGTCCCCACCTCGGTAGGAAATTTTCATATTTGAAGATAGCTTTAGATGGATTTGAAGTATATTCCCGTTATCAAAATCCTGCTTGTTCACACACCCAGGCCAGGTCTGAAATGTCTCAGGATCGGACATAAACTTTTTTTTCTTTATTCTTTTTAAGGAAATTAATTTTGTGGCAACCGGGATACATGTACCTTAAGCCATTTTTAGTCTTCAGGTCTTATTTTTCATATATAGGAGCAAACAAACGCCGCGGATGTTTCTGTATGAACATTCAGACCACTTTGTCCGAAACCTCATAATCGAAAAATCGTTGGTCACCGTGAGCAGGGGGGGTCCGGACCCCCTCGACCCCCCCCTGGATCCGCGCCTGCAACGACCCTCTGTTTCCTGGCACGAAGCCATTCCTCTAACCAGTTAGATACCTGACCGCGTATACCGTGCGCTTTAACCTTCCCAATTAATCTTCTATTCGGAACTGGGATCACCTGAAGATCAGGGCCCACAGCCTTCTTTAGTTAGCTTTATAAGGCTAACTAACGAAAATATCACGACTTACCCTAACCACTCGTCAAGGGCGTACAGTTGACCTAACGATTGGTTAGGTTAGGTAGTGATATTTTCGTTCAGGTGATCCCGAACTGTATCGAACGCTTTTTTAAAGTCTAAATAAATAACGTCTATGCCAATCGTATTCGCGCACTGTTTCGTTATAAAACTCTAACAAATTAGTTAAACAAGATTTATGGCGTCGAAACCCATGCTGACTACTATTAATCAAATCGTGACTTTCGAAGTGATCGACGATACGATCCCTAACTACGGATTTCCAAAAGTTTCAGGAACAATCTCCGCTTCCAATGACTTATTAAAAATTTTTGTTAATGGCCTACGATAACGTCTTTCAAATATTTCAAATGTCTGGGATAAAGTGGGTCAGGGCCTGGAGCCTTGCTAACTTTTAGCTTATCGATATAATGCGCAATCTTCCTCGTAAACAGTTATTTCACTCAAAATAGTCTCGCTAGTAAATGGAACGATATCGTCCACGTCGGGGACATTATTTACATCTACGATAAAAATTGTCGCAAAAAAGTTGTTAAAAATACTTGCTATCGCCTGAGTGTCGGAAGCCAAAGCGCCATTAGCGTCCACTAGAGGGCCTATGTTATCTTTATCGGCTTACGATATTGACGTAGTCAAAAAACTTTTTCGGATTATGTTTACTCTCCGCAGGTATAAGGATCTCAAACTTAAGCTTAGCATTCCTAATAGATCTTTTAACCTGACGTCTGAGCTCAATATATCTACTAAAGTTAGCTATTGCGCTTATTAAGTCTATACGCTCTGTTACGCTCGTTTGTGAATTAACCTATTTCCCTAGTCCACCACTTGGGCCTACCATGATTTGTAGCGTGCTTAGGCTTACGCGGAATAAACTCCCTTTCGATATTCAAAAAACTTTCTTTAAACACCTCCTAATGAAAATTTGCGTCATTACCCATAAATAAATTATTCCAATCCACTGCTTTCATCCTGTCCGCAAAACTATCAAAATTAGCCCTACGAAAATCAGGGACTTCTATTACGTTACTAACTTACTATCCTTACTGTTTTCTATTAGTAGCTTAAACCTAATAATTTGGTGATCACTACATCCCAAACTCTCACCTACTTGCAAACCTTCGACTATATTTTCGTCATTCGTCATCACCAAATCTAAAATATTGTCATCGCGCGTTGGTTCGGTAACCATCTGTCGTAAAAAATTATCTTCCATGAACTCAATCAGTCTCAAACCCTCATCATTACCAGTAAAAGTCTCGTAATTAACGTTAGGGTAGTTAAAATCTCCGACAATTATACTATCCCAATTATTAATAAAGTTACCAAGAAGTGTGTAAAATCTAGTATCGGTATCGAGGGGTTGAACGGGAGGTCTATAAACAACAACGAAATTAAATCTAATACTACGCGCCCTAACTTCAATGCATATATCTTAACCTCGATGTCCTAAGAGAATTACAAATGTACAACAAAATGCCGCCACCAATCCTATGTAACCTATCTTTAGTAAAAAGTTTAAAACCCGCTATATCAAGTTCCCCCAACAAGTCCCGAGTTACGGTATTTAACCACGTTTCAGTTATAGCAACTATATCGGAGTTGCCGGAATAAATTATCACCTTAAATTCGTTCAATTTATTTCTAATACTATGCGCGTTACAATAAAAGACGTTTAAATTATTTTTTACCACGGATCGGCATTTTAAACTAATTTTCACGTCGGGCCTGTGTTTCCCAGACCCACATCGTTTAAAGAGGGCTTCGACCTATACAGCTTTCGAACGTTCTCATCGATTAACCTACCTAGGCTAGCATTCCTTATTTCATTGAAATGCACCCCCATCTTTTATAAAAAGGCTAAGATCACTAAATTCTGACCACAGCTTTCCTATGTCTGGAAACATAGGAAAGCATAGTTCCTATGTTTCCAGACTTTTGACTCACCATATATATATATATATATATATATATATATATATATATATATATATAATTATGCGGGTTATGGCTCCCTCCCCTTCTTAGATCTTTTAATTTCGAAAAACGGTGATTCTATTACTACATCAGTTTATAGGAAACCCACTTCACTGGTTTGGGCATGAATTTTTTTAGTTTTACTGATTTCAACTATAAGATGTCTTGTATTAAAACTCTCCTGTTCAGAGGATATAATTTGACCTCTAATTTTACCTTACTTAATGATGAATTTAATAATCTAAGATCATACTTTACTAATAATAGTTTTCCTGTTCAATATGTAGACAAACTAATTAGATCCTTCTTAAATAATGTTTATAGCCCTCAACTTCCATGTATTACAGTGCCGAAGGATATAAAATATTTCTTGGTACCTGAAATGGGTCCCTTGAATAAGGAATTTAAGCTTAAATTTACAAAATTGTTAAGGAAATTTTTTATCATACTGATTTCCGCATCATATTTATTAATAAAACGTCTTTAGGTAGCTTTTTCTCAGCGAAGGATCGAACCCCTGACTCGTTGCGTAGCGGTGTTGTATATTTATTTACCTGCCCCAGGTGTCTCCTTGGGAATTACATCGGCAGCACTGTTCGCTCTCTCAGGGCTAGATTTTATTCGCATATGGGAATAAGTGGCCGAACAGGTAAAATTTTAAAAACTAAGGAAGCCTCGAGTATTCGTGAACATAGCATCAAATGCAAAATTGATGTCACTTTAGACAATTTTAAAATTCTTGGTTGTAATACTTGTCCCAACTCACTAAGAATTTTAGAATCCCTTTTCATTAAAGCATTGTCCCCTAGTCTGAATGTTGACTCATCGTCCGTCCCTCTCAATTTGCTATGATCCTCCTCCTTCCCCAATTCCTTATAATCACTCCTTCCCCTATCTCCCTCGCCATCCTTCGTTCCCGTTTCCTCTGCTCAAATTAGTCGGCCTCGGATACTGCTGTGTAAGGTAGATAGCTCCATTGTTCCAGTGTACTATTGGTAATTTTTCCAGTGTATTAATTTCACATTTACTACATGTATTTAAAAATAACTTCTTAATTTTTATATGTAAATCTGTATAACATAGAACTTAACCCTCTTTTCTCAGTCTTTTAAAATTTGTCTTTACGAATAGGTTATAGAAATTTCTGTTTGTTTTTCATTCAATATTGATTTTAATTTCACATTGTTATTAAACAGCCTGAAGATGAGCGTATTGCTCGAAACGTTGCGCAATAAAGAAGACTTTTCATGGCATTTACATTTCTCCTTGTCATTGGATTTCTCCTAAATATTATATATATATATATATATATATATATATATATATATATATGAGAGAGTGAGTTTCGATATCCGTTATTACCGTGCAATAATTTTATACCACCACGAGTAATTCCACCGAAACAATCAGTTTAAAACAGTGTTGCATCCCCCTTTGTCCTGTGCAAAGCTAAAATACGCTGGGTCATTCATCGATTAAGTTTTCAGTCATTTTGGGGTACTGCAGCCCATTCCTCTTTGAGTTTGAGAGCCGTGATTAGGATCTCGTTAGATGAGGGCTTTGATTGACGTCTACTCATTCCCTTGTCCAGTATGTACCACACATGTTCGATGGGATTCATGTCGGGAGATTGACCTGGCCATGGTGGGCGTGCGATATCATAGGCTTCATTGCCACCTCTGAGTTGCACGAGCTGTGTGGGCAGGGATACCATCTTCCATGAACACAGCGGAATCGACGGTTCCGTTGCATATTACCAGTTCTGATTGTCCCGTACTCCAAATGGCAGCCCACACCATAACAGAAATACTCCGTGTTTCACGGTATCCTGCAGGTGCTTCTGTAAAAATTCCTGGGATGAACGTCTCCATACCCACACATTCCCTCTGTCTGAAAATGAGACAAATCGGGACTTGTCTTTGAATATCACGGTGCTCAAACTCTTCGAGTCCCGGGTATACGTATACTTTAGCGTCGGAAATTATTTATACGTTTAATATCAACAAAAAATACGTAAGCCTCAATATAACTTTATTAAAAGTATTAAAACGATATTACAATTGATAAATGTGCCATGTTGACGACGTAGCTTCTTTGCCCGATTAGGTCAATTGTCGCCCTTGACGATTGGTTTGGTTAAGTCGTGATATTTCCGTTAGTTTAACCCCGTTAGGGTAAGTCGTGATATTTTCGTTAGTGTAAACGAAAATATCACGACGTAACCTAACCAATCGTGAAGGGTGTACAGTTGACCAAATCGGCAAAGAAGAAGCTACGTCGTCAACATGGTACATCACGTGCCTCATTTCCCAGCTATATTCACGAATTCTTATGGAGAAATAAATATAAAACTAACTTATTTGCGCATTTGATTATATCCTTTAATGACATTTATCAGTTCTAATATCGTTTTAATACTTTTAATAGTGATAATTATAATAAAAATAATAAGTTATAATTTCCGACGCTAAAACGTATAAATAATTTCTGACGCTAAAGTATACGTAATTACTGTACGTATACCGAGTCCCGATTCTTCATCGATGCTGCCTAGTATTTGAGACGGCAATGCTGCGAAGGGTTAGCATGGGCTTTCGTCTAGCTGCCCTACAATAGCCCATAGTGTAGAGATATCTTCTGACGGTTTTAAAACTAACCCCCACCTGCACGCCCATTTCACCAGCAGTTTGTCATGTAATGTTTGGCACGTAACGTTCTCTGTAATGAACCTGGACAGCCCAGACGAGAGGCAACTGTTGTCTTGCTGGTTGTCTTCAACTGCATAGTCACTCTAGTGATGGTTGACAGTGTAATACGAAGTCGACGTGAAATATCCCTTTGACACTACAAAGTTTCTCAAAGGCCAACAATTCGTCCTCTGATGAAATCTGTCAATTCATTTGTGTATGCAAATTTGTAAAAAAAAAAGTTTGAAACTCTGAAGACAACGCTGATGTTGCTATCCTCGTGTTTGTATCACGATGAGCGATGTGTATCCTAAGGATTGTCGTAAAGTAGCCAAGAAAACACACACCCACGCACGCACACACACACACACACACACACACACACACATCTTCAAATGGTTTTAAAATATATATGTTAACTACCGGATTCGAAACCTGGTTCAGATTGGTTGCAAGCAAAGCTGCTTCCAATTTTGCCAGAGAACATGCCAAGAATTGTGTAAAAATTCCTATTTCTGCCTCACGTCAGGATATACTGTACGTTAACGCCGTTCGTTTTTTACAGTGCTTTATTCACTTTTATTCGACTATTTATTTTATAAATTATACTGTTAATGTTATAATAATTAAATTTTAGAGTTTTATATAATATATATAATCTGTGTATATGCAAAAATTATTAAACTGTTTCATTCCCAAATTTTTATTTTACGATTAAATAATTTAGCCTCCTCTTAGTCCCCTGCTTTGTTTTTAATTTGTGTATATTTTATAACAGAAAACAGCGACTTTTAATTAATTTTTAGTTTAAAAAATAGAAATATCATATTTTGCTTTTAACGGTGAAGGAAAACAAATCACCACCTCGGCAATAAACAGAATGATTGCTGGCAGATGACGACAACCGAAGACCCTCTCTTTGTGTTTGTTGCCTTCTGGATAAACTAGCTAACATTATTATTATTATTATTATTATTATTATTATTATTATTATTATTATTGTGAGCCGATCGAAGATCAGAGCGAACTGTCTGTTAATTTTTTCGTCGTTGTCCTTGTAAACTTTTTCTAAGTGGTGTATTAAATATTTCATCTACCATAGACTTAGCCGAGGGTGCTAACCAAATTATTGCAAGTTCAGCAATTTGGATCAACCACATTTCCATCCAAGGAGTTAGCCACTAAGGAGGCCTAAACCCAACAAACAATTTGTCAATCAAAATGTAGGTCTACTTTAAATCACATACTAATCGTGGCAAGTTCAACAAATGGAATGACCAAATTTCCACTGGAGGGACAAGGTTCTATAAGGATGATAAAATTTGGACACCCTTCAGTTGATGATGACTGGCGATGTGATTAGTCTTTATGGTTGGTGGTTCGAGTGGGGCTCTGTTTCTGCTAATAAACCACTCTCCTACAAAGGGTGTGAAAAGCTTTCATCGCGTTCTGACCTGGCTTAGATTTAGTCTTTGGTATATATGCTTTCGAGGGAGACTGAATGCCAGGGGAAAATGTAGTTGCCTTGCAAACTCGCAGCGGGACTGGAGGATGGAACACTGTAGGTCGAGCACAGATTTCAGTGATCTAGTCGTGGCTTCGTGCTATGAAATTTCACTGTAATCAGATAGTAAAATTTATTTTAAAACACAAAATATTACACAAATAACAGTTGGCTTTTCTGCGAAATCACACAACCAATGGCGCAATAAGAGCATATTAGAACTTTATAGCAATCTCAACAACAAAAAACACCAATCATCATCCTATTTGACTTGAGTAGTATGGGCGCAAAAGGAGAGTGCAATGCAATTAAAAATGTTGATCAATGTTGCAAGAGTGCCAACCCCCCCTTGGCACCAGTGTCAGTGCCGACCCCCCTTGTTGCATGGCACCCCAAAGGGGGGAATTTTGCAAGAGCAACAAGGGTTATGCAAATTGGAGGCGGAGTTATCCTCCGAGAGAAGGAGAGAGAGGAAGAAAGGTGTTCGTTTGACAGGAGCCAAGTGCATATTAAGACTTCAGCCGAGCGGACGTTGTCTTATAGGGCCCTAATCAGCCAGTCGGCTTAATCAGCCAGTGCCTCCATGCATTATCAGCCAGTTGGCACAGTGTATACTTCGTTTTGGCACGTACACACCCGTCTATACGCCCATAAAATATTACGAACACGATTATATGCGTCGGGCTCGAGTCCCGGTGGCGGCGCGTCCTTCTACGGTTGGTAGCCAGGGTGCTCTAGCAGGGATTCTCTCTCTCTCTCTCTCTCTCTCTCTCTCTCTCTCTCTCTCTCTCTCTCTCTCTGGTGGGATATCCCTTGAACACTGGATTCTAAGAGTCTGGCCGCTTGTGAGTGACTAGTAAGACTTAGTAAGCGGCTGCATCTCGCTGTCGCTCCTGGCGGGAAATCCGTGACGCCTGCGTCGCGAGTGTTTGTCATTTGATAGCTGCGACACGTTTGGGACTGTCTGGCCCTGGGGAGACCTTTGGTCGGTGCGGCAGCAGCGAGAGGTGGTCTTCTGGACGGGATGAACGTCACTTGCAAATAGGCGGATGCGTCTACGCGCGGGAAGAATTCACCCCCCTCCTTTTTTATATACTGGTCAGAACATTTGTAATAGTTTTCATTGCTAGAACGGTTTATCTTATTCAGAGTTCGAGGAAAAAAAAGTTATAATGACTGGACCGCAGAAACTGAAGGCTGAACGTGCGAGGTGTGGAGTAAACCAGTGGGTGACGAACTTCAAAGAAGCTTGCTTCGAGAAGATAACCACTCCAGCATGTGCCGCTTTTGTGAACCCATGCAGTTTTACGAGAAGCTAGAGGAGAGGGTCCGGCTGCTCGAGTCGTCCAGATCGGGTGTTGAAGGTGCGGCGGTCACTGACGCGGCTGCGCCCTCCACCCCGGAGCTCATTGATAGGATAGCTGCCCTGGAAAGGCGGTCCAGCGATGGACTGGACAGAGCTCGGGACCACGGAGAAAGGGTAGAGGTGCAACCGGGGTCCAAGCTACAAAATCATTGGGAGGAATCGCCAGCGACCCACGTGGAATGCACGGAACCGCGGCGCAAGGGTGCGTCCAGGTGGGTGACCTTCCTCCCCCGTTGGAGGGGCTCACCCTCCTGCGGAAGTTGCCCCCTCGTTGGTGAGGGGCTCTTCGACTCCCAACAGCCCTGACTGTTCGGGAAAGGGGTCGTGCTAAGGGGCGGTCAGAATAGGGAAGGCTCCCTCCGTGCAGTCCTTTTTACTGCTAGGTCGATTAGGAATAAGTTTTGCGAGCTACGGGCGCTCTTAGCATCAGAATACCAGGATATCGTTGCTATCACCGAGTCCTGGATTCATACTGATCGTAGGAACTACGTTGGGGAGTTCGAAATTCCCGGGTATAGAATGTTTCGCAAAGATCGCACCCGTGGGGAGGGGGGAGGGGTACTAATATACGTCAGGGACACATTGAGTCCGGTTAACTGCCAGTTCCGATCGGAACGGGAGCTGCTTGACGTCGATCTGAACGTGGGAGGGACGAACTATAGGTTAACCTTGGTGTACAGACCTCCGCATCTTCTCGAGGAGGATACAGCCCTGTACACCGAACTCCGTAGCCTGCTATGGGATAGGGTGTGTGTAGTTTTAGAGACTTCAACTGTCGCGGCATAAAGTGGGAAGACAGGGCTGCTGATGCCGAAGGGAGGAGGCTAGTTTACTTTGCTGATGAGAACTTCCTCACTCAGTGGGTCAATGAGCCTACATGAGGCGAAAGCGTTCTAGACTTAGTATTCACGACCGAAGACAACCTCGTCACTGGCCTCACCGTTGATGAATCGTTGGGCGGGAGTGATCACGGTCTTATTAGGTTCCGTGTGTGCGTCCCTTGGGTGAAGCGAAGTAACTCGAGAGGCAGAAAGCTCGATCTCCGGCGGACGGACTTTGTTAGCCTCCGGGATAGCGTAGGTGAGATGGGGTTAGAGGTCGGCGGCGATGTTGAGGGAGTGTGGAGTGCATTCCTGGACCAGTTTATGGTGCTGCAGTCTGCTGCCATACCCTCAAAACCGGTCACCCCTGCTTCAACGCAGCCTAAGTGGTTCAATCGTGACATCGCTTCGGCTATCCGAAATAGGAAAGTAGCTTATAGGAGGGCGAAGGCCAATCGTTCCCATGAGAACACTGAAGCGTATGTCCGCCTGTGTAGGGAAGTGAAGGCGAAGGTTAGGCTAGCGAAACGTAGCGAAGAACTACGGGTGGCAAGCCTCTGCAAGGGGAACCCTAAGGAGTTCTTCAGTTATGTTAATAGTAGAAAGCCCATTAGAAGCGGCGTTCTGCGGACCTCCGACGCGGACATCGCCAATGTGCTTAATGAGTACTTTGCCGGAGTGTTCACCAGGGAGGACACCCGCATCATCCCCGAGCCGGGAGTGAGGCACGAAGGTGCTGGCCTGGATAGTCGTGGGACTGTGTATGTTTTTAAAAGCAGCGTGAGAGATCGTACAAGACCTCTACTTATTTTAGGATTGTCAGGAACATCATATTTCCCCATCCGTAACATAAGGGCTCTCTACGCCAGTTATGATAAAAGTCGAAAATATGGAAGGCATCATGATTTGTGTAAGGGTTGTCTCGAGTTTGCTGATGATATGGTGAAACATTGTAAGGATTGCTACATAGTATGTGAGCAGTGTAAAAGCCCCAAATGTGAAAGTCGTGTAGTTGAAACCGAGAAGAGGGAATGTAATGTGTGTAGACGTACATTTTTCAATAATAATTGCTTTGAACTCCATAAATCAAATGGCACTTGCAGGAAAATGAGGATTTGTAAGTGCGACATGTTTCACATGATGGATAATTGGGGGAATTTCAAAAATAAATGCGATGAAATTCACTGTTCTCCGTCATGAAAAATATAGGGCGGATGGAGTGAAGCATGTATGTTATATGAAAAATGCTAAGCCTAAAAATAGCCCTTGTATAACCGTGTACTACGATATAGAAACTTACACGAACGCTGAAACCAAAGAGGTCATACCACATTTACTCGTAAGTCAGACTATCTGTGATGAGTGCATGGAGATCGAGTGTGATGAGTGCCACAAATGTGGAAAACGGACAAACGTTTTTAAAACGAATGCACACGACAACCCTGTGAAACTCTCTGTATCCTATATTGTCAAATTAGCGGACAAGTTAAAAAAATGACTGTATATTCTTGCCCATAACGGGGCGAAATTTGACACACAGTTCCTTTATAAGGAGCTGCTTGAACACGAGTCGTCTGCGATATTTACAGGTGATCCCTTGAAAAGAGGCAACAAACTAATACAGATGCAGATAAGAGGTAATGTACAGTTTAAAGACACCCTGCTGTTCACACCTTGTAAATTAGCAAAGCTGCCCAAGGTCATGGGCGTAGCCGCTGAAGTTTCAAAAGGGTATTTCCCTTACACATTCCTCACTAACGAAACTTTGAATTACGTAGGACTACCTCCACCCAAACATTACTTTAACTACACCAACATGAGTGATAGTGAGCGTGAAGATTTTGACCGCTACTACAACAGTTTTAATGAAGCTAATCCATACAATATAGCCGATGAATGTGAACGTTATTGCGTGAATGACGTACGTGTACTTAGAGTATGCTTTCAAGCCTTTAGAAGGATGTACATAACCCGTTTCAAATGCGATCCGCTGCAAGTCGCGACCACGATCGCCTCATTATGTTTTACAGTGTTCAAGAATAACTTCATGCCTAAAGACACCTTAGCAATCATTCACAGAAACAACCCCCCAGTTATGGGCACAAGGCTATTTACTGGCTCATACACCTACAGCAACAGACCGGGTATACATAAAACATGCCCGCAACACGGGTGAAGTACCCGTTAAGGTCAATGGTCGTGTTTTTTGGGTTGACGGCCTAAGTGAGGATCCAGCCACTGGTGAGAAGACTGTGTATTCCTTTAACGGCTGCTGGTGGCATGGATGCCCGCGGCTGAATGTGCCGTCACAGGGGACCTTTATGGAAGATCCCCGCCGACAGCCTCGCATGGACCCGTAACCGTGATCAACTTATAGGCTCCCAGTTCACTCACAAAATCGTGTGGGAGCATGAGTATGATGCACGGATGGAAACAGATGCCCAGTACCGTGAAGAAATAAGGGCCATCAAACGTTCAATGGTGTTGGACCCCCTCAAATGCGGTGACAGCTTGTTTGGAGGGCGCACAAACCCATTCAAGCTATACTTTCCGCCTACGGAGGGCGTGAAACTCCACTACTACGACTTCTGCTCTTTATACCCCTACGTGATGAAGAACAATCCGTACCCCGTAGGTGCGCCTGAAAAAATGGTGGGTCCCACCATACCAACCATCGAGGAGTTTTCAGCTAACTTGAATGAGCGCTACTTTGGACTCTCTTTCGTAGACGTGCTCCCCCCTCGCGATTTATGGATGCCGATCTTACCCGTCGTTATAGATCACAAGCTCATGTTTCCCCTGTGCGTGAAGTGCGCAGAGAACAACGGTGATTGTGACCATACAACCAACCAGCGTAAGATCAGAGGTGTATATACAAGCCCTGAGCTGGCCCTAGCCGTTCGCCATGGGTATAGAATATTGAAGATACATGAGGTGTGGAGGTTTCAGAAGCTACCCAACCTTTTCACACCATATATAAACGCTTTTTTGAAGGATAAGTAGAAGCATCAGGATATCCGCGAGGGGTTGATACCGAAGATGAAAAAACGGCTTATATTCAGCGTTACCGTGCCCATGAAGGTATACAGCTTGACCGATCCCAAATTGTTAAGAATCCTGGCAAGCGCTTTAGTGCAAAGTTGTGCTAAACAGTCTTTGGGGAAATTTGCACAGAATACCGGCAAAGGGAACGTCCATTTGGCACAAAGTTATAGTGAAGTCTGGGATTATGCCAACGCTCCCGATAAAGAGGTTATGGAGATCGTGAATGTAGGTAATACTACATAATAAAGTACAACATCACCGAACTGGCCACAGATACCTCACGGGTTACAAACATACCTGTAGCCAGTTTCACAACGGCCTACGCCCGCATCAAACTTTGGGGTCTACTGCACTCTCTTGGACGGAGGGTGCTGTACGCTGACACAGATAGCGTGATATTCACAGCGAGGGAAGGTGAATACATGCCTGCTATTGGGGAATTCCTCGGAGAGCTAACTGATGAGATCAAGGACAGTATGGTGATGGTGCATACGCAGACTCGTTTGTGTCAACAGGGCCAAAAACCTATGGGGTACGGGTGAGGGTAGGGGATGATATGAAGTATATCGTGAAGGCTAAGGGTATCACGCTTAACCATGCGAACCGTCGAGTCGTTAACTTTGACTCGTTGAAGGATCTAGTGTGCTTGGAAGATGAGGGTGACCAGCCACCCCAACTGACTGTGGGGACGCACAATTTTCGGGCGCAGAAACTGGGTGTGTGAAGGAACTTAGGGGCACGAAGGTATGCCGTAACACCTATAGGAAGCGTTACCAGGTGCCTGGTACCTATGATACCGTACCCTTTGGTTACCTTAATCCTTGATTGTATTTATATTATGTGTATTGTTAACGATATGTTTATTTATCACGTATATTTGTTTCAATTAAGGTTTCATTTTCTCCGTGCGTGTGTGCGTGTGGTGTGTACAGTAAAAAGCTAAGCTCCGCCCACTGTAAGATCGGCACGTGACTCCTGCCACTACCTGAGCATATCTCTATCCCTGCGTGCTCAGTTGACCTCTGCATACCCTTGAGCTCAGACGTGTATTCTCCCGCGTAGACGAAAAATAGTAATGGCTACCTTTAATATTGCGTGTTCAACGTTTATGAAGTGGTATTCGGCAAAGTGCCAAGATGTGGTGGATACTGAAAAACTCCCTATTCCCCCTCCTTTGATACTTTTAAGGCTACATTGAGCCGTGCGAAGGACCAAGATGTTCAAATACTCTACGGGTATTCTGGCGAGGGCATTGTAGGATTTCGTAGTACAAACGATGTATTGAAGTATGTTGTAGACCTAACCTTTATAAAGCTCACATATACCGCGAAGTAGAAGAAGCAACACGTTCAGAAGATAAGCAACGGTTATGGATAGTGAGTCTTGTTGATGAGTGGTGTGACAAGCGATATTATGTCATGTTACATCATACCGACTACTCGTACCCTACGGTTGAGAATGTAAATCTTGTCATCATGGAGAATCTTAAGTATTTTTACCACTATATTAAAATATATCATGACGAGGTTTGTAGTGAGGTTGTGGCTAATGGGCTGTGTGAGTTTTTAACAGACTTTAGAGACGAGTATCGCTTGTTAAACAAAAAGGATAAATATGGGCATATGTTTCTCTCAAATAGTGCACCGGATTGTGAAGATGTTTAGTTTGTGGAAATGAACGTCTGGTGAGTGATAAAACATTAAAGCCGGTATTGCTTCATGTAGCGGAAAATTCTGTTTGTCCAGGGCACAAGTGTTCGAACGAGCCTGTACACGCTTCAGCAGTTTATGGTGTGACTCGCTCCCCACCCCCAGCGAGCCGCCCACACGTGTACCTCACCCCTCCGAAACACACGAGTTCGAACAAACCCGTACACGTTTCATCAGCGTGACTCGCTTCGCCCGTCGAGCCGATAGTCATCTCAGAGCTTGAACCGAGTGGACATGCGAATACGATGGAACTTCCTTTGAGAAGCATTCTCAACGCCTCGTACGATGTCTCCATGACGAAGTCATTGCGCGTGTTCAGGCGTGAAACCAGCACCATTAACTATGTACTTGAAACGATTTGCAGGCAAGCAAACTGGTAAACGTAGTTATTTATTTAAGTGTTGAGGAGATGAATAGAGTCTTCGTGATAGTTGAGAAGTGGGGAGAGGACCGTTATAAAATACCTGCAGGTGTAGGTACAAGAAGAGAGCAGATTAGTGATAACCCCTCATATGCCGTTGTTTGCACGTTGTGTATAAATAACGATCAGCCATACATTGATATACGACTGGTGTGGAAGAATGCATCTGATAATAACGTTCTTGTCCCTACGCGAAACCGTTTCATCCTCGACAGAATGTTTGAAATCGTCGGATTCCGCAAGCTGAAGCCTATATTAGACGCTCGTGTTACATTTATCGAATGTAGGAATGAACAAGGCGAGAATGGCCTAGAGCTGGATGCATATTTAAAGGGTTTAAATTCTTCGAAATATCCTGAACTTTGGTCCAAAGCACTTGAGCGGTACAGGGCAGAGCTTGCCTACACTGTTCACCCTAAAGAGCTGTATCTCTATAAAATGAATAGCTGTCGTTATGACTTGGAAGATTATTTCAATTGCCGCTATGCAGAGTGAAGAAGAGTTCACGATTGAAAAGCTCGGGACGTTAAGAAAAAACCCTCGATTGGAAAGGAGTGTTTATAAACTTATTTAATAATGATGATGTGGTTAACGATGACATCTTTGTGCGTGCTTTTGATTGTATTCTAGCCGTGTTTAAAGATAACTTGCCAACCGAATGTAAAGTGGGCACAAAATTAGTATTGAACGATATGAAAGCCATTTATGTCGAGTATAGGCATCCGTATAACTTGAACAGTGAAGTATTGCTTGGACGATTTTACCGTGTAGTGCAAAGTAATAACGATATGAATGTAGACTCGATTACGAGTGAGTTTAGCGTTTTGCGCCGTAGAACAAAGTATTTTGATGTATATTTATTAATTTAATTGTGTATATATATATATATATATATATATATATATATATATATATTTCCTGTACTAATATGCAATTGATTATATGTTTTGTATATTATTATTTTTAATATATTTAATTATTTAATATAACTGTGTGTGTGTATATATATTTTCCTGTACTAATATATTGATGGTTATACTACAACGTTTTGTATATTTTTTTATTATATATTTCTCGCTCGTATTTCTTATGCTATTATTATTTTTTGATCATATATATATTCCATTGCATATTTATTTTGAATATGTATTCATCGTTCGTATTTCTTATGCTATTATTATTTTTTATCATATATATTCCACTATATTTATTTTATATATATTTCGTGAAATTGAATCCATGAATTCGTCTAAATAAACAGAATGATGTAATGGTGTTTTATTTAATTCTTTTGGTTGTACACGACATTTAATTACAGCAAATGGGTGCCTTCTAAAACGGATTTCTAAGCCAACTGTAAAAAATATCTGGATAGTACAATCTGGCAACCCTAATAATGTACACCTGAACAAGCCAATTACGCTTTCTAAGTCAACTGGCTGGTTAAGCCAGAATATATGCTTTAATTAAATAAATAGCGCAATCTGGCAGCTCAGCCAGATAAGCCAACTGGCTGATGAAGCCAGAATATATGCTTTAATTAAATAAATAACGCAATCTGGCAGCTCAGCCAGATAAGCCAACTGGCTGATTAGGAACATATTAAGACAACGGCCGCTCGGATGAAGTCGTAATATGCGTTGGCTCCTGCCAGGTGAACACCTCTCTTCCTCTCGCTCCTTCTCTTTTTCTCTTGGAGGATAACTCCGCCTCCAAGTTGCATAACCCTTGTTGCTTTTGCAACATTCCCTTCCCCCTTTGTTGCATAACATTCCCCCTCCCCATTTTTGTTGCATGGCATCTTGAAACATCCCCCTTGTTGCATAACTTGTGCAACATTTTCAATTGCATTGCACTCTCTCCTTTTGCGCCCATACTACTGACTTGCTAAAGCTTTTGACACAGTACCTCATGACATACTCTTAAAAATCTCGAACATTACGATTTCAGGGGACTACCCTCAAGATGGTTTCGCTCATACTTGACTAACAGGTCAGAATTTAGAGCACAGGACTCTCTTACGTCACATTCAAGATTTATCTGCCATGGAGTGCCTCAAGGGAGGTAAAATGACTTTCACCGGTCACTAAATAATTCGTCCTGTTACCAGTATGCAGATGACACGTCAGTCATAAACTCTAACAAAGACTTATTGCTATTCCAAACAACCACCACTAGTGAACTCCAAAGAATATGTGTATGGCTTAGCGCCAACAAATTATCCTTAAATATTAAAAAACAGCTCGTAATGTCATCACAAAAATGAGAACGTTGCCCCTTCTAAACCTAAACAGAAGTTCAATCACTGTCCAACGAATGCAATTGACCAAACTTCTGGCAGTTATCCTCGATTCAAACCTCTCATTCAAAGAGCACGATAAAAATCTACGCAACAAATTAACAAAGGCCTCATTCATAATTACAAAGTAAGTGCAGCGCTCCCAAAACAAGTTCTTAGATCCATAGACTTCACCATGATATACCCAAATTTACAATACTGCATTAGTGCTATGGGAAATGCACATCAATATTTTATGCAACCACTTGGTGGTAATGCAGAAAAGAATAAGTAGGAAGATCTAAAAGAGAACGAACATAATGAAACTACAGACAAAATGTTCCACAAGTTAAAAATTTTCAAATTAGTAGAAATCTACAAACTAAACGTTGCCTCATATATGTATCAAATCGTCCATAATACTACATGAGAAATTATCTAAAATAAAATGTTAGCTTCCTAAACTCAACACCGCTTGAACACAAGAAAATCAAACGCGTACATCAAAAAAATAAATCTACACAATATAGATTGTGTGACTAGATCCTTATGTTGCACAGGACCAGACCTCTGGAACACCCTCGATCTGGAGATAAAACAATCAAGAACGTTAAAAGCCTTTCAGAGAAAATTGAAAGACAAATTCATTAGATCATACAAACCGTAACACTGTATTTCCTTTCTTATTCCATGATAAATAATTAATTTATATTCCTACATGGCAAAACTAAAATAATAAGAATAGTACATGAAAAGATATGGGTAAATATGTGTAAGGTCAAGGTATCTAAGTCTATAAAAATTTTCAATTAGGTAATTGATATTTTGTTTCGTACATCCCAACAAATAAGAATGTGTAATCTCGGGTGACTATATCTACACTATATGTATATATAAATTTATGTCTGAAACTTAGTACAAATAAATAATTCTCTCTCTTTGCTCCTATATCTTTAAAATTAATGTAAATAATTTCATTTCTCTGCATCATCTAATAAGGTTTGTCAAATAATTCCATTCTGCCAATAAGGCGTAAAATTTGCTTGTGAATTGCAGTTCTCTACCATGTACAGTATATATAGAGCAGTGGTTCTTAACGTTTTTAGGCTGCGACCCAAATTCTGGTTGCGGGGCTAGCTCGGCGACCTATGCCTTCAAACAGTTCACTTGTAATAGGTAATAAAATAATTAATGGTAAAATGATAAGGGATAACAAATAAACGATAAATGACAATTTAATGACACAATCAAAATGGCTTGGGGACCCATGGGTTATTAAGAACCACTAGTATAGAGGAAGGCATTAACTGTCATTATATATATATATATATATATATGAGAGAGAGAGAGAGCATATTATGCATGAACACGCACGATTTTCCATAATGCAAAGTTTGCTCCACTTGGGTTCGAACCCATCACCTGTTGAATAGAAGGTGAGGGCGCAGGCCACTACACTACAACGTGCGTGTTCGAATCCTGATGGTGGACAAATTTTACATTATATATACAGGTATCCCTCGCTATTTGAATGTTCGATAATCGAATTTCCACCCCTCCGAATATCCTATATTGCCACCCCAATGTTCAGTAGCCGAACGCAACCCTCGCTTATCCGAATCTTCTGACTCGCCAAGTACACCCGCCCGTTCCAAAAGACTGCGCAAGGCTGTCCTCCTGGAAGTGAAATTAGAGGTTATTAAGCGGCATGAACGTGGTGAAGGCCCTACAAAACTCGGACATACCGTTGGATTACCAACTTCGACAGTGGCAACAATAATAAAACATGCAGCAACGATTAAGGAAAGCGCCGAGTGTGTGACGGCCAAGGATGCCAATAGACTAATAAGATCAAGGGACCAAGTTATGGAAAATATGGAGCGTTTTTTGATGATGTGGATCGAGGACCAAAGTGAGCACAACATGCTACTCTGATACTGAAAGTCCCCAACTGACCGACAATTTCCCTCCCCTTGAACGCAACCTCCCTTAACCCTTTCGCTCCCGGTGTGGTAAATAAACCAACTCCTAATCTTTTCTGAACTCCTGGCGTAGTTTATAAACCGAGGGTATATCCCTCTCTTTCCACCCTCTGGGGTTGAAAATGGGGAGATATAGGTATTATAATTCGAATCAAGGGACCAAGTTATGGAAAATATGGAGCGTTTTTTGATGTGGATCGAGGACCAAAGTGAGCACAACATGCTACTCTGATACTGAAAGCCCCCAACTGACCGACAATTTCCCTCCCCTTGAACGCAACCTCCCTTAACCCTTTCGCTCCGGGTGTGGTAAATAAACCAACTCCTAATCTTTTCTGAACTCCTGGCGTAGTTTATAAACCGAGGGTATATCCCTCTCTTTCCACCCTCTGGGGTTGAAAATGGGGGGTAACCTAACCCATTCGGATAGCGAGGGATGTGAGATTGAACTCAGAATGGTCCCCTGAGGCTCTTTCATAATACACACAGACCGTGCATGGAACAAGGAACTCTTCTGGGAAAATCAAATTCACTGTAGTCCGAATAGGTAATGAAAAAGAAAAAACTATAGTGTTTGTCATTTACCAAGATGTTAGCCCGACGTGGGCAACGGGTCACTCGCAAAGAGGCCCCAAAAATATAGCTTCCCTCACTAGCTATCTGCAAAGCAGATAGGATCCAGCTTATTCGGACTGCAGTGGATTTGATTTCCCCAGAAGAGTTCCTTTTTCCATGCACGGTCTGTGTGTATCATGAAAGAGCCTCAGGAGACCATTCTGAGTTCAATCCCATCCTGAAATGGACATGTTATGTTCCTTGAAAAATGGACGCTCAATTTTGCCAGTTGAAGTTTAAGTTTTGGTTGCTGGCTAAAAATACAATAGTTACCCCTTTTTCTTTGATGTATTCAATCCGACGCGAATGTAACGAGTCTTTTGCTTATATTGAGGTCCTGGATATAGTAGGCTAGGTGTAGCTGTAACCCTTAGATCCTGTCCCAAAGCTGGATCCTATCTGCTTTGCAGATAGCTGGTGAGGGAAATTATATTTTTGGGGCCTCTCTGCGAATGACCCGTTGCCCACGTCGGGCTAACATCATGAAAAAGAAACTATAGTGTTTGTCATTCACCATAACTTATTCGGACTATAGTGGATTTGATTTTTCCAGAAGAGTTCCCTGTTCCATGCACGGTCTGTGTGTATCATATATATATATATATATATATATATATATATATATATATATATATACAGGGTGGCGCAAAAGTCAGGAGTCAAAGGAGCCAGAGAGAGAAGATCTTTCCGTTCTATGACCGCCATTATTTTTAAATACAAATTACTTTTTTAGTTAAAAAAACAATTTATGTAATGATGACTGACTCATGACTTTTGCGCCACCCTGTATGTATGTATATATATATATATATATATATGTAAAATTGGAATAATAAATTTTATTATATCAGGTTGTAACAAATTCTGCTCGATTAGAAAACGGACGATAGATAATAGAATAACCTCAAGATAATGTGAAATAGTTTTAGAAATGTTGCAAAATACACGCGGCGACAGGTTCGCACAGGTTTTATCACGATACAGAATGATACAGAATGACTTAGGCTAGTTTAGGATTAGGCTAATGAATATTTTCTCTGGTGTTTTTCATACCTTTACAACGCCACTCCTACGATATTACAGTAATTGAAAAAACATGGAGCCCACGAAAGAGCATATTCGACATGTGATGCTGTACGAGTTCCATAAAGGATCTAACGCAAGTGAATCCACAAAATACATTCGAAGAGTTTATGGAAATGATGTGAGTGAATGGATGTGTAGGAGATGATTTGAGAAGTTCAGAAATGGAGACTTCAGTCTGAAAGATTATTTATCAATGAACAGGACGACCAAATGAGTTTGATGAAGAGTTGCTGAAAGCAACAGTGGAGGAAAACCCAACGGTAACTGTAAGAGAACTTGGCCTGCAACTCGGCGTTAGCCATGTGACCATTCATCGTCATTTGGAGCTGTTATGAAAAGTAGTGAAGGTTGGAAAATGGGTTCCGCATGATTTGTCACGAGCGAATCTTCAACATCGAATCGATATTTGTACATCACTGCATTCTCGGCAACTGCAGGCACCGTTTTTGAATCGGATCGTCACTGGGGATGAAAAATGGGTCTTCTATAACAATATTAAGCGTCGACATCAGTGGCTTAGCCGTGAAACAAAGCCTGAACCTCAGCCAAGGAACGGACCCCATCCAAAGAAAATTTTGCTATGCGTTTAGTGGGATATGCAAGGAATTATTCATTTTGAGCTTCTGCCAGATAACCAAACAATCACAGCTGAAGTCTACTGCCTACAACTCCAACGACTGAAGATGGCATTACAAAAAAAACGTCCTGCATTAATTAATCGCAGAAGCGTTCTATATTCCACCAGGATAACGCGCGCCCTCACACTGCTCAAATCACCACTGCCCAATTGGAGGCATTTGGTTGGGAAAAAATGCCTCATCCACCTTATTCTCCGAACATCGCACCTTCAGACTACCATTTATTCAGAAGTCTGCAACACCACCTAGATGGACAAAAGTTGCAATCCAGGGAAGCTATCGAAAACGAAGTGATCCTTTTTTTAACTCGAAACCAAGGGATTTCTTTGAACGTGACATAAGAAACTTTTCTACAGGTGGGAGGAGGTTATAGAAAAAGAAGAGAATTATATTGATGATTAATTTGTCATTGTCATTTAATTTTTGTTCCGAATGAACTAAAAAATCAAGCAGAATATATGTTACAACCTTATACTATGCAATGTAAGTTTAGAAATGCATTCACTATCGCTATGAGGCGCTCCGGACAACAAGCTGCCAAGCGCCAAAATTAAAAAATGGAGAAAAATGCAGTTAAAGTTTGTCAACTTGCAAAATGCCATAACTTTTGAACCAATAACGATATTTGATTGATTTCGACCATACGTACAGGTCCACAATCTGCTTTCTGACTCACCTACGGGATAGAGGAAGGGTGGGGGAATATGGTGGTATAAATAACTCAATTCTGGTTCCACTGGCGCTTGGCAGATTGTCGTCCGGAGCACCTCATATATATATGTATGTATGTAATATGTATGTATATATTATTCTCTTGTTACAACTTATGTATAATCTTGTATATGTAAACGTAGAACAGTGAAACTAAAATTGAAGATTAAATTTTGTGGGTTTAGTTTTGGAAAATGAATTTCAAAAGTGCATAAAAAAAAGGGACGGATTAAATGTGTGTGTTTTATGAACTTCCTTCCCGTAAACTTTATTGAATGCATTTAATTATTCAAACGTGAAATCGGAATATAACTCCATTCATTTTGGGAGTATTTAGTCACGATATATATATATATATATATATATATATATATATATATATATATATATATATATATATATATATATATACACACAGGGGTTAGACAAAATAATATGAACACCCGCCGATTTCACCGGTTATCTTTACGGACTGCTCAGACACAAAGTAAACGGTCAAATGACTGGCAAACCTATTTAAATGCGTAACAGAGAGTGTATACGTCATGTTATAACCCTCACGTTGTTTTTACAGATCTGAGTGAATTATGAATTAGCAGTTATGAAAGACCTGTCAGACTTCCAAAGAGGGCAAATTGTCGGAGCGCGGATGGCTGGTGCATCGGTGACGAAAACCGCTCAGATGTTCAATGTATCCAGAGGAACTGTCTCTATGATCATGTCGGCATACCAAAACCATGGAAAGACAAGCACCGACAAATGCAATAGTGGACGCAAGAAGAAGCTGTGTGATCGAGACCGCCGGGTGCTAAAGCGCATTGTGATAAAGAACCATAAGACCACAGCTCCAAAAGTGACTGCAGAGCTTAACCAGCATCTTGCAAGCCCGGTATCGACCAGAACTGTACGTCGCGAGCTCCATGGAGCTGGATACCATGGGAGGGCTGCAATTGCCAAACCCTTCCTTTCGCACATCAACATTGAGCGGCGCAGAAAATGGTGTAATGACCATAAGAATTGGTCAATGGACCGGTGGAAGAATCTAGTCTACTCCGACGATTACGTCTGGAGACAGCCTAAAGATGCTTATGACCCCGACTGCCTGACCCCAACCGTTAAGCATGGAGGCGGATCTGTGATGGTTTGGGCAGCAATATCGTGGAATACTCTTGGCCCAGCTGTAGTACTGCCTGGTAGGGTTAACGCCCAGGTCTATCTGTCAATATTGGCTGACCAGGTCCATCCCATGGTCCAAACGCTGTTTCCCAATAGCGGCGCCGTCTTCCAGGATGATAATGCACCAATCCACACCGCTGGGGTCGTTAAAAACTGGTTTGAAGAGCATGTTAGTGAAGTAGAACGCTTGGATTGGCCTCCACAATCCCCGGATCTTAACATTATCGAGCATCTGTGGTGTCAGTTGGAGCAGCAGGTCAGAAGCCGATCCCACCGCCGGCGTCTTTGGAGGAACTGGAGCAGGGTTTGCTCGAAGAATGGCTCAGGATTCCTCTAGCCACTGTCCAAAAGCTGTATGAATCAATTCCCCGACGCATTGCAGCTGTTATTGCCGCTAAAGGAGGACCAACTCCATATTAAGAATAAAAACCGCCATTTATCAAGGTGTTCATATTATTTTGTCCAACCCCTGTATATATATATATATATATATATATATATATATATATATATATATATATATATATACAGGGTGTCCCAGAATTAACTATATTTCAATGAAATCGGACAAATTTTTAAAAACACACTTTATTTATGTTTATCATGTTTAATATGTGTTAAAAATGTATAAATTTCTAAATTTTTTTCATAATTTTATTTTCATAATTTTTTCATAGTTTTTCAGTTTTATTTTCATTCTCTTTCAGAACCCTATTAATAATGAATACACAAGAACGCATCTTTGTTGTAACATCCTGTATCAAAGGAATGCAATGTAATGAAATCAGAGAAAAATTTACAAGAAGATTCCACAGAACCGGTCCTACAGACAAAGCGATTCTTGAACTTGTGAACAAATTTAAAAGAACTGGATCCGTACACGACGAGGTGGGAAGAGGACGCCCAAGGACAGCACGTAACAGTACCGAACAGGTACGACAATTGTTTGAGGATGAACCAACAACTTCGGTTAGGGAGGCCGGTCGAAGACTCAACATATCCAAGACAACAGTTCATAGAATCTTGCGTTCGACACTGATGAAAAAGGCTTATCACATTCAAGTAAATAAAGTTTTGACTTATGATTTATAAATCTATTTGTTTTTGTATCATAATTTAGTAATAAACACAAAATTATGTCAGTTTTTATTAAATTTGTCCGATTTCATTGAAATAGATAGTTAATTCTGGGACACCCTGTGTATATATATATATACACACACACACACACACACACAGAGTGTATGATGAGTAACTCCCTATTTTCAAATTTCTTATTCAATTTTAATGAAACAAACTAAATTATTCAGTATTTATCGAGATTTACATTCACGGACATTCACAAGCACTCTACACTTCCACATATGTTCCTGCATTATCACACCATTTCCTTAGACCAGTGATTCTCAAACTGGGGTACGCGAGGAAATCTTAGGGGGTACGCGAAGGGGTCCTGAAAATATAACCCTTTTAATTTTATATACGATTAACGAACGGCCACGAGTCACACGGTCGTAAAGAAAGTAAAAATCCTCTATCTCCCTCGAAAATCCAGAAAATCCCGTGAAAGAATTCAAGAGGTACGGAAGAAGAAAAAGTTTGAGAACCGCTGCCTTAGACGAACAGGTGTGTTTTCACTGCTGCTCGTAACGTGCATTCAAGGAACATTGTTGAGAACATGGTTATTTCTTTCCTCCCAGTTCATCAAGATCTTTAGGTTTGTGGCGATAAACTTCTTCCTTAGACCATACCCACAGAAAGAAGTCACGAGGTATTAGGCCATTCATGCGCACCACGTCTTCCAATCCACTGTCCTGGAAATTTGTCATGCAGCCATGCCCGCACATCATTATAAAAAATGAGGTGGTGCTCGATAAAACCTCAATAAATACTGAATAATTTACAGTTTGTTTCATTAAAATTGAGTAAGAAATAGGGAAGTTATATGAATTTTAAAATAAGGAGTTGCTTATCATACACCCTATATATATATATATATATATATATTATATATATATATATATATATATATATTATATATATATATATATATATACTTCAGTTATCTTCATCTTTATTTTTTGTATCATGCATACAATAGTTATGAATGAAAAGTTTACGGTTCCTTTGAAAAAATTTAACATAAAAAATTAGTTTAACTCCAACATATAATGTAAAACATCAAAGAATTTGAGGAAAATAAAGTTAAAATGCAAAAGTTTTCGTACATTTATTTAAAAATTATTTAATACTTTGTGTGTCCACCTTAGGTTTGAAGAATTTAAAATTTTATCAGTAGTTGGCTGTTTATTGATTAGAGACTGTTGCCAATTCTGAATACTAAAATTTTTTCTGAATCTTTACGGAAAACGGATGACTGTACAAGCCATAAATAAGCAATGGGTCACTGCGGTAAAAAGTTGTCTACAGATCTTAAGAGATCTCTTGTTGCTGCACACGAATATGTAGAGAGTTATAGAACGATTAGAGAAGAACTTTGAATTCCATTTACGACGGTTGCTGCAGTTATAAAGAAATTGAAAAACTTTGGAACAATCAAAACTGTACCAAGGTGTGGACAACCTTGCAAAATTTCAGAACGTGCATATCAAAACGTGATATTTGCTAAACATTAAGGCTGTCTAACCTCGATGTCCATCAATCTATTGTATGTCGTACATTGAGAAAAAATGGTCTTCATGGAAGAGTTGCACGAGGAAATCCTCTGCTACGAAAAGTGCATAAAGAAGTTCGTTTAAAGTACGCCAAGGATCATCAAAGTGTTGGATTTGCATTCTGGAAGAAAGTTCTCTGGAGAGACGAGATCAAAATTGAATTATTCGGGAACAATAAGCAACGGCATGTTTGGCGAAAATCAAATACTGTATTCCAGAAAAAAACATCCTCCCTACTAATAAACATGGTGGTGATGGTGGTGGTTTGATTCTTTTGGGATGCTTTAGTGCTTCTGGTCCAGGAAATTATCAACGGAATCTTGAATTAGAATAAACAGTGGGAAATTTTAGAAGAAAATGTATTGCTTTCAGTTCGGAAATTGCGAATCGTTCGCAATTGGTACTGCAACAAGATAATGATATAAAACATAGACGTAAGAGCACCATGAAATGGTTTCGGCAAAAGAGTTTCAAGTTTCTCGAGTGGCCCAGTCGAAGTCCAGATCTCAATTTCATTGAGAATTTATGGTTTGATTTTAAAAAAGCTGTTCGCAAGAGAAACTCTTCGAATCTGAATGAATTGCAACAATTTTCTTTAGGAGAATATGCTAAAATTACATCTCGTCAGGGAATTATATATATAGAGTGATCCAGATAAATGGGACCCATAAAAAAAAGCCAAATATTCTTAATATTTAATTCCTTTCATAAAAACTATATATCATTCGAAAGAGTAGAGTTACAAGTTTATTATGAAATATTTATTTTTTTAAAATGACTCCTTTCAAATGTGCTCCATTAGTTGCCAAGCATTCCAGTGTTCTCGCTTGTAAGTTCTGCATCACTTTTGCAAGTGTGTGCGGTGGTATGGCCTGTATCTCATTTGTGATGGCGGCCTTCAATTCTTGCAAGGTCGTTGGGTTATTTCTGTAGACCCTACTCTTTAAATATCCCCAGAGATAATAATATAAGGGAGAAAAATCCGGAGACCTTGCGGGCCATTCAACGTCTCCAAATCTTGAGATTAACTCGCCTGGAAACGTTTGACGCAAAACTGCCATGCAGTTCCTCGTGGTATGGCAGGTAGCTCCGTCTTGTTGGAACCAGTGGTTTTCTAGATAAAGATCTCTTAATTTAGGAATAAGGAAATCGGTCAACATTTTTTCGTAGCGATCACCATTTACAGTGACCGTGTTTCCGGTGGAATCCTCGAAAAAGTACGGCCCTATGATCTGAGATGCAGTAAGACCACACCAAACAGTTTCCACGCTGACTATGCAACGGGACTTCGGTAATATTCAATGGATTTCTGTTGCCCAGAAACGACAATTTTGTTTGTTTACAGTTCCATTCAAGTGAAAATGGGCTTCGTCTGACATAATCAAAGTTGCTAGAAAATTGGTGGTGTCATTTACCTTCTGTTGGATCCATTGACAGAATTGTCGTCTTCGTGCGAAATCTCCATCGTTTAGTTGTTGCACTGTTTGAATTTTATATGGAAAGAGCATTAAATTTTGCTTGAATATACGGTGTGTGTGTTGTTCCATATCCAACTAACAGCTACAGCTGAGAAGCACGTCTGATGCTTATGTTAGGATTATCCTGTACAATTTCATGAGTTCTGTTAATGATCTCGTCTATCCTTGCTGTGCGCACTCTTCCAGTTGGTTTTCTTTTTCCAATGCTGCCAGTTAGGGAAAAATTTCTGACACACCGACGGATTACTTTCTTAGAAGGTGATTTTGACATCTGAAAATTTGTCTTGAAAGATCTTTGAACTGAAACTACACTTCTTCCATGCTCATAATATTGCTCAGTTATGAAACGCAGCTGTTCCACAGTCCATGCAGTCATCTTGAAGGGTTAGTTTTAACTAACACTTTTATTTTGTTTTGTATCTTATCTTATCTTGTCTTGTATTGTCAAAACCTATACAATCCTGTACAAACTTGTAACTATCCTCTTTCGAATGATGCGTATGATTTTATAAAAGGACTTATACTTTAAGAGTTACAGGGGTTTTTTTGGGTCCCATTTCTCTGGATCACCCTTTATATATATATATATATATATATGAGAGAGAGAGAGGAATATATAAAGGAACAGAAATAAATAGATAGATGCTGCTAGAAATAAAGAGAGAGAATTTAATATATAATAATTCTAATCAAAATAATTAAATGCTATCTCAGTGGGGGACTTTATTTTAGTTAAAATGTGGAGCTCAGTCATGTATGTTTATTCATATATGCGGTATATAATGAATCAAACTATACCACACGTGAAGAATAAGAATTAGGTAAAGCATACAACGGAACGTGCACATGATGGCAAAACAGACAATCGATGACTACTGAACGGAAAAAGACTTAAGAGTAATTCCGAGGACTCTTTCTTCCGAGTTAATAAATGTGATTATTCGGATAAAATGGGCATATCAGACACGTATCCCAGCCCTGTACTTGTCCTAAACGCCTGAGAAATGGGGAGAGGAGTATCGTGACGAGCCCGCTTCACGTAATTTATTTGGCCCGATTCAGCTACCTTTTAAAGGGGACTTATTTTTTCCCGATTGGTGGCGTTACTGCCCCTCTCGGAGCCATCAGTTGGACGAAGGACGTACAACGAAACAACCAACCATCAAACATTTGGTTCAGATGAAGAAACAACACCCTACGTGATGACTCAACATAATTAGGTTGATTGCTTAACCAAATACTTATTTTTATTTTAACCATTGAAAGTCTCATATTGTGACCATTGAAAGTCTCATATTGTGACCATTGATAGTCTCATATTGTGAGACTTCAAAATATTGGTATAATTTTAATTTTGTATTACAACAGGAATACATTTTCACGTCTAAGGTTAGTCTAATGAAGCAAGATAGTTAGTCTATATACCTTAAGAAAATAACTTCCTCACTAATTTCCTTAATATTTACTTTAAGTGACTATAAATGTACTTTAAAAGTCATAATAAGTTTGATATGCCGGACTGGGTTCGTATAATTAATTTGATTGAGTCGACCGATATTAAGATAATAAGATATGGGCAGATAAAAAGATATTATGGTTAACATTTTTATATGTATATATATATATATATATATATTATGCGTCGCCGTGTGTATATGTACGTGCGCGCCTGCGTGATGGTAAATAGAGGAGGATATTGTGCCCCATAAATTGAACCCGAAATCCGAAAATAAAAAAGCACATATAGCCATCCCGTATTCTAATGCAATAAGACCATAAAATTTAAATAAGCGGAATGCTTTGCAACGCAACGACGAAGACGATGATGATGATATAATACAATCTATAAAACTCTATTTCAGACATGACTTCCCTTTTAGCGAGCAATTTGCATAAGTTTCCTTAATGCTGCCTTTCGTTTCTACACACTCTTCAGCGTGCCATAAAACTCAGTTTGTGTCGCCAATCTATATCAACGCATGGTAATTCTTCTGTCTCTGTGTGTCGATCGCTGTATGAGGTAGTTACTGTCTGGATGATTGGGAAGGTTTTCTTCCATGACGGTTGATTTAAAAGCTAAAACGATTTTTTTTTTTTTTTTTTTGCAGCAACTTCGTCGTTTGTGATATGATGATTATATATATACAGGGTGGGCCGTAAGTTTCCATACATAGGAAAAATAAACATTTTTTTATGGACAACCATTTTTATTTATATAATATACTCTACATGGTTGCCATTGTTTTGAAAACACATTTCAATACGTGTTCCCCACTGTTGATGAACACGCATTAGCACAGTTGACGTTATGCTTGTAATGGCGTTGGTGATACGTTCCTTTAGAATTCAGTGTTTCCCAACCGGGGGCCATATGGCTCCATGGGGGCCATGGCACATTTGAAGGGGGCCACAGGAAAATGTTATTTTGTAAAATAGAGTTAAATCTGCATATTACCTACTGAAAATAATGCTTATGGGGGCCACAGGAAAAAATAAGGTTCCTAAGGGGGCCATAAGCCAAAACCGGTTGGGAACCACTGTTTTAGATGATTTATGTCTCGTATCTTTTCCTGATACACCATGGCCTTCAAGTGCCCCCAAAGATAGAAATCAAGGGGGGTGAGATCTGGGGATCTGGGAGGCCACTCCACAGGACCAATTCAATTCGTTGCTCTTTCGTCAAACGCATATTCTTAGGGTATCTGAAACATAAAAACAAACGTTTAATTTTTCCTATGTAGGAAACTTACGGCCCAACCCTGTATATATATATATATATATATATATATATAGATATATATATATATATAATATATATACAGATAATATACTGGAATAAAATATAGAAACAGAGGGTGAAGTACAAATATCATGCAGAATTTATTAAGCCTATATGTGGAAGCAAATGTGAAGCATTTACAAATCATTATTTTATCATAACAGTAAGATGTAAAGTTAACAAATGATTATATTGTACAATACATTGATACGTAGTATGTCCTCCTTTTACCTTATAAAGAGTTTTCATGCTTCCATACAATTTATTAATGTAGGACTGTGAAAGACTGCTCCAAACATTCTGTAATACTTTCGAGAATTCAACCAGATTGTTCGGATGTCGCTCAACCTTCTCAGCATCCATATAACCCTATATAACCTCACTGATCATCATATCAAGATTCTGTGCGAGACAAGGCATCTTTGTAAGTGTTCTATCGGCCTTTTTACGTTCCAGATAGTGTTTCACTACGTTGCACTATGTTTTGGGTCATTGCCATGTTGAAATACGAACGAATCCATGTCCAATCAAACGCGTTCCTGAGGGTATTGCATGGTAGAGCAGACTCTGCCTGTATTTGTCGGCTGTTAAGGGCACCATTGATTTTATGTAAATCCCCGACCCAGTTGACCGAGTTGCAACCCCAAACTGGCAATGATCTTTCCCCATGCTTTACTGTAGCTGTTGCACACTGTTGTATCGTTCTCCAACCCGCCTTCGAACAAACTGCCATCGATTGTTCCCAAAGAATTCCAACTTGAACTCGTCCGTAAAGAGCACCTTTTTCCATGCCTGATCATCCCACCGTTTCATTTCTGTCGCCTATTTCAGCTTCTTTGATTCGTTGCCTCTCCTCAGCAAAGGGTTTCGAGTAGCCACACGCCCAGTGAGGCCGTTTCGCGTTAATGTGTATCTCATCGTCTTTGATAAAACATTAACACCTGTACTTGCTGCATGGTCATTCGCGAGACCTCTAATGGAACGACGCCTATCCCGTAGATAATTAATTTACTCTGAGGAACTTAACATCATTTCTGAGGAGTTTGTTTCCTCATCTCACGACCACGTCTATTGTCAACAATACCCGTTTCACGAATCCTCTTCAAAGTCTTACAAACCGCACTAAGTAAACATGAAGTCGGGCTGCGATTTGCCAATAAGAGTAGCCTTCTCCGGCTAAAACCTTTATTTTGGTTAATTTTTTATGATATTTCCATCAAAGGAACCACAATGTTCAGCGCACACTAACAATATAATGTATCACTACCTATACGTACATAGACTGTGCTGGTGTGGCAACTTCTGACAGGCCTACTTACTAGACTACTAATCACACTTTACCATGTCAGTATAATTAGTACTACGTAACATAACATTTCTCGACAGAATATGCTACATTCTCCAATGTAATTTGTATTATATTTCTGTATTTCCTTCTGTTTTCATATTTATTTCCAGTACTTACTTTACTTTATGTGAGTTCGAACGACGGTTCAGGATCGACCTGCGGTCGACCCCTCTAATATATATAATTATATATATATATATAATATATATATATATATATATATATATATAGGGTGAGTGCATAAAATGTGTTTACACTGCCGTCATTTGAAAGGGTTGCTTCATCTGTAACTAACAACTGACATGAAAACAGGGCGATTATCAACACAGCGGCGTAAAAACCACTGACAGAGTACCATTTGTCGAGGATAGTCAAGAAGTAGGAACGAATTTCGAACATTTACTTTAATGAAGCAAATGTATCACAGTGTGTATTTGCATAAAATGTAAAAAATCTTGGAGTTTCATTTTTCTGTCGCGTGCTATAGCTCGAAACCTACGGGTTTCTCGATCTATGTTTATATGGTCTTCTTTATTTTTGTCTCAAAAATACACCCTGAGATTTATGAAACACATTTCTGCATTACTATATATATATATATATGTATATATATATATATATATATATATATATATATATATATATATATATATATATATATATATATATATGAAGGAGAGAGAGAGTGATAACTTTTTGATAAAATTTAAAACTTTTAATTCTGCTTATCGGCTGAATGCGCCAAATTTTCATAAGATTTTTAAAGACTTGAGGAAAATGGAAATTTAAGAGAAAATTGAATGGAAAATTGCTTTTCCTGAAGGTAATAAGGTAAAAAAAAAAAAAAAAAAAAAAGTGAAAGATATCTTGCCAGGAAGTAATCTAGGCCTTAAGCATGCAGCGCCGAGACTCCAAATTATGACTGAATTATTTTTTCTTATGCAAGAGTGAATAAATGTTCATTAAAGTGTTTAGTAAGTGAGATATTTCCAAGATAAATATACTGTTGGTACTGTCAAACTGCTCTAGAAGTTTCACTATATAATATATATATAGTAATTTATTTGGAAACGTTTCGGTACAACTCGTTTCCATCATCAGTGCCTAGGACCAACATAAACATAGCACACAATATGTTAAACTGCATAAAGCTTATTAGATAATACATTACTGGAAAAATTATTACAAATATTTGAATTGCAAGGTGTTAGGTACTGAAATATGGTAAGTCGACCTCGTACAAGTATATTATTGTAGGTCCCTATATGTGTTGTAATTAGTGTTGTGCGCGCTACCTCCTGAAAATAGCGGCGCTACCACTACCGCTACTTAGGCTAAAATGTAGCGGCGCTTCCGCGACTTTTGAAAAGCATTTAAAATTGGAAGAATAATTCCCCAATACGTATGTGTAATTTGTGCAAGTATTAGAAAATAGCATCAATGTACACATCTGTAAATCAAAATTCAGTAGCCAAGTTGTTGCTTTCAGCTACTGAGCAGCTGTCCGAGTTAAAAAGGTGTATACTGTATAGAACGAATGGACGTGAATAAAGCAGGCAAAAAGAAGCTAATATCTCGTTACATCTTCTATAGTGGTAGGATAGTAAAAACTGCGTGGATTCAATTCACAGTTCTTTTATTTGATTGCTAATAATGTAGAAATAAGTGCTACTCGTAGAACTGGACTATTTCATACTACTTTTTGACCACACCCAAGTGAAAATAATAAAAACAGTCAAATACGGATTATTTATTTATAATAAAATAAGTGACTACATGTATGCGGCAGCATCAGGAACTCGATGCTGATCAAGCTAAGTATAGCCCATTCCAGCTGATAACGCAGCCAGACTTCAAAGTACCACCATGTCGTTGTTAGTGGCCCAAATTGAATTTTTCATTGCTTTTATTCGTAATATTACCTTGTAAACTATAAGAACAAAAATGTTTTTATTCGCTTTTAAAGTAGTGAGTAGCGGTTGGAATTCCTCTAAAATGTAGCGCCCCTACTGCTTTCGCTCCTTTTCCTCAAAAACAGCGGCGCTACCCTTACTGCTACTAAAAAAGTAACACCGCTACTTCCAACACTGGTTGAAACAGAGATTGACAATAGAAAGTTTTCAAGATTACTGCTGCAAACTGTAGTGATAGCACATGCCACCGATATCAAGCGACAGTGAACGATCATCGTGGTCTTTCAAGCACACTCCAACCCCTAAAACCATCTATATACATCAGCCACCAGAAACCACAGGTAGTCTCATAACTTCCTTGAAGCCTTCTCGTTTAAAAATTATTCACAAAAATACCACAAACCAAATTAGTGGCCTAAAAGTATTTAGAGATCATCGCTCATTCTCAGTACATGCAAACATCCCACCAACAGAGGGGTTCTCCTAAGAGACTAACTCCAATGTAACACCGAATAAAATCTGCCTCCACCTTTTATCCTTGCTGTTCTAAGATTAACCGTTTGAAACCAGCGTGAGGACGACACAGTAAAGACCTCGCAAAGGAAAAAAACACAACCGGTTATAAATTTTTAACTTTCTTAACACAAAAGTATAAATACCGCAAAAAAGGAATAATATAAAAGAAAACGCTTTCGCAACACTGAGCGAGTTTTCATTAAGTTATGGTCGTGGTTCACAAATATACACCTCACTGTTCCACTTCCACCATAATGTTTATAAACTTAGGTCACTCGGTTACAAAGCCACCTGATCGAAATTACTTAGGTTACAGTGTATAAATTTAGGTCACTCGGTTACAAGACCACTCGAACGAAGTCACTTGAATCACATTAGTAAGAGGTTGCACAGGAGACTATCCTTCTAACCCTAGGCATCGCATAACGTTCCGGTTGTGCTCACTTTAGCTTTGTGTGTGTTCCAAAGCATATTTTCTTTTCTCTTTATTTCCATTCCTTAAAAGTGGCTTTTTTGCTGCAACACGTCCTTTAAGACCTACTGAGTTAAGCTTCCTTCGTACAGTAGAGGGATCAACTGCGAGACCTGATGTTTTTTTGAGATCTGTTCCAAGTGAAGTGCTGGATTTACGTCTGTCTCGAAGGGAAGTAATCTTTAGATATTGTAGATCAGATGGACAAAGCTTAGAGGGCCTCCCTGATCTAGAACGATCAGCTGGGGTTCCATTTGATCTGTGACGAGCCAAGATTTTTTTTACGCCAGTTTTGGAAACGCCTGTAGAGTCACTTATTTTTCTATAACTCAGTCCCTCACCATGCAAATGTATTATTTTTATATCTAATTTCATCAGAAATTGTACTTTTCGTCAGTTCTTAAGCCTGTGAAAGAAAAAAGCATGAATTAGGATTATAATGAGAAACGTTTTTGATAAATTTGTTTTGCAGCATTTAAGTGAATATATCAATACTTTTAATTGTAAATATTGATATAACAATAGCTTAGGAGCATTTACTGCAGATCCATCATTAATAGTTCGCCAGATTTTTAAACACATGCGTTTATAAGTAATATAATGAATCAACCCTCAAGTCCAATTTATGCAGACTAGATGGTCATTCAGCTTTATACAACTTCATACACTAAAGTAATAACTTAGTTATACGATGATATGAATCAGAGGTTCTAGTTAATATGTATTTTAGTATCAAAACCAATTTTCATACGACAGATTATCTAATAGTTATCAGATCGACAGTGGTCTCTGACTTTTGCACGGTAATATATATATATATATATATATATATATATATATATATATAAGGGGCCACTCAATATATTTTGCCCCCATCTTTTTTTTTTTTTTTCAAGTTTCCTTGTAAGTTCCAGAAATTTTTTACACATACCTTTTTTATAAGTTTTTATTTTTCCACATAGTCTCCATCCTTTTCTACGGCTTTCCTCCACCTCGAAACAAGGGCCTTTATTACTTGCTGGTAGAAGTCCGCTGGGTTCCGCTGGAGCCACCTCTTCACCTCCTCAACAACCTCATCGTCACACTGAAACTTTCTCCCACAAATAGCATCCTTCATTGGCTCAAACACATGGAAGTCTGAAGGTGCCAGATCCCGGCTGTATGGAGGGTGGGGTAACACAGTCAAGCCCATTTTTGTGATGGCCTCTCTTGTTTGTAAACTGTTGTGTGGTCTTGTGTTATCGTGCAAAAGAAGGATGTCTTCCAGTTTTCTCTCCGGTCGAACTCGCTGTATACGTCTCTGGAGTCTCTGTAGGTTAGCAATATGTGCCTCTGAGTTGATTGTTTGTCCTTTCTTCATAATGTCGACAAGAATCACCCCTTTCATGTCCCAAAAGATGGTGGCCATAACGTTTTCTGCAGACAGAGCCATTTTGAACTTTTTCTTGCGTGGGGAGTCTGCGTGATGCCACTCCATGGATGAGCGTTTTGTTTCAGGTTCAAAGTGGTGTACCCAAGTCTCATCCCCAGTCACAATTCGTGAAAGAAAGTCATCCCCTTCTGTCTCGTATCGGAGCAACGACTCGGAAGCAATTTCTTTTATTTGGGTTTTGTGATCTTCAGTCAGTTGGCGAGGAACAAACCGTGAACACACTTTTGAGTATCCCAGTTGCTGAATTATCGTATTCACACCACCTCCACTAATTCCAAACTCCAGTGATAGCTCATTGTATGTGACGCGCCGATTTGATGGAATAATGATGTTAGCATGTTGCACAGTGTGAGATGTGACAGCCGATGCCGGGCGACCGCTGCGTAGCTCATCATCGAGGCTGGCTCTCCCTCTCTCCGATGATCTCACGTTTAGACCAGCGCCCAACTCTGCTTCGATCAACAACAGCATCTCCGTAAACGTTTTGTACACGTTTGTGAATATTTCCGACTGTTTCCTTCTGTGCGGTTAAGAACTCGATAACAGCTCTCTGTTTACGACGCACATCACTGTCAGACGCCATTTTCGAAACTGTGTTAACCATCGGTTTTATACAAGGGCGTTTAAAAGCGGTTTTATACAAGGAGGAGAGGTTCAAACTGGAAAAATCCGGTTATGTGAAGCGCAGAAAGTTCAAACTTACGGTCCAAAAGACATTTCAGCCCCATGGCCAATGTTCCCTCTAATTTTTTTTTTTAGTCCGTGTGCGCAAGAAATTTTCGTTGTGCATACATTTAGATTCATGGTGAAAAATTGTGCAAACTTTTCTGAGCGCTATTATCTTCAAAATGAAATATATATAAATATTAAATTCTTAATAAATATTATTTCCATAAGGTGATAGCTTGATCATTACGGTACTATTAAATGGATATTAAAAAACTGTTTACAATATTATATATTCTTAAAAAAGAAAACATTTTATCCACCCTAAAAATATGAATAAAATAAAAAATAGTAAAATAAAATTCAACAAAATAAAGAAATAAAATTAAAATAACATTAATTGAAAATGACTATTTTAGTTATCAATTCTCAAAACAATTTTTAGCAATTTAAAATAGACTATCAAGGTTAATACATGATTTTTATCCATTCACAAAAGAGGAATAAAATAAAAAATATTTTTATTTTTTATGAATTATGAGATAATTACTATTCGTTTTTATGCAAAAATAAGAAAGAGAAGGTTTATATTCAATGCGTTAATGTATAAAAGAGAAAAAAATGCAAATACAGAGTAAAAAAACCTGTATTGCGCGAACGTCGGCGAAGTCGGACGGAAGGGGTTAATACTTAAAAGAGCGACTATAGAGTATGTTGATGCAAATGGTCAGACCTTGTGTGACGGTATATTTTTGAAATTACTTCATTTACTGTCGTGACTCATGATACGCTTGAGCCTGTGCGCATTTTATTTTGCTGTGTGCGCGGGTTTCACAACGCGTGTGCGCGCGCACACGCGCACACCTTAGAGGGAACATTGCCCATGGCCTATTATTTAGCTAAGAAAAAAGGGTGGGGCAAAATATATTGCGTGCCCCTAGTATATATAATATATATATATTACACCTTTTAACCTTTCAAATGTTTTTCCGTGCGATGATTCCTCATTTCACGAAGGTCAAGCTTGTCGCCCCTCCTCTCGAGCTGGCCTGGTGAAGTAGTAAGTTGGTTTCTTGTACTCTCCACCTCATATAGCCAGGTACGCCCGGCTCATCGTGGATTGTTCTGAGCCAGACATCTATTCTTCTTTTGAAAATGTCCACCGCCACACTACTCGTGTTCCTTAGGTCTCTGGGCAGCTGATTAAACAGTCTTGGTCCTCTCACAACAAAACTACTATCTTTCAGGGTTAAGGATGTTCCCTGTCTCGCCTTTAACTTGGGAACACGACACAGTCTTTCTTTCCTACTTTCCACTGTTGTTTGGAGAGTTACAGGGTTCAGAGTAAGATTAGGGACTAGTTTCCATTATTTTCCAAGTGTGAATAATGGTATATGTCTCTCTTCTCCTTTCCAGTGAATATAGGTTTAATTCGCGTAACCTTTCCCAGTAATTTTGCTCTTTGCACCCATTGATCTTGGCTGTGAAGCTTCTCTGAATCTCTTCTAGCTGTCTAATGTCTTCTTTTTTTATATGGGCATGTTAGGACCGAGCAGTATTCCAATTTGGGTATGATCTTCGTTTAAAGGCTCTTTGTATCTGCCCAGTTATTCTCTTTGCTCTGTTGACTACTGTCTTTTGTTTCAAATTTCGCATCATTAGTCATTACAACCCCTAAATTCTTTGCTTTAGAATTTCTCTGAATTTCCTGTCCATTTGGGCTATAATATTCCATGGATTTTAGGTCCTCCCTTTTTTCGTACCGTAACAGCTGAAATTTCTGTGTTAAACTTCATATTGTTATTCTTCCATCCACTTGTAGATTCTGTTCATGTCTGTTTGTAGAGATCCTATATCTTCTGGGTTTCTTATTTTCTACTGATCTTTGTGTCATCGGCAAAGGATGATTGTGAAGAGTAGTAGAGCTAATACTGATCCTTGTGGTACTGAGCTGAGGATATATAAAATATATATATATATATATGCAAAAGTTTTCTCTACTTTCAAAATTTAAAAAAAGTTGTTCCTTGGTGTTGACCCTGAAGTATAACAACGTTTTTAATTATTATTACTAAATATAAGTCGTTATGTGTTCGTCACGATTACATAAATAAATTTACGTTTGATTAATTTGTCAGGGTATCGAAACCCGTGACCGAATAAAATGCAAATCAGCTGATTTTTGATTACTTTTGTTTACAAACAAAGCATTCAAAATGGCGTGTAGGGGTGTTAACTTTGAAGAATCATTCGTTATAAATTTTTTTGCGATGAAGACTTTGGAGTAAATAGAAGAGAGTGTCAGATGATTGGAAATGTTGGTGCAGAATGTGTTCAGTAAGTTGGCTTGCATTAGCCTGGTAACATTATATACCTATGGCTTATGTAGGATTTAAGTCTAATTTACATAGGTTGATTCTTAGACCATAGTTACATTTTAATTAGGCCTATTTTCATAAGTTCATTTAAGATAGAATATTCTAATCCGGCATTTGTGAGGTTATGGTGAATACAAAATCATTCACGAGGCCTTTTATTACTCATGATATTTTTCCTCAGGTCATCACGTATACAGTAAGCCATATGAGGTCTCGAAACTTATCTTTTATTAATAACTTTTAGCATAACAGGTGAATTAGCCTAGTTAAATATCTTGTACTTAAAATTTTATCTTACAGTGAAATAACCTCAAATTCAATTCATTCACACTGCAGTTACTTCTGTAATCATATTTTTACCTTTAACTTTTTAGGTTAAGGCTAACCGAATTTTAATCTGTTTTCGCTTACAAACATGAGCGATGACGTTTTCTTCGTGGTTTTAAGATAAAAAATTACACTAAACATCTTTTCCGAATGATCGATTTGATACCCCAATCATGATTGCTTTGATACAGTATCATTGTTGATAATTGATCATGATTAAAGCAATCATGAATGGTAAATGACAAATACTATAGTTTTTCTTTTTCATGATGTTAGCCCGACATGGGCAACGGGTCACTCGCAAAGAGGCCCCAAAATATAACTTCCCTCACCAGCTAGCTATCTGCCAAGCAGATAGGATTTAATTTTCCCAGAAGAGTTCCTTGTTCCATACTCGGTCTGTGTGTAAAATAATATATATATATATATATACAGGGTGTTTCAAAAGTCCCTCATTATTTTTAAAATTTTATTAAAATAGCAATTACAAGAGGAACCAAATGACAATTTGGTTGCTGAGTCTACGATTCATGAGAATTTTGGTGGCATCAAACTTGGCTTCATAAGTCTACTGGAAAGTCACTGGTACACCTCAACGTGGGCACCGTCTTTTTCGAAACAAGCGAGCCACCGTTTTACGCATTCTTGGCCGACATTGGACAACATTTCGGGAGTAACAGAAGCACACGCATTCCTGATCCGTTCTTCTAGTGTGGGGAGGACTCGCGGCTTGGTGGCGTACACTTTGCTCTTAATGTAGCCCCACAAAAAGAAGTCGCATGGGGTAAGATCAGGCGAGCGAGCAGCCCATTCGATGGGACCACGGCGACCAATCCACCGATCCGGGAACTGCTTATTCAGAAATGAGCGAACCTCACGCTAGTGAGCAGGGGCACCGTCTTGCTGGAAAATGACTTCTTGCATGTCAGCTACAGCTGACAGTTGGGGGATGCAGAACTCCTGAAGCATACGAAGGTAATTGTCTCCGTTGACGTTCACGGAATTTCCATCTTGATCCCGGAAGAAGAACGGACCAATCAGCCCAGCTGAGGAGATGGCACACCAGACGACCAATTTCGGCGTGTCCCTTTCAATATGAAGTTCACGGATCTCCGCAGGATTGTGAGTTCCCCAGATGCGGGTGTTGTGCCGATTGACGCGACCAGAAAAGTGGAAGAGAGCTTCGTCGCTGAACCACATTTGCTGCAGGATCGATGGGTCTCTTTCGTAGTGATGCAGCAGTGTCTCACATCTCCACCCGGCAATCGTAGTCTTGAGGTTCCAGCTTCTGAACCACCTGGATCTTGTACGGATACAGCTTGAGACCACGCCGCAAAATCCGTTGGATAGATGTCGCGCTGATGTTCAGTTCCGCAGCAGCTCGCCGAATGGACTTTCCTTGACTCTGAGTAAACGCCTCACGGACAGTTTCGACATTCTCCTCACTCCGCCCACTTCGAGGTCTTCCTGATCGTGGTTTGTCCTTTACGGATCCGGTCTCCATAAACTTCCGGTGGGTGGCGACGATGGTGTTCTTATCCGGTGCATAATGCTGTCCGTAGACTGCCCGGAATCGTCGCTGCACTTCGACCACAGATTGAAAAACCTCCTGCTATGCAGCGATTTTACACCTCTGCTCTAGAGTCAGCATGGTAGCAGAAGAAAACGGAGCAAAACTTCAAATGTAGACTCAAAAAAATTCTCAACTACTGAGTAAGAGTTTACCACAAGATGAACGTCGTTGGTCGATTAGCTGCAAAGAAAATTGAAAATCAAATGAACGACGCTTGTATAGGAGATATTCCGCGCAAGATGAGAGAGAGAGAGAACGAAACAAATGAAAAAATGAGGTAACCACCCGGGAATCGAACCCGGGATCTTCCGATTGCCGGTCAGATATGATAACCATTACACCATGGGCCTCACTCATTCAAATGCCGTAATTCTTCTACATACGCGCAGAAACCAATGCCCCAAGGGGGCACCTCCCGCATGCCGTAACATTTTTTCATTTGTTTCGTTCTCTCTCTCTCTCATCTTGCGCGGAATATCTCCTATACAAGCGTCGTTCTTTACGTTAATTATACTGCGTGTTTGCAGTTAAATGTATATAATGTTACGGCATGCGGGAGGTGCCCCCTTGGGGCATTGGTTTCTGCGCGTATGTAGAAGAATTACGGCATTTGAATGAGTGAGGCCCATGGTGTAATGGTTATCATATCTGACCGGCAATCGGAAGATCCCGGGTTCGATTCCCGGGTGGTTACCTCATTTTTTCATTTGTTTCGTTCTCTCTCTCTCATCTTGCGCGGAATATCTCCTATACAAGCGTCGTTCTTTACGTTAATTACACTGCGTGTTTGCAGTTAAATGTATATATATATATATCAAGGAATAAGAGAAAAGAGTGTGTGTGTGTGTGTGTTTGTGTGTGTGTGAGGCGCGCGCGCACGTAGGTAAGTGGGCATAAGTGAGGTCGAGTACGAGATAATTAACCGATGAAGTGGGTTTTTTTTTAGTGTGAAGTAACACTTTTTGTACCTCCAAACATTAAAAATGTTTCTAGATTTTTCATATAAATTTTTTACTGTCGAAAAAAAATGTTTATTGTGATTAGGTTAGATTCCGCTAGATTAGATTAGTTAATGTTTGGTTATGTTAAGTTACGTTAGATTAGCTAGTACCTCACTATTTATTGACAATCTTCAGTTGAGAGCGTTTGTTGGCGCTTAAAAATATTATAGGGTTTTTCGCTCGGATTCCTTCCTGTTTACTTCAAAATTTTCACTTTATCTTTAAATTTCTTTCCTTCCTTGCAACCTCTCTTCTTTGCTTTGCTTTAAAAATTTCACTTCTTTAATTTTCTTACATTTTTTAACCTTCCTTCCTCAAAGAGAGAGCCTCGTTCTGTTGCTTCTTTGGTGTCCTTTGTATTCCTTTATATTCTTTCTTCGATGGCACCAAGGTTGTTAGGTTAAATTAGGTTTGGTTAATTAGCGCTTTAGATATATGGATTTAACCCTTTAAGGACTGAAGATGCCAATTGGTAACGTTTCAAATACACGCATTCATAACTTAACCCTACAAAAAATTCAGGGCTTAAAGGGTTAAAAAGTCGGTACCTCGCTTATGCGGAGGTGTGTGTGTGTGTGTGTGTGTGTGTGTGTGTGTGTGTGTGTGTGTGTGCAGGAATTAAAAAGGAAAAACTGCAGAGACAGATTGAGAATTTACGAGATCGTGAAATATACTCCGACTTCTGTCAGCCATTTTGATTGGTTTTATTTAACAATTCATTTCACTAATCACTTTCCATTGTGGAATAATTGAGATAATCTTTATAAAACAGACGGAGAATAATCACCGAAAATAATCACAAAGAAAAAAATAGGCCCGAATAATCTTTACAAAGAGGATCTTCCAATCCTATCCGTTTAATATGGCCGATTGATATGAAGTCTCGTCTAAGACAATTAGGAAACAAAGGAAAAGACATATAAATTGAAGCCTATTCAAAGGACCATTAATAAAGTTCTGGTGTTTTACCTTTTCTTTTATGCTGTACCTTTTTGTCCTGTAGTTCAAAGGAATCAAAATGGAGCACACTAAATTTACATTATAGACTTACCGCTCGTGTAATTTAGTTTGTTGGAAGGTAATTTTATATATACAGTATATGTTTTCCATATAAAATTTCGTGTGTGTGTATATATATATATATATATATATATTGTGTGTGTGTGTATTGTGACGTCATAAACGTGTCACTATGGGCCTACAAAATTTATAACGTGTGTCGTAATTGTCTTTCCAATTTCATAGCAAATTGCCCCAAGTCAGAAACCGCAATAGGACATCCCAAAAGCAATTGAAATTGACCCGTAGAGATCCTCTATGCAAACAAATGCAGGAATTAGATTTATCACGGCTCTTGGAAGGCAACCATGATGGCCGCGAAGAGTGTAGATCCAACTACAAATAATTTTTTTCAAACACAAAAGTGTCGGGTAGACTTTGAAGAGGTAGCTACAGACTTAAGGTGACCAGATTTTTTGAAGTTAAAAGCGGGACATATTCTGAAACCCCCACTGGACGGTCCAATGGTGGGGGGGAGTCCCCTTACCGCGGTTGAGAAAATTTTGAAATTGCAATACTCAAAAAACGCGTTTTGGTGGCATCGTAAACAAATATTTCAATGTTAATTTCAGCAAAAAACAAGCCCCCATATAACATACATATAGGCTCCATTCTCTGTTGTACCAAATATATACACAATACTAACAATAAAAATCAAATAAGAGATAATAACAAAACAGATCAGTCAAATTGCAATTATCACTTTTCCACCAGTGCAAACTGACAACTTTCGTCTTGTATTACGTAATTCTTGAAAACACCAATAAAAACACTAATTAAAAAAACGTGTATTATATATATATATATAAAAAATTATATAATAATAATCCTTGCTGGGAAACTCCGTTTTTATAAAGTAATTCATAAGGATTCTAACATTATACTTAAGACTTTAACTTATTGCACAAGTCTATCATAGCATCTACATGTAATAAGTTAAAAAATCGAAGTATATCCATAACCATTCATGAAAAGCTTATTGGTGGTAATTTGAATAAAGTGGCACATTTTTGCTCAATATCTCCAAAAGCGGGACAATTTCTGGACACCATACGTCAGCGGGACACGCTCCTCCAAAGCGGGACTCGCGCCGAAAATCGGGACTCTGGTTACCTTACTACAGTTAAACAAAAGTTCGATTGCAAGGAACATCTTTGGCTACCCATACGATAAAGACAAGCCATCTAGATTCGTGACACCTGAACCAAATGTTCAATCGCCATAAAACATTTCATCAAATTATAAATCGTAAATCAACGCCCCCAGAAAAAAGAGAGAGAGAGAGAAAACCGAACATTGAGAAGGAACACTGAAAAACCCAAATCAAGGAGAGGCCTACAAAATCCTCCTCCGTTCAACGAGCCTTCGCCTATTCGTTTCACGGGACACATCTCTCTCGTGAGAAGTACCGTCAGGAGAGGGTCCTTTTTCTTCCGATAAACATTCCGTTTCAGTGAGGCCTATTATTTTGTTAACTCGTTTATCATTGTAAGCATTAAATATAACACTGGGGAACAAATTTCAAATTTTTGTCTATTGAATTAGATTTGACAGTTACTTCTAGGTAATTTGGGTGCGCTGAGCACGAATTTTTACTCGGTTTTGCTCTATCAGGTCCTGATTTTGCTCAACACCCCTCCTCTTTCGTCGTATTCATAAAAAGGTTTTTTTTCTCAATACTCGCTGTCTTTTTGCAGTTACACATTATGCAACTAGGTTTTTATCTAGGTATTTGTACCTATTGTTATGGTATTGTTGTATTATGTATATTTTTATATGTAACACCCTAAAAATATTTTTAATTTTGTCATTTTTAACCCATTTTAATATTAGTAAATTAAGCTAAAAATATCATAGAATTCTAAAATTTTCTCGAGCGTTCCTGTTCTCTGTAGAGTATTCTAGAGGGACAACTAAAATATATAAAAGCGACTCGTTTCCAGAGTTAATCAGTCAATTCAATCAGTCAGTCATCAGTCAGTCAGTTGAGTTAGTTAATTAAGTTTGGGCATTAACATAATTTTGAATTGGCATATGATTTAGTGAGTAATTTTGTCATCGTGATTTAATATAGTTGATTTAATTAGACGTAATTTATATTGTACCTACTCATCCGTGTTTCTAGTTTAATTTCATAGATTGTAAGTACCTATTTCATAATAAGTACCTATTTAAACTAATTTTTGTGTTTATATTTCAGATTTTCTTAAATTTATATGAATTAAGGGCTTTAAATACCTTTACAAATTGGCAGAACAATCAAGCAATATGTCATCAAGCACTAGAAAGTTCAAATGCAAAACAACCCTGATTCCTTCTGTTATATATGTGGAAATTTTACACTTCCACATCAACGAGCAAATATCTGACTTCGTAAAAAGAGCTTACTTAGCTTATTTTGGCATAAAACTGGGGGACCAAGATAAATCGTGGGCTCCACATAAAGCCTGCACTATATGCATTGAAAGACTGCGACATTGGACGAAGGGTTCGGATTCAAAAATACCTTTTGGAGTTCCGATGGTAAGTTTATGATTTCATAAAACTACGTAATTTAATCACTAGTATACTGTAACTTACCTAAATGTAATTGTAACTTAGGTACATAAACAAAAATTTACAGAAAATGTTTATAAGAATCTCAAATATTGCATAAGGTTGAAACACATAGAAATGTTAAATGTTTGGGTGATAACTTTTGATAAAATTCATAAAAACAAGTCTCTCGTCGCTTTTGTTAACGCTTTACAATTTTTTTTCCATATCAGGTGTGGCGAGAGCCTACTAACCACGAGACCGATTGCTACCTTTGCTTTGTCAAGACTTCGGGCTTCACTAAGAAAAATAACATTGTATCGAGTACCCAAATTTCGACACCGCGATACGACCTGTGCTACATTCAAATGAGATCCCCATTCCAAAATTTAAGGGTCTGCCAACTCAAGAATTAGTTGAAGATGTTCCTGAAAATATTGTTATGCACTTTGAGGAGTCAGACACCGATTTTGACCCCAGCGTATTTGAAAGTCAAAACGATCCGCAAAAGTTTAACCAGGCCGAGTTGAATGATCTTGTAAGGGATCTAAATTTGCCAAAAAAGGCTGCGGAAATTTTAGCTTCAAGACTTAAAGAGAAAAACTTGCTTACTTCAAACACATACATTTCATTTTACAGAAAAAGAGAAGAAGAACTTGTTAAATATTTTAGAACAGAGGATAGTTTAGTATATTGCTGCGACATAGTTGGTTTGTTAAAGAAGATGGGGGTTGAGTCTTACGATGCAAATGATTGGCGCTTGTTTTTAGACAGTTCGAAAAGAAGTCTTAAGTGTGTGTTGTTGCATAATGGCAATCTATACGGCTCGATACCGATTGGGCACTCAACAAAATTAAAAGAAAAGTATGAACATATAGAAAAGGTTTAAATCTATCAATATAGGGAGCACGAGTGGATCATATGTGTTGACTTAAAAATGGTTAATTTTCTGCTAGGACAACAAGGAGGGTATACTAAATATCCCTGCTTCCTTTGCTTATGGGACAGCAGAGCCAAGGAAGAACATTATTTCAAACAAATCTGGCCAGCACGAACATCACTTACTGTCGGAGAAAAAAACGTAATTAATCCACCTTTAGTGAGCAGATAAAATCATATTTCCTCCTCTGCATATAAAACTAGGCCTCATTAAACAATATGTAAAAGCTTTAGATACGAACGGCGAGTGTTTCAAATACATAACTTCAAAATTTCCAAGTTTAAGTTATGAAAAAATCAAGGCGGGAATTTTCGACGGTCCACAAATAAGAACAATGATTAAAGACAGCAATTTTCCTAATGTCATGAATGAACGCGAAAAAAATGGCTGGTTCTCATTCGTGGACTTGATAGAAAACCTTTTAGGCAATTATAGGGCAGATAACTACGAAGAAATCGTAAAAAAACTTTTAAGGGACTACAAAGAGTTAGGTTGCAATATGAGCATAAAAATGAATTTTTTGAATAGCCATCTTGACCAATTTCCAAGTAATTTAGGTGATGTAAGTGACGAACAAGGGGAGAGATTCCACCAAGATATCAAAATTATGGAGGAACGGTACCAAGGCCGCTGGGATTCCCACATGATGGCTGATTACTGCTGGTGCTTGAAAAGAGACCTGCCATCAACAAGCAAATACGCTAGAAAGTCTTACAAAAGAAAATTTTTGCCACAGTGAAAGCTTCATATCTGTTTGTTTTTTTATTTTAAGTCATTTCTATCGTTATAATGTAATTTTACTGTAGTTTGAACTGCTTGTATTCATGAAACTTGAAAAAAAAATTTAACACATGACTTAATTTTTTAGTCCTAATTGAAAAATCTGGAAAATGGCACATAGGCTGTCGACAAGAATCAGGACCTGATAGAGCCAAACCGAGTTGAAATTCGTATTCAGCGCACCCAAATTACCTAGAATCAAGTGTCAGATATCATTCAATAAAATACGTGTTGCCCAGTGTAATAATATATATTAATGTAAAATTTAATCTGTTAACCAGTTGCTTGTCATATTGCTCCTGAGTAATTATTAACAGATGTGTATTGTAGTGAATTGATCGTTATTAAAGACAAAAATTCCGTACGGTTCAGTGCTGTCCATTCATCCATCGTGTTCTGCTTATCAGGCAGGTCCAACTCATGTGTCCCGCCAAAGTGTTCTATCCTGAGCTAACCTTTTCATCTTATGGTAGTTTCTGCCTGCCTTCAAATCATCCAGCATTGCTTTCCTTTTCCTTCCCCTCGGCCTTCTACCTTCATATCTACCCTCTATCACCTCCTTCAACAATCCTTCTCCTCTCAACACATGTCCGATCCATTTCTTCTGTCTTTCTCTTATCACCTTAATGAGTCTTCTTTCCTCCCTCACCTGTTGTAGTACTTCCTCATTACTTTGGTGTTCCCTCCAGCTTATCTTTAGCATTCTTCTCCAAATCCACATTTCAAAACTTTCCAAGAGTTTCTTTTCAGTTGTTTTCAGTGTCCATGTTTCTGCTCCATACAGTACCACACTCCATATCAAGCTTTTTACTAACCTTTTTCTTCAGTTTCAAATTGAGTTTACCTGTAAGTAGTCTTTTCTGTCTCTCAAAAGCTACCTTACCCATACCAATTCTAGATTTCCATTGTTGGTTAATAAACTTCCCAGATATTTAAACTGCTCAGCTTCTTCTAGGGTCCGATTTCTTATCGTTAGGTTCATTTGTGCTCCTTTCCTTCTTGCAATTTTCATTACCTTTGTCTTGGTCTCATTAATTCTTATTCCGAATTCTTCCGCCGTTGTTGTCAAGCTATTGACCATTCTTTGCAGTCTTTCCTCAGTACTACAAACATATGCCTTGTCATCTGCAAACCGGTCTACACAACCCAATGAGGAAGTTGTGAGTTTTCGATTAGGCAGACTCCTGGCTCACATTGCTACGGGGATTAATTCAACTGGTAGATACGTGAGAAGGGCGGGACTAAAACTCACCAGCTCACCCCTCGCATAGATGTTACCTATTTATTGAAACTCACGAGATTTCGGCGCCTTTAGAGCCCAATCTGCGACCTTCATTCTCGAGCTTATTGCCGAACCTATCCCTTAGGGGCCGCCGTAGGCACCGGGAAGTAGGCGTCTCCCGCGCGACTAGGCGTTAGTTACGACATTGATGGAAAATTTTTGGCTGAATCATAGGCCCTATCCGCGCTACTTATAAGAACGCATAGGTCATAGAGGGGTCCGGGGCCAGGCTGGGATCGCCTCGGCCTTCCCTTTTCATAGGTGCTTCTTGACACGGCCAAACTTCGATAGGAACCCGGGGAACCGAGACTTAATTAAACGGCGACAAGCGGCTACTTTACGCGGCTACGTGCCTCGTCCGCAAAAATCTACAGGTTGTCCCGTACCACGTTTGGACTTATCGGCGAACCCTCGACTCGGGGGACCCTATACCGGCCGGAGATACGCGATCCCCGGCGGGCCTATCCATAGGCTAAAAGATAGGTGAGAAATTTTCCCTCCGACTACTAGCCCGAAACTGGAATCATAGGCGAATCCCCGCGGTGAAACGGTCGGTCACGTGTCAAAACTCCACCTCCAACATCGGTAGGGGATGGGGGATCTCCTTAGCCCCGCACCCCTTCGTAAATTGCTTCAAAACCTATGCTGAGGCGAACTAACCGGTGGTTCCCTGAGAGGGACATAGGTCCTATACCCAGGGACCACCCGTAATTGCCGTTTTAGTCCCACGACCTTACAGATTTGGGCAATTTACTTCTCACTCTGATTCCTCTTCCAGATCTGAGAGTGCTTCTATTATCATTGCTTCCGCATAGATGTTAAATAACACGGGGGACAGGGAGCATCTTTGTCTGACCCCTCTCCCAACCAATCCAGGCTCCGATTCTTCTCCTGCAACTCTAACATTCACAGTCTGTCCAAGATATAGATTTTTTATCAGCCTGCGGTCCCTCCAGTCAACATTAATATTCTTCAATATTTCCATTAGTTTCCTCCATTGGACTCTGTCAAAAGCTTTTTTAAAGTCAATAACACAAACAAACATCCATTTCCTGGTCATGTTCCAGCACTCTCTCTCCCATCATTCTCATAATACCAATAGCTTCTCTTGTTCCGCATTTTGACCTAAATCCAAACTGATCCTCTCCAATGTACTGCTCAGTTCTGTTCGTTAGTCTTCTGGTTAGTATCCGTAGCATTATTTTTGATACATGGCTGACCAAGCTTATGGTTCGAAATTCTGAACACTTGGTGGCTCTCGGTTTCTTGGGGATAGTAATCATAGAGACTCTCAGTGCTGTAATGTTGGGGAATTGGGGATTCGTGGCCATACAACGTATTCCCACCTTAAAATTTCAGGCAAACCATATAGCTAAGAGTAGAACCTTAGCCATACGCAGGTATACGGGGGGAGGGGTGGGGGTAGGGGGAAGGAGGGGTAATTGGGGAGGGGTTAGCCCCCAAGTTGCATAAAAAGGGGTGAGGGGTTTTTGGGGGGAGCGGGAGAATAACTTCCCCAAAGTGGTAACCCTAACGTGCCCTCGCCGTAGGCGAGTTTGCGAAGCACAATCCCGCCCGTAGGGCAGGGAGCCGAAGGCTCTGCTTGTATATATATATATATATATATATATATATATATATATAACTGCAATGACCGCGCAGTATATAAATGAATAGAAACGACATAAGTGTTAAGGAACGTTTCTGCACACGAGGAGGAGAGATAACGAATAAATGAAAAATGAGGCGAACCGCCCGGGAATCGAACCCAGGGCCTTCCAATTGCCGGTTGGACGCGCTACCATTATTGGAAGGCCCTGGGTTCGATTCCCGGGCGGTTCGCCTCATTTTTCATTTATTCGTTATCTCTCCTCCTCGTGTGCAGAAACGTTCCTTAACACTTATGTCGTTTCTATTCATATATATATATAAATTGACGATTGGTTAGGTTAAGTCGTAGTATTTTCGTTAGTTTTAACGTTTTATTTGATAGATTCATTTAAAAAATGTCTACTAAAGATCCTAGTGTAGTCTACGTTCCCCAACTTTGACCTAGTGTAGTTTGTGTCCCTTTTGCGTCAGGGGGACGTAAACTACACTTGCTTCCAAAAATGTAAGAAACTAAAACCATGCAAATACAACTATACAAAAGGATAACAAATTTACCTTGTAATATTTAACTTGTATGCTAAATTATATTCATTAAGCGATGGCTGCATCTTGTAAATACATAAAGACTAAAATGCCTAATTCTTTTCATTATATGAGAATTTCACAATTGAAAATTTCTCTACACTCAACACATGGTCGTTGGTTTCACAATGTTCGCGGATGGTAGAATAGGTTGGTTTGTTCAGTGGTAATAAAGTACGGCGCCAATGCCTCGGTGTTCATTAGGGTGTCCCATTTTTGACCAACTTCTTTTTTTCCGGGTCCAACCTCCTAATATCATTATGTCTGTCGCTCTAAGTAAGAAAATGGCAATTATTTTCCATTTTATGAAAATTTCAGACCCCCTAGGCCTACAAAACCAATTTTCCCCTTTTCTTTATCAAAAATTGTCGATTTTCGGAAGTCTTTCGGTTATATATTGCTTGCATTTTATTATAACCTCATTCGATGTACAATTTTGGATAGAAAATCAAAATAGCTATCGATTGATATCTAATTTACTGTGCTTTTGTACCAAAATAGAAAATTAAAAGGCAAATATGTATATTTTTTAACATTTTCTTCTATACTTTGTCTTGAATGGGATTTAGAGAATAGGTGTTACCGCCCAATGCAGCTTCGCGGCAATGGGCCTTGGAATATATTTGAGACACAATATTTCCAAGGTGGGAACAACTCAAGAGATTAAACATTTCATGCCAGCTCTTGAGCCCCATCGGTTTTTTTGTCAACAAACATGCAATATCGTAAAAAAAAAATTTCTTAGTAAAGCAAATGAATGTATGAAATAAAATGTGAATACTGATAATGACTGAAGCTATTCTAGCAGTTGAACTAAGGAACTCTTTTTAAAAGATGGCAACAAACTTCTTTGATATTCCACAACTTGCAGTTGTTGTTGTCTTTGTTCTTCATTTGTTGTGATGCAATTTGCGAAATCTTCAATTAACTGTACTCCACGCTCGGCCGCATCATTAACAACTTTAACACTGTGTACAAAATTGGAGATTTGAATAAAATCTCTATTCTCTTTCCATGTTTTAATAGGTTTATTTAACCATTTTCCATTGCTATGTAGAACATCAAAGAAAAACCAAGATTTTGGTCCAGCTAGGGAAACTAGTTTGGTTGATTTATTGATCAAAGGAAATACTGGTTTGCCACTTTGGGCATACGAGCTGTTTTTAGCATTTCTATGTGATCTAATAATATAATTTCTGTAGCAATGTTTCTTTTCTCTTCATCAGATATACGTAAAGAAAATAATGAAAATGGAATAAGCTCCTCAGTTAGGTACCAACAATGGCCTTCGAATATCTTGATTGTACGATGAGCTACATTTCTGTCCGCTGTGTCACCATATATGTGAAGGTCACTATAGAAAGTCAAATCATTGATTGCTGCATCCAACGCTTTTGGTGCTTTGGGCCATGGTTGGATATATAAAGCAGTGAATGAGCAGAACTCCTCTAAGTGTTTCACATATTCTTCAGAATAATCCGTTTGTTTGCTGAATGTCAGCATTTTAGCAGCATAGAGAATAGTTGCCATCCAGCAAGCATTATGAATTGCTCCCGGACGAAGCCAACGAACTCCGTTAGGTGGTATATGTTCAAGAATTTGGAGAACAACTTCTGCGCATTCCCTATAATCATTCCTGAGAAATATGTTTCCGGTATCTGTGTCGCTTAACATCACCTTCAAAACTTGGGTTACTCGTTGTTTCTTTGATTTCATCTGTCTATTTGTAATTTTCAAAGTTCTATAAGGTTTTGTGACGTCTAATGTCTTCCATTTATCTCGAAACTGTTTAAATAAACACATTTTCTGGGCCTGTGGTAGTGCCAAATATTTGAGTAAATGCAGCGGCCAAGACTCTCTCGTAAATGTGATGCCTACATGCAAGCCACATTACCTTCCTTCTAAAATGATGCAGGCCCCATTTATCCAACCTGTATTAGACGCTGTTGTATCAGAAAACAGTGCACAAATGTTTTGGTTCAAGTTCCAATCTTTTGCAGCATTAAATGCGGCGTTTGCTTGCATTTTACCAGAGGAATCAGGAATAGTTGGTAAAACAAGAACTTTTCCCTCAGGTGGTGAAGGGATCCCTGGCACAATTATTACTAGCCTTTCTCTCGTTTCCCCACTGTTATCAGAAATGAGCTTCCCATCCAGTGTCGCGCACAATGTTCAGGTGGTATAAACTTTTCTTTGACCATTTTGGCTGTTTCAGTTCTGCTTTTTATCCCTTGTCTGTGCATCGTTGATTTTGGTAGTGATATCGTTCAGGTCTTTATTGCACTGACTTGCAATAACAGCAGCAAACCCTGTTCTTTAGCAAACAGAAAGGTTAAGACGATCTGCCATATTTGAAACAATAGGATTCTGTACAATATTTTTTTCTTTTGCATAAGGATTTTGATGGAGGAGACGTATAATCCTCATCTCTAGCATATGATGTACTTGGAATAGGATTTGGTTCATTAGGAATCGCTATTTCTCCTTCAATATCTGTTTTCAAGGTCATGCTAAATTTTTCCTGTCTCTCCAGTTCCTTCTCTTTAAGTAATTTTTCACGCTCCACTCTTTTCACCTGACTCTCAAGCTTGTTTTGATAGCTTTTATCTATTGATCCTAAGCAAAGCTTTTTGGGTCCTCTTTGTATCTATTAGAAACTCTATATCTTGCTGCTTTGTTACCGAAGTTCTTAATGGCTCTCTTATTATTATTTCTATGGCATTTTGAGAATAAATATCAAATAACTCCTTTAATTCCTTCAGGAAAGATGGTCTCTTCTTATTTATTCTTTCTTCCTGTGTTTTGTTTTTCGAGAAGTATTCATATTGCTTTATCAATTGTTCTACTTTTTTTCTCGGGTGGCGACTTTTTGAAGTATCTTGGCATGTGATATCGGCTCAATCCCAAAATTTTTTAACTTTTCTTAGTACTTCTTGGATCACATATGACTGTAATTTCTTTTTCATAGGTCCTCTTGATAAAAATAGATAGTGACGTAAGGCGTCACCATTAGATGGCAAAAGAGACCCTTTCTGAGGTTCCAAATTGTGAATTAAGTTTATGAGAAGCCAATCTTCTGGCTTATCTGTGGTACGAGTTTCAACTTTTGCACAAGCCATTTTAGTCTAACTAATCTGAAATTTGTATCATAATCATATAATAAATCTCTCATATGATCATAAATCTGAAAATAAATAGAAGTACAGTTAGTACGCAGTACACACACAAATATATATAGTTTTGTACGGTTTAGGGTCAGAAATGGAAAAGAAAATGTTAAAAAATGAACATTTTTGCCTTTTAATTTTCTATTTTGGTTAAAAAGCATAGTAAACTAGTTATCAATTGATAGTTATTTTAATTTTCTATCCAAAAATGTACATAGTCTGAGGTTATAATAAAATGCAAGAAATTTATAACCGAAAGGCTTCCGAAATTCAACAATTTTTGATAAAGAAAAGGGGAAAATTGGTTTTGTAGGCCTAGGGAGTGCGAAATTTTCATCAAATGGAAAATAAGGAAAAAAAGTTGGTAAAAAATGGGACACCCTTGAGAGAAGTTGGCGGGAAGTACTGCCAACGTATGTGGCATTACAGCCACAATTAAAGGAATAAACAAGGTTTGAGACTAAAGCCCTTGTGTTTACAAATGAACCTATTTTAGAAATACTAATAAATAGAAACTTAAGATCAATTTGTGGATAAAAACGGGTTAAAAGAGACCAAGTCATTTTAAATTTTTTTAGTAATGTAACCATAAAAGGACACCTTAAGATATTTAAAGCCTTATTAACGGTTGAAACAGTGAAATGAAGCTTAGAAATATTGCCCAAATGAGATTTAATATATCGAGGTAACATATCTTTCGGAAATGAGATTTTTATTATGAAGGACCACTCTGAATGTAAACAATCATAGCTTGAAACATTTTTGTATACACAATCAATGAGAGTATCAATGGAATTAATTTTAAATTTGAAGGCGATGTCGCTGAGGAAATGAGTTCCTAAAATAGTAAAAGTTTTTTCCTGAAGAGAGATGTAGTGAAGGTGTTATTTACTTTTGAACATTGACATCAAGAAAGGATAGTTGGAAATTAGGGATCACCTGAAGATCAGGGCCCCCATGTATTCTTGTTTTTTTTGCTTTACAGTACCAAATATAATACTAAATTAAATTGAATGCCTGGTTAGGTCAACTGTACGCCCTTGACGATTGGTTAGGTTAAGTTGTGATATTTTCGTTAGTTTTAACGAAGATATCATTTGGTAATTGAGGCTGGGGGCCCTGATCTTCAGGTGATCGGAAATTAGTTTAATCTGTTTTAATAACCTTTGTTAACCTTGATTTTGCTTCCGTCCAAATTGTTCATTCTGACAAAGGTCAAGTTTGTCACACCACCTTAGACCAACAGTTTAACGCGGAATCCGAACTACGCCCAACTAACAGCCAAGCGTATTAACCACTAGGATACCCACGGAACCAATTTATCTACCAACCAATTTTTTATTGTGTGGAGGGATGAACAGCTGGGCTTTGCGCGGTCCCCTGCCGCCACCGGGTCTCGATCCCGGGACCGATGGATTCGTAGTCAGCGACGCAAACCACTACACCATCGAGGCACATAAGCCTAATATTATTATTATGTTTAGAGTTAATTTAAAAACAAGTTAGTAGAAAGAGGTCGAAATTCAAAATAACAAAAACGTATCGTCCATATACCTACGATAAAAAACAGGCTTTAAATCCAAAAGACCATCATCCAACCAACGTTTCTCATAAAAACATAAGAACGCTTTAGCTAAAGTGGGACCCAGAGGGGAATCCATGACAACGCCCTCGACCTGCTTAAAGAGAACATTAGCGAACATAAAAACGGTATCATTTACAGATAAATTAGGCTTGTTCCTAGGGAAGATTACTTTTCTCGTTTATTCGCGCGCATATATTATATATATATATATATATATATATATAATGCGCCTCGGTGGTGTAGTGGTTAGCGTCACTGACTACGAATCCATCGGCCCCGGGTTCGAGACCCGCTGACGGCAGCCGGCGAGCAGCAAAACCCAGCTGTTCATCCTTCCACACAATAAAAGAAAGTGGTTGGTAGATAAATGAGTACACTGGGTGGCCTAGTGGTTAAGACGCTGGGCTGCTGGTGGGGCGTGGTTTGGATTCCACGTTAAACTGTAGGTCTAAGGTGGAGTGGAAAGCTTGACCTTTGTCAGAATGAACAATTCGGGCGGTTATATATATACAGGGCCGGATCTAGAAGTTGCGAGGCCCTAGGCAGATCTAGAAATTGCGAGGCCCTAGGCCTATATATATGAAAATATGAACTTAATTATCAGTACTATACTAGCAATATTAGAATCCCGCATAGACAGAACTATGCCAGCACTTAAAAATTAAACCAAACCAAAATAATCACGCATGGAAATTGTATAAGAAATATAAATAAACCATACAAATAAGTATAAATTATAAAATGAATCAAGATTTGTATCGAAAATACAGGATGTCCCAGAATTAACTATCTATTTCAATGAAATCGGACAAATTTTTTAAAAACACACTTTTATTTATGTTATCATGTTTAATATGTGTTAAAAATGTATAAATTTCTAAATTTTTTCATAATTTTATTTTCATAATTTTTTCATTATCTGGTCCAATGAAAGACTGTCTGAAGTCATAGAATGGCAAAGAGACTCTCCAAAAGTTAACGTGTGGCTTGGAATGACCAAATCCAAAATTTATGGTGCTCCATCTTGTTGAAACACAACATTATCAAGAATGCCATCATCAAGAAGCTGTGGTTCGAGAAACTGCTGAAGCATATCAAGGTAGACGGTACCTGTTACAGTTGCTTCCGCAAAGAAGAATGGGCCATAAATTTTGGATTTGGTCATTCCAAGCCACACGTTAACTTTTGGAGAGTCTCTTTGCCATTCTATGACTTCAGACGGTCTTTCATTGGACCAGATAATGAAAAAATTATGAAAATAAAATTATGAAAAAAATTTAGAAATTTATACATTTTTAACACATATTAAACATGATAAACATAAATAAAAGTGTGTTTTTAAAAAATTTGTCCGATTTCATTGAAATAGATAGTTAATTCTGGGACACCCTGTATAAGACAATGATTTCTAAGATTTATATAATATTATAGGTAATGACTTTCCATAGTATACAAACGTTTTTCATATGTGATGTATAAGAGATGTTGACATTTCATTTTTTATAATAGTGAGCGATCGACTTATCAGGCTAAATATTAATGCTTTAATATTTGGTTCAGATGCCCCTTGAATATTACAGCAATGCTTTTCTACTTTTCTTCGAGCTAAACTCTTCAATTAATTGAGAATAATCTAATGAATTTGTTATATCGTTTTCTATTGATAACATAGCTAATGATCGCAATCTCGCTTGAGACATGGTGGAACGCAAATATGTTTTAATAAGTTTGAGACGCGAGAAACTTCTTTCAGCCGAAGCAACAGTAACTGGATGGTTAATACTATTCGAAGTGCAACATAAACATTAGGATAAATCTCACTTAGTTGTTTTTGCACTATATAAACAAGGGCATTTCCGAGATCTGTTTTCTCAGGTATAAACCTGCAAAGTACTTTAAGTTCTTCATAGAGTTCTAAATCATTAATATCACTTGAACAGAACGCGCAAAACGGCTTGAGCGAGGCCCCCTTTGGCGCGAGGCCCTAGGCGATCGCCTAGTTCGCCTATAGCTAAATCCGGGCCTGTGTATATATATATATATATATATATATATATATATATATATAACACTTTGGTCGATCTTCACTATATCTTGGTTTATGATAAAATATAATATGTGCCGACAACATAACTTGAACTATGAAGGTAGCTAAAAATCAAATTAAAATTTTATATGAAAAAGTTTTCTATATCCACATTAAATTCAACTTTCTGAACACGTTACTTATTCTGAAGTTTTATGTAAGTTAAGATGCCAAATAACTTAAAGAAAACGAAATCACATCTTTTTTGAAATTACTAAAACAAGGAAGTTAGTTTTCATGCTTGGACACTAAAGACAAACTCGTTTGATCACCTGAAGATCAGAGCCCCCAGCCTTCTTTAGTTAGTCTTATAAAGCTGTCTAACGAAAATATCACGACCAAACCTAACCAGTCGTTAGGTCAACTGTACGCCTTTGACGAGTGGTTAGGTTAGGTCATGATACTTTCGTTAATTAGCCTTATAGAGCTAATTAAAGAAGGCTGGGGACCCTGATCTTCAGGTGATCCAACTCGTTTAATATATGTAAAAAAAAATTTTAAAATATCCTGGCTAAACCTAACCAATCGTCAAGGGCGTACAGTTGACCTAACCGGGCATTCAATGAACCTAACCGGGTATTCAGTTGACCGAACCAGGCATTCATTTATTTTTTCTACCCTTCGTGCGGGTAGCATATATATATATATATATATATATATGGGAATGAACTCAGAATCGTCCCCTGAGTTTTTTATGATACACATAGACCGTGCATGGAACAAGGAACTCTTCTGGGATAATTAAATCCACTATAGTCCGAGTAAGTAATGGTAAATGACAAATACCATAGTTTTTCTTTTTCATGATGCTAGCCCGACGTGGGCAACGGGTCACTCGCAAAGAGGTCCCATAAATATAGCTTCCCTCATCAGCTATCTGCAAAGCAGACAGGATCCAGCTTTGGGACATGGGCTAGCATCATGAAAAAGAAAAACTATGGTATTTGTCATTTACCATTACTTACTCGGACTATAGTGGATTTAATTATCCCAGAAGAGTTCCTTATTCCATGCACGGTCTGTGTGTATCATAAAAAACTCAGGGGACCATTCTGAGTTCATTCCCATCTTGAAATAGACATGTTATGTGCCTTGAAAAGTGGACGCTCAATTCTGCCAGTTGAGGTTTAAGTTTTGGTTTTTGGCTAAAATATAATAGTTACCCCTTTTTCTTTGATGTATTCAATCTGACGTGAAGGCAGCGAGTCTTTTGCTTATATTGAGGTTCTAAATGTAGCAGGGCTAGGCTGCTTTAAACCCTAGATCCATGTCCCAAAGCTGGATCCTGTCTGCTTTGCAGATAGCTGGTGAGGGAAGCTATATTTATGGGACCTCTTTGCGAGTGACCCGTTGCCCACGTCGGGCTAGCATCATTAAAAAGAAAAACTATGGTATTTGTCATTTACCATTACTTACTCGGACTATAGTGGATTTAATTATCCCAGAAGAGTTCCTTGTTCCATGCACGGTCTGTGTGTATCATATATATATATATACAGGGTGGGCGGAAAGTAACTCCCTATTTTGGATTGGTAAAAAAATACGTATATTATCCATTTATTTCAGAAGAAATAATATGAAAAGGTAGGCATACATGGTAGGTTTTCTCTAAAATTCAATGTGGGCTCCAACTCTTTCCACCAGCTTCTGGAGCCGCCCAGGAATGGCGTCCACTGACTTTAGCAGGAACTCCGGCGGGATGGAGGACATGACTTCCCGAATTCGGTCCTCCAGTTCTTCCAATGTCCTCGGTTTGGTGCGGTAGACTTCTTCCTTTACCCACCCCCAAAGAAAGAAGTCGCACGGTGTCAAGTCGGGGCTCCTGGCTGGCCATTGATGTGGACCACGACGACCCATCCAACGCCCAGGGAAGTGGGCATCCAGCCACTCACGGACAACAAGAGCGAAGTGCGGAGGGGCGCCATCTTGCATAAATATCAGATCGTCGATGTTCTCCATGTGCTGACAACCGGCCAGACCTCGTTTCGCAACATAGCAAGGTACCGCTCAGCATTCTGGTGTTGCGCAGAAGGAACGGCCCACACCTGATGAGGTCATACCACACCACACCGTTACACTGAACCGATTCTGCCGTTTTTCAGCGGTAACCGTGCGACTTCTTTCTTTGGGTGTGGGTAAAGGAAGAAGTCTACCGCACCAAAACCGAGGACATTGGAAGAACTGGAGACCGAATTCGGGAAGTCATGTCCTCCATCCCGCCGGAGTTCCTGCTAAAGTCAGTGGACGCCATTCCTGGGCGGCTCCAGAAGCTGGTGGAAAGAGTTGGAGCCCACATTGAATTTTAGAGAAACCTACCATGTATGCCTACCTTTTCATATTTATTTCTTCTGAAATAAATGGATAATATGCGTATTTTTTTACCAATCCAAAATAGGGAGCTACTTTCCGCCCACCCGTATATATATATATATATATATATATTATTATATATCACACAAAGTAACACGTGAAAAATATTTATGATGAATAAAACCACGAAGGAAAGGAAACAGAAAGGTGCTCAAGCGCTTTCGTCTAATGACATCCTCAGGAACACTGAAGTACATAGAAGGTTACAGCCTATATATAGGTTACAAAAATAAATAAATATATATATATATATATATATATATATATATATATATATATATATATATATATACAATAAACGGAGAAATGAAATTTAAAAAAAAAAAAATTATTAAAAGATTGTGGGATGGGCATACAACTTTGTAAGAAACACTATCGATTTTTAGCACAAGATCAAACTACCGATTTTTAGCACAAGATCAAACTACCGATTTTTAGCACAAGATTAAATTAATTGTTTCCAACCAATGTTATATAAAAAAAAAAAAAAAAAAAAAATTTATACTGGAAATCTGCCCGGGTTTTATCACTCTATCCATCTTGTATATAAAATAAATTGAAAAATAAAAGTTATTAAGGTGGCATACAAGTTTACCAAAGATTTAGCGTTCTACCCTTCTTATCTAAATTTTTTCTGAAGGAATTCAAAACAAAGGATCGAGTTGAAAAAGACCTTTGCTTATGTTGAAGTTATTTGAAAGTTGGATAATGGCAGACTCAAGAATATTTCTATTAACAATGTTGCCAGAGTGAAATAAAACAAGCATTATTCCAATCAATACAGTGGGATAACTCTGACAAATGGACAAAAAGAGCACTGGACGACTGTCCTGTTCTAACGGAATATTGATGCTGTTTTATACGTGTGTGCAAATCCTTTCCCGTCTGACCTATGTGATTCCTTTTACATAGGTCAGACGGGAAAGGATTTGCACACACGTAAAAACAGCATCAATATTCCGTTAGAACAGGACAGTCGTCCAGTGCTCTTTTTGTCCATTTGTCAGAGTTATCCCACTGTATTGATTGGAATAATGCTTGTTTTATTTCACTCTGGCAACATTGTTAATAGAAATATTCTTGAATCTGCCATTATCCAACTTTCAAATAACTTCAACATAAGCAAATGTCTTTTTCAACTCGATCCTGTTGTTTTGAATTCCTTCAGAAAAAATTTAGATAAGAAGGGTAGAACGCTAAATCTTTGGTAAACTTGTATGCCACCTTAATAACTTTTATTTTTCAATTTATTTTTATATACAAGATGGGTAGAGTGATAAAACCCGGGCAGATTTCCAGTATAATTTTTTTTTTTTTTTTTTTTTTTATAACATTGGTTGGAAACAATTAATTTAATCTTGTGCTAAAAATTGGTAGTTTGATCTTGTGCTAAAAATCGATAGTGTTTCCTTACAAAGTTGTATGCCCATCCCACAATCTTTTAATAATTTTTTTTTTTTTTATAAATTTCATTTCTCCGTTTATTATGTATGTATATATATATATATATATATTTTTTTTTTTGTAACCTATATATAGGCTGTAACCTTCTATGTACTTCAGTGTTCCTGAGGATGTCATTAGACGAAAGCGCTTGAGCACCTTTCTGTGTTTCCTTTCCTTCGTGGTTTTATTCATTATATATATATATATATATATATATATATATATATATATATATATATGAGGGGTCGCGCGTCTTATGGTACCTAAGCGCCACCACAGGCGAAAACGTGTTTTTGATGGATATCACTATTTTCACCCTTCCTCCATCGCGTGGTTTGGGTTATAATGACCTTACGACACTAGAAGTATGGTTGAAAACCTTATGAAGCGAACTACTTTTTTCACCTCATTCTGTGCCAGAAATCGCACCCAAAGTTCGGCATGATAAGAAAATCAAAAAATAAAAAAATATATATATAAAATATGAAACTTTATTCCAAAAACTCATCAACATCTTCATTAGCATACTTAGAACTCTAATTTAGCCAAAAATGAACGTTCTAGCTCAATTAATAACAGATACTATTGCCAGAATATTGCTGAACTTTGGAGGCGAATTGTGGCGAATTTTAATTTTGGCGCTTAGGTACCGTAAGACGCGGGACCCCTCATATATATATATATATATATATATATATATATATATATATATTATATATTATATATATGTGTGAACTAGAACACCGTGTAACTTTTAAAATAATAATTTCTCCAAAAAAAGACTTACATTTTTTGAAATCAGCGTAAAAATCTACATTAAATATCTTATTTTCAAAAAAATAGGAAACAGTCCAAATTTCGAAAAAGCCAAAAAAATCTATATGTACTTAATTATTCCAAAAATCATTAGAGCAGGGATCTACCGGTAGTTCGCGAAGATATCTGTAGTAGTTCACAGGGATCTGTATGGGAATCGCTTCCGACTTGATAGCTAATCTCTTTTAGTGGGTTTTTAAATGGTGAAATTAACTTAGAGGAAATCTTTACTTTATAAATAAATAATGAAAATAGATTTGTTACTGTATTTATGAAATGTTTTAAACCTGTAAAATATAAATCCATAGATAACCTAGAAACCAATTTTGAGAAAGTAGCTCAGCATCCTGAAAAGGTTGTCGACTCCACATTAGACAGTAATCAGATTTCCATGTATCCTACATACAATTTTTTTTAAAATGTGTAACCACTTGAGGTTTTGGAGTACGACGGGTCAATGGTCGCATATGCTTAGGTATGTTTTTAAAGGGGTGTTTGAACTTCTCAATAGGATCGTAACGTTAATTGCGAAACAAAAATAAATTAATAACAGAATGTCTGTGAAAAGAGATCAATAGCAAATTAATGAACATTCTGAAATCTAAGATAAATTCTGAAGCATTTCAATAGTACTGTATATTTATAATCTATGGAAATTTTCCTTTCAAATGTCTCATCATACTCGTAATTATCCCAAATGAAGTTTTATTTACTTTTTAATACTGAGGTATTGCTTTTAGTTCTATTATAGAATTTAATTTGGATCACCTGAAGATTAGGGCCCCCAGCCTTCTTTAGTTAGCCTTATAAAGCTAACTAACGAAAATATCACGACTAACCAACCTAACAATCGTCAAGGGCGTACGGTTGACCTAACGATTGGTTAGATTAAGTCGTGATATTTTCGTTAGTTAGCCTTATAAGACTAACTAACGAAAGCTGGGGGCCCTGATCTTCAAGTGATCCTTTAATTTAAAGAAATAAAACAAGAATTTAAAACTCTATTCATTGCAAGAGGAGGATATCCACAAGGGCAACTAAATATTAATATTAAAAGTATTTTAGTAAAAGTAAACATTATTGGACGTGGAAATAGCAATACAGAGCATAAAATTTGAAAGAGAAAAAGGAAAAAAAAATAAGCCCTTTTTTTTTTTTTTTTCCTCAACCAAAAAAGTTAATGAAAGTTCTCATTTTTGGCACTCATAAATTTAATCTTGCTCATTAAAGAAACCGCGAATGTAGTTCTCAAGCTACAAACCTTTCACCGCAATAAAAAACATAAAATGCAGGAAACTCATTTCGGCTCTGACTTTTAAAACACACTCGTAGAATAGACTGCCAATCTCTGAACTAATTCTGAAACGAAAGGTGCTCATTGAGGTGTAATTTACTGCAGTCTTCATGAATACAAATTACGTCAAAATTTACTGTGAAGTTTTACAGAAAGCCTAATGATCTTACACATGTACACACACACACATGAACGTTCAGTATTGCGTACATGAAATCTCTCGTATAAACTAGTAAATTATTATTATTATTTTGGATAAAATATGTTATTACTTGCATAAACTTTGAAAAAAGTATATAAAATATGGATTTAATTGATAAGAACTTCACGGCCATTGCTTCTTTACGTTGAAGATACATTATCTGTATTATAACTTTCAGGATGATGGTAAATATATACGGCTTGAAAAAGATATATATATATATATATATATATATATATATATATATATATATATATATATATATATATATATATCTGAATTTAACAGACTGCATCCAGACCGCGAGCCAATAACACAGAGTTGTGTTAGCAGACTTGTTACAAAGTTTAAGGAAACAGGATCCATAGAAGATAAACCACGCAGTGGACCTTCAAGGAGGTCCACTGACGATGATACAGCGACTGCTATCCTGGCTAATTTTAACAGAAGTCCCAATAAGTCTCTTCGGCGATTGTCCGCCGAGACAGGAGTGTCGAAAAGTAGCATCCATCGCATTCATCATGCTCACAAATGGCATCCGTATAAACTTCAGATCCTACAGAAATTAAGCGAAGATGATCCCGACCGGCGGATGGAATTTTGTGAATGGGCTACGGAACAGTATGCTCGGGATGCCAATTTCCCGTCCACCATTCTGTTCAGTGACGAGGCTGTTTTTTATGGAAATGGTGAGGTAAATCGACAGAACACCCGCTACTGGTCTCAAAACAACCCTCACTGGTATACCTCTTCAAAGGAACAAGGTGCATCTCGGGTGATGGTATGGTGTGGCATTTGGAAGGATCGCATCATAGGCCCCTTCTTTTTCGATGAACATGTCACTGGAGGCACCTACCTACGTATGCTCAAGGAAGAAGCATTTCCCAGTGTCTTGAACGAAGGAAATTTCCCAACATGGTTCCAGCAAGACGGCGCTCCTGCACATTACAGCACCCAAGTAAGGGAATACCTGTACCAAAAATTCCCTGGTCACTGGATAGGACGTCGAGGGCCTGTGGAATGGCCAGCTAGAAGCCCGGATCTCACGCCACTAGATTTTTATCTCTGGGGCCATTTGAAAGCGCTGGTATACGCAGAGAAAATTAGGAGTGTTGAACATTTGCGGCAGCGCATTATTGGGGCATGTAACACCATTACTCCTGACATCATTCACCGTGTGCTTGCTGACTGGGTATCAAGTCTGAATTTGCGTACTGAAAACAATGGTGGACATATTGAGCACGTTCTGAAAATAAAAGCTTTTGTTTTTGCCTTTTTTTATTATTTTTCCTATGATGCCGGACTTATGGGACACCCTGTATATATATATATATATATCACGAAATCCTCGAAATCCTCCTTTCGAGTTGCCCTGGTGAAGTAGTGAGTTGGTTTCTTGTACTCTTCATTATTTTCCAAGTGTAAATAATGGTGTATCTCTCTCTCCACCTTTTCAGTGAATATAGGTTTAATTCGCGTAACCTTTCCCAGTAATTTAGTTCTTTGCACCCATTGATTTTGGCTGTGAAGCTTCTCTGAATCCCTTCTAGCTGTCTAATGTCTTCTTCTTTATATGGGCATGTTAGGACCGAGCAGTATTCCAGTTTGAGTATGATTAGTATTTTCAGTAGAGGAATCATTATATTCCTATCCTTTCGTTTAAAGGTTCTCGATATCTGCACAGTTATTCTCTCTGCTCTGTTTACTCCTATCTTATTTTGTGTTTCAAATTTCGCATCATCAGTCATTACAACCCCTAAATCTTTTGCTCTAGAATTTCTCTGAATTTCCTGTCCATTTGGGGTATAATATTCCATAGATTTTAGGTCCTCTCTTTTTCCGTACCGTAACAGCTGAAATTTCTGTGTTAAACTTCATATTGTTGTCTTCCATCCACTTGTAGATTTTGTTCGTCTGTTTGTAGAGATCCTATATCTTCTGGGTTTCTTATTTTTCTACTGATCTTTGTGTCTTCGGCAAAGGATGTTACTGTGCTGTCTTTGGTAACGTCCTCATCTATGTCAGTTAGCATGATTATGAAGAGTAGTGGAGCTAATACTGTTCCTTGTGGTGCTGAGCTGAGGACCTCTGATACTGATGAAGATACTCCTTGTACTGTAACGACTTGCCGCCGCTCATTAAGGAAATTATATATCCATTTTCCTACTTTTCCTGTTATTCCCATATATTTCAGTTTATGTATTATGATTCCATGGTCACACTTGTCGAACGCTTTGGCAAAGTCTGTGTATATTACATCATAGTTTTCATTACTTTCAAGTGCATCAATAATGTTGTAGTGTTCCATTAGTTGTGATAGGCATGATTTGCCTGACCGAAACCCAAGTTGGTTATCATTTAATTTTTTCTGAGTTTCCAAAAAGTCATAGGTTTTCTGTCTAACTATTCTTTCAAATATTTTAGTGAGATGAGATGTAAGCGACACTGGCCTATAGTTTTTGGCCTCGGATCGATCTCCTCCTCTATATATTGGGACTATGTTCGCACTCTTCAGGATGCCCGGTATTTCTCCTGTGTCTAGTGATCGTCTCCATATCCAATATAGGGGCTCAGCGATTGCATTCTTGCAGTTTTTGATCAGTGTGGCATTCCATTTATCCGGTCTTGCCGCTGAGTGTGCTTTTAGTTTCCCAATAGCGTGTGTAATATCATCTGTCGTAAAGTCGAATTCCGTTATACGAGGTGCGGTCAAAAATTAAGTTTACACGGCGTATAATTTAGTAACTAAAGGACCTACATTGATTAAGTTTGTATCAGGTAAATTCGTTAATCATTGTTGGCAACACTGCACGTCGATTCGGCTGCCATCTACCGTACATTGGTTATATGAGTCAGTTGAACATGGCGGCTCGACTGGAACAGTATCCTGCCCTACGGAACAGTCTAGGACGTCTACGTTTAATGGCCGCTCGTAAACGTTCCAGTGTTGAACAATATGCATCTGCATTGATTGTTGTGCCTTTTTGCATGAAGTCTGCGAGCAAAACGCCTTTGTGGTGCCAAAACACGGTAACCATCACTTTGCCAGCGGACCTCACAATCTTGAACTTCTTTGGTCGCGGGGACCCAGGGTGTTTCCATTCCATGCTGGCACGTTTTTTTTCCGGAGTACGGTGATGAACCCATGTCTCGTCTCCTGTGACAATGCGCTCTAGAAATTTTTGACCACTGACAGACTCGGAATATCGTTGCAGAAATGACAGGGCACTGTTCCAGTCGAGCCGCCATGTTCAACTGACTCGTATAACCAATGTACGGTAAATGGCAGCCAAATCGACGTGCAGCGTTGCCAACAATGATTAACGAATTCACCTGATACAAACATAGTCAACGTAGGTCCTTTAGTTACGAAATTATACGCCGTGTAAACTTATTTTCTGACCGCCCTCGTACTTTCCCCTTGTAGTTCTTCAAAGAACGCGTTTCTATCGCATATCAGTTTGTCAGTTTTTTGGAATACTGAAAGATGATTCGTACCGAGCTCTTAATATTTCGATACTTCTATTAGATCATCAGATAAAGCACTGTCTTCGTTTTTCAAAGGTCCGATAGTCGCATGGCTTTTCGACTTCCTTTTTGCAAAATTATAGAAGTATTTTGAGTTAACCTTTATCGCTTCAGTAGCGTCGTCGTCGTCTTTCTCTGTATGCTTCTCAATTAGTTCCTGTAGTTACTCTGCAGTTTATCGTTTAATATTTTTCTGATGCTGTTATCTTTACAGTTACTTAATTTTGCAGTCACTCTCTCTCTCTCTTTCGGAACAATGCCCTCTTTTGTCTCTCGAACCTGCTTCTCGTTCCTCTTTGTTGTATTTTTTGGACATGTCTTTCCACAATTTCCAGCGTCTTCTTCTCGAAGGTCATTAGCATCTCTTCCGTTGTCTTGGCCTCGAAAATGGTTTTCCAATCTATTACTTCCATGCTGGATGCAACATCTTTCCAGTTTATAGCTTTGGAGTGAAAATTAAAAATTTCAAATTTGCTTCTTTCTGTTCATGTTCTTTCCTTTCCTGTTGCTTTTATATTTGTTGTTATTTCAATAATGTTGCGATCCGATATTATAGTTGGGGATATTTCTACATTATCAATTAGGTTACTGTTGTTTGTGAATACCAAATCAAGGGTTGTTTTTCTTGTGTTTTCTGTTATTTCTTGTGTTAAAATAAATTCATCAGCTAGAGCTAGTAGCATTTTTACCCGCTCCTGGTCTTCCCGTCTGCCCCCCTTGTCCTGGTGTATACATATATTTTTTCCTATCCTTTTATATTTCATGAATAGAAAATTAAAATCACCACAGAGAAAAATATTTGGGATTGTAGAGTGTAGATCTTTTACCCAGTTTCTTACCTCTGTAATGGAATCAGAGAATTTGGAGGGTGGCGTGTTTGGGGTCTGTACATTACAATCAGTACCATATTTAGTTTTTCAGCTTTTGCTGCTACACATTCTACGTAGCTGTTTGAGGTACTTAGTCACTTTTGCCATATGCATTTCGCGTGTGTAAATAGCACATCCTCCTTTACGTCTTACTGTTCTGTCGGCTCGGAGGGTGTTATAGTCGTCAATTTGTATTTCTTTTTTGTCATTACAGAACTCACAGTTCGCCTGGGAGTCCTTTAGATGAGTTTCCGTGAGGCATGCAAAATCTGCTCCGGTTTCTTGCAGGAGTCCTTTCAGGTATAAAATTTTGTCCGGGAAATGGTTTGGTTTAAGGCCCTGAATGTTGGCTAGGATAATTTTTATTTTTTCCCTTTCGTTTTTACATACTTGTGTTTCCAATTCATTTTCCAATAGTGGTGCAGGTTTCGTTGCCTTGTGATCCTCCGAGAATTTTCCTCTCTTTATCTGTTTCGATAACCGTTGTCCCGATATCGCATGTAATGTCTTTCTGTATGCCTTCTGTCCGGGTCTCGGACCCCTGTATTTGTCAGTTGGCTTTGTATTTGTTCGATGGTATTCAGTAGTTGAATTGTGGGCTACATCTAAAAAATTGGTAGCCCTCTTTGTTGCTGGTATCGTCTGCTCACCTGTCGGTATTTTTACCTCCCATATCTTGCATAAGTGTTGTAGACAGTAAGATGGTGGAACTTGCACTTTTTTTCAAATTTGCAATATCCACTTGTGTAATGTGTGTTACGTAATGTGGGATGTGCATAGATGCATTGCCCATCCCGATATCTGCAGTACCCTTTTGCGTAGTATTTACATACGGTATTTTCTACGCTTCTACTTTTTGTTCTCTGATTATTCTATGTTCTTAATTTAGTATTATCATTATTTCTTTGGCTGTTTATTTCCTAGTTTTTAGTTTTTATCGTTTTATCCTTTGCTCGTTGGACAGTTTTACTACCTCGCAAATTTTACTTCTCTTTTCTTTCATCTATGTCTCATTCCGCATTGTATTGTTATTCGTTACTTCCTCTTCTCTCTCTCTCTCTCTTATATATATATATATATATATATATATATATATATATATATGATGAAAATAACCACGAAGGAAAAAGGAAACACAGAATGGTGCTCAAGCGCTTTCGTCTATGACATCCTCAGGAACACTGAAATAATAACAAGTTCGAGACTATATGTAGGTCACAAAAAAATTAAATAGAAAAATAAAAATTGTAGGAGAGTTTTAGCACTTTGCCCATCTTGTCTAAATCCGTTCTGAAACGAATTCAAAAACAACAGGATCAAGCGAAAAAAGGCCGTGGCTAATATTAAAATTATTGTAAGTTGAATAATGGCAGACTCAAGAATATTTCTATTTACAATGTTGCTTGAGTGAAACAAAATTGAAAGTGGCAAATATATATATATAATATATATATATATATATATATATATATATATATATGAAAATTATTTCACGAAAGTGACACGTAGAAAATATTTATGAGGAATAAAACCACGAAGGGAAAAGAAACAAAGTGGTGATCAAGCGCTTCGTCTAATGACATTCTCAGGAACACTGGAGTGAAAAGAGAGTTCAAGACTATATATAGGTTACAAATATATATATATAATATATATATTATATATATATTATATATATATATATATATATATATATATAAGTAAGTGTAGAAATAAAAATTGTGGGAGGAACAAAAACATCTGTACGGAAAACTAACAAAAGTTTACAGTCAATATTTAATAGATGATGCCAAAATGATATATATATATATATGTATATATGTCACAAAGAAATAAAATAAAGAAATAAACCTAAAAAATAAATTGAAAATTTATTGAAGAATTGAAGAATTTTTTTCTTTTTCTTTGATGTATTCAATCTGACGTGAAGGCAGCGATTCTTTTGCTTATATTGAGGTTCTAAATGTAGCTGGGCTAGGCTTCTTTAAACCCTAGATTCTGTCCCAAAGCTGGATCCTATCTGCTTTGCAGATAGCTGGTGAGGGAAGCTATATTTTTGGGACCTCTCTGCGAGTGATCCGTTGCCCACGTCGGGCTAGTATCATGAAAAAGAAAAAACTATAGTATTTGTCATTTACCATTACTTATTCGGACTATATTGGATTTAATTATCCCAGAAGAGTTCCTTGTTCCATGCACGGTCTGTGTGTATCATATATATATAATATATATATATACACACACACACACAGTGTCCATAAGTCCGGCATCATAGGAGAAATTCATATTTTCTATTTCTACAAACCATAATTCATATTTTTCTTATGCTCGGGATGCCAATTTCCCGTCCACCATTCTGTTCAGTGACGAGGCTGTTTTTATGGAATGGTGAGGTAAATCGACAGAACACCCGCTACTGGTCTCAAAACAACCCTCACTGGTATACCTCTTCAAAGGAACAAGGTGCATCTCGGGTGATGGTATGGTGTGGCATTTGGAAGGATCGCATCGTGTCACTGGAGGCACCTACCTACGTATGCTCAAGGAAGAAGCATTTCCCAGTGTCTTGAACGAAGAAGGAAATTTCCCAACATGGTTCCAGCAAGACGGCGCTCCTGCACATTACAGCACCCAAGTAAGGGAATACCTGTACCAACAATTCCCTGGTCATTGGATAGGACGTCGAGGGCCTGTGGAATGGCCAACTAGAAGCCCGGATCTCACGCCACTAGATTTTTATCTCTGTGGACACTTGAAAGCGCTGGTATACGCAGAGAAAATTAGGAGTGTTGAACATTTGCGGCAGCGCATTATTGGGGCATGTAACACCATTACTCCTGACATCATTCATCGTGTGCATGCTGACTGCGTATCACGTCTGAATTTGTGTATTGAAAACAATGGTGGACATATTGAGCACGTTCTGTAAATAAAAGCTTTTGTTTTGCCTTTTTTTATTATTTTTCCTATGATGCCGGACTTATGGGACACCCTGTATATATATATATATATACACACAGAAAACGAGACATTGCGAAAATAGAAGCCAAACAAAGGATTTTTAGGTAAAATCCTATTTTAATACGCTAAATTAAATTCCAAAAACAATGTTTAATGATGATATGTATACTATCAAAATAGTATATCCGGTTTAATTAATGAAAATAAAAGTTTTTGGAATAATTTTTTAATTTATCGTATTAATCAAGGTTTGGAATTTAATTTATTGACCGAGTCATGATATTTTCGTTTAAACTAACGAAAATATCACGACTTAATCTAACCAACCATCAAAGGCGTACAGTTGACCTAACCAGGCATTCAATTAACCTAACCAGGCATTCAATTAACCTAACCGGGTATTCAATTAACCTAACATACTGTAGTGATATTCGATGTGGATCGACAATTGTTGAACGTGCACGTGGTCTTCCAGCCATCTTTAATTTATTGTATTAAAATAGGATTGTATCGGACTTTTACGTCTAAGGTAGAGGAAACAAAAGGTGAGCACTACTGATCTCGACTACAATCGCTGAAACTCTACTTTCTGGAAAGAAGACGCGAGCTGTACACAATACTATACATATGGAAAATACTCGAGGGTTTTGTCCCTAACCTTAGAAACGAAATAGAAACACATTAGAATGAGAGAAGTGGCAGATTTTGCACTGTCTCAGCTGCGGTGGGACAGGGGTTCATGAAAACGAGGATGGAAAATACCCTCAGAATACGAGGCCCAAAACCTTTTAATGTCCTGCCCAAAAAACTGAGGAACCTCCAGCACGCCAAACTGAATATTTTCAAATACCAGCTAGACAGGTTCCTGTGCAAAGTCCCTGACTAGCTATGCGTGACTGGCTACGAGGGCAGAAGATCGGGAAGCAATTCCCTCCATCAAATCCCAGAATTGAAGCAGGATACTGTAAAGGGGTCGACCGCAGGTCGATCCTGAACCGTCGTTCAAACCCTCATAAAGTTTCACAAAGTTTTAAGATATATATATTTTTTTTTATATATATATATATATTTTTTTTTCTTGAAAGGTACTGGAACACTATATTTTTTACAATCTCTTCCAGTACTTCCAGTTCCTCTATCCCACACATGAACCATTTCAGTTTAAGAGTCCTTATGATGATTAAAACGATAAAATAGTAATGGAAATTATTTAATTTAATTAATAATATATGCTATTAATTAATATTTGTTTATTGTTTATCTTACCTCCAATGAACTCCACACAAGTCATTCTCATTTGAGTTGTTATCACGCTTTCGTGTCTCGTTTTTGATGTCTGTTGCGGAATGCCGACCTTCGAATAGCCACAACTTGATGTACTGTACTTTGTTCGATCAAAGCGGATGAGTGGTGGGCCAACCATTCTGATAAACATTAGGGTGGATGTAGTAGATGTCAACAGTGAAGACCTAGTCGGTGTAATTATTAAATTAATTTGGAAGAATCTCTCTCACGTTCGCTTGTGGAAATAGGCACTAAGCCCAACATATTTTGAAGGGGCAACATTGTAGTAGGTACTTTTTCTTGCAATATTTGCCGAATCCTTTAAGTATTTGTCTTTCCTTCAACCTAAATCTTCTGCAAAAATATTGAACTTCAGTTTCACAGTAAGTTAAATGTTGTTGGACATCATCTGGCAAAATATTGAGGGTCTCTAACACCTTGGGGGCTCATTGTGGTAAATCTGCGTCATCACATTGTAACCTTTATTCGATAGATTGTTTTAATCTTTGCTAAAACTCCAGGATTTATGGGTGAATAAGTGTCGTTATCTATTTTGTGAAGAGGGACATTTTTAAATTCGAATCTATCAACAGCAATAATGGTGTGATTGTAGTACAGTCCATGTTTCAGGAGTCTTTCTTTAAAAACATTTACCTGATTTCATATACAGGGTGTTTCAGGAGGAAAGGTCAATACTTCGGGAGGTGATAGTGTCGGTCATTGTGAGAAAAAAAGTTCATATGAACATGTGTCTAATTCTGAATGGTTACGGAGATAGAGCTGTTTGAATCTGATGCGCGCGCAGCTCTTCCTCCCCCTTCCCTCCACTATAACCTTGAACCATGTAAGCTGTAATGTAAGCATGTAACATAAGCCAATCGACAGCTGAATGTTGTGAGTGACATTGTTTGGTGTTTGAAGCAGTGTTAAGAATGCCACACACCTTCACACATGCCGAATAGAATATGCAGATATGGTGTATGCAGTGGCGACTGGCGTATAGGAGCGATGGAGCGGTCGCTCCCCCTTGCTTGAAACGATAAATATTAATTTAACAGATAAAAAATATATTAATTTTAAGATATTAAAATAAATATTCTTGAAATATATTTTAAAAATTCATGTGGCATATCATGATTCATGAGGCATTTTGAGTAAGCCTTCATACAGTACATAATATTCTAAACTTATAGCATAGCTTCAAACAGCGTATCGCTGTTTGAATACAAAATAATATTGCAGCCGAATGGAGCGATAGATTTTTCGCTCAAGTAAATATAAATTATATTTTACTGTTGTAATGAAAATATAAGTACAATCGCGAATTTTTTTTATAATAACTTTATTTTTACTAATAGTTACTTCAGTAATAATGATATAAGCCATTTATATGTATTTTATTGAAATTATTACTTATTTGTAATTAACTAGAATTATACGTCTGGCATAGCCGCATATGTTAATACAAGTACTCTTGTGAGCGGCAGTTGGATTCGCGCTAGCCTATTGTGAGTCCGTGTTGTCGTACAATTTTATGAAATCTCCTTTCTTCTACTACTTCTTTCACCACCTTTCTCTACAAAAAAAAAAAAAATGGTGTCAATAATCCAGCAGGGTTGAAAGCACCTTAAACAGAAAAAACAAACAAACAAACTGGGTGTATGTATACGGTTTTTGCGATGGAAGTGCAACAGCTGCTGTTGCAGAGTACCGTCGACGGTTTCCGAACCGCAGAATTCCGGATCGAAGAGTGTTTACCAGGGTTTTCAACACATTGCGTGAGATTGGTCAACAAGATGTGGATGAAGTTGAAAACATTCTTCAGTTGGTAGAGCGTAGTCCTACTACTAGCTCACGAAGAATTTCTACACGTCTCGGTGTACCACACACAAGAGTATGGCGAACATTACGTGAGGAAGGCTTGCATCCATATCATGTACAGCGTGTATAACACCTTCAATCAGAAGACGCTGCCATGCGACTGGAATTTTGTCATTGGGTAAATGCTAATCGCCGATTGCTTCGATTAATACTGTTCACCAATGAAGCTACTTTCACCCGTGACGGTATCAACAACACTCGTAACTCTCATCGGTGGTCAGACGAAAATCCAAATGCCACTGTGGAAACAAATTTTCAACATCGCTTCTCTGCCAATGTGTGGTGCGGTATCATCGATGATCAGCTGATTGGCCCTGTTACTTTAGAGAATCGTCTTACAGGACAAAGTTACCTAGAATTTGTGCAAAATGAATTGCCAGGACTATTGGAGGATGTTCCTTTGGCTACACGCGCTGGTATGTACTTTCAGCATGACGGAGCTCCTCCACATTCTACCCGTCTGGTGATGCAATACTTAAATCAAACTTTCCCTGGTCGATGGATCGGCCGCGGTGGTCCCATTCAATGGCCACCAAGGTCTCCAGACCTCTCTCCGTTAGATTATTGTTTGTGGGGGTGGATGAAAAGTCAAGTTTACAAAAGAAAGGTGGATACACGAGACGAATTGCTCGCGCGCATTTTGGATGCTGCTGCCCGCATGAAGGAACGCCAAGATCAACTCGGACGAACAACACGCGATCTTCGCACACGAGTTGCAAAGTGCATTGAGGTTGACGGTGGGATTTTCGAAAACGTATTGTAAACTGTAACAAATTTGTCATTTCTGTATCTGATACCATTCAAAATGCCAATGTTTAAACATTAAATGTTAGAAACAGTACAGTACTTGGTTTCTCTTTCTTGATTACCATTAACAATGCTTTTGTATTTGTAGATTCAAACTGCTCTATTCCATAACCCAGAGCTTTCCAAACTGTGTCGCGACACATTAGTGTTTTTTGTATTTCGAAAATTTTGATTTTTCTATCAACAAAATCGGCTACAAGATAAACCACCTACTGAAAAATTATCTGATATTTGATATTTGATAACAAAAATTAATTAATGTGTCGTGAAAATTCTTATGCTTAAATAGTGTGTCGCCAACGTGAAAAGTTTGGAAAGCTCTGCCGTAACCATTCAGAATTAGACACATGTTCATATGAACTTTTTTTCTCACAATGACCAATACTATCACCTCCCGAAGTATTGACCTTTCCTCCTGAATTTCACAATTAGACACGTGAAATGAATGAATGATGCAAACCCAAAAGGAAAAAGAAAAATGATTCCAAGGCCTTTCGTGTATTCAGAAGTACACTTCGTCGGGAAATAAAGGGTGGAGGCAAGATGACCAAAAATATATACAACGGAACAGAAAAACAAAAAGATTAACAAGAGTTGTTAAAATACCTTTTGCCTTTAATCAAAATATTGTCAATTTTATACATTCCCATATTATTATTGTAATTATTTTTAAAATGGATAAATGCACATTCTAAAATATTCCTTTCGATTATATCTGTGTTTTTAACGAGAGCTTTAGAACTATCCCACTTAATACTATGATTACATCTATACATATGACTAACCAATGCATTAGAATTATTTGCTCTCCTTCACGCATATTTATGCTGTTTTACCCTAATATCTAACGTTTTACCCGTTTGGGGTAAGTCACATTGTGTACATCCGATTGAATACACACAACCAACCAGATTATCCGGGCTATTCTTTATTAAGCGTGATTTTACACTATTATTATACTTAAAGACTACATTGATACCAATTGCTTTTAGTAAAGTTGGAAGATATCGAAAATTTACATGGTAAGGTAGGCTAAGGATATTTTTACGCTCAAATTCCTTTACAGTTACACTATTATAATACCTATTCTTGGCTTTCCTAAAGCAGTTATCTAAAAATGAAATAGGGTCAGTGATGGGCATCGATTCATGAAAATCGCTAAAGCGATACCGATACATCGATACATGAAGAACGTCTTAGGCGATACCGATACGCCGATACTTTCTAGATGTCTTAAGCGATACCGATACCGATACATGCATCGCCGGTACATTTTTATAATTATTCATTTAATATGTAGGTATTAGATATTATTGTTTATACTAGTAATTTGTACGCACTGTAAGTAAAATCAACGACATTTTAATGGGTTTTATAGATGTAAATAAAAATAATTGCTTTATTTAATGAAAGTATGTTTTAATTTTGTAGGATACATGAATGACTGAAAATATTACACTAACAATTAAAAGTAATTACTATTACCCTTCAAAAATACCAGCTGGCTAAACATCTGGTCAGACAGTCTATTCCTTTTTGGAGCGTGAATGTGACCAGCCAAACTAAACAACCGTTCTACAGGAGCAGAGGATGGTAGTGGTTTGTTATACTTCAGGAAGACCCGTAGAATTCCTGGGTACTGCCTCAGAGATTGGAGAGAATGACTTCCGTCACCCAGATACTGTAAAACTTCCATCTCAGTGGAATCTTGGGTTGCAGAGACATTAGTGGAAGCAGACTCATAACAGAAGAAATCATCTGCACTTCCGTCGGATGCAGCATCACTTAGTAATTATTGTTAACTATAAATATATAACATTGTTGTTAATCCCCTGTAAATTATAGAACAACGGAGAACTCTCCATTATTTAAATTGTATTACCTATTCAGATTACTTCAGTATTAAATATGTCAATTAACAAATTGCCAAAATTGTAATTAACTGTAATACTTTAATTTAATATAACGTAATGTACTTTAATGAAACTGTAATTAATAATAACTTGTAATGTACTTCATTGAAACTGTAATTAAATGTAATGATTTAATATATACGGTAATGTAAGAATGTACTTTAAAATGGAAGGGTAATTAAACAATAAGTGAATATGAAGTAATCCATAATTGTAATCGTAATTGTAATGAACCACAATTAATACGTACTCAGTCGTGTACTTAATTTGTACTTATGTACTATTACGAAATGATATCGCCTTCATAAATGTAGACTCGGCGAAAAATACGATTAGTTTTTATTTTTATTTTTTTTTTATTATTTTAGTTGAAATTTTTCAAACCATCTGATCATGTGTTTAAAAGGGGGAAACTTAACCTTCGACTGTCTTCCCCCCAAACATTTAAGTTTATATTATACATGTACTTGTAAAATTACGGCACTTCTTCATTGCACTTCTTCATTAGACTTCTTGATTAAGTCACTTCATCATAGCACTTCATTACGAGCCTCCCTTGTTAGCAGCCTCGCTGCGGGGAGGGGGCAGAGGCCCCTTGCCTTCTTAATATTTTTAGATTCCGGCCTGAGCCATGGTCGAAAGAGGTCGAACCTCTACCCCTGTAAATTCAGAGCATTACCTGTATATTTTTAAGAAGTAAATTACCGTAAGAGAAACTTTTTATTTTTCCCTTCGAGCCGTGCTCTCTTCAGAACTTAGTCAGAAAAGTCGATAATTTTAGTATCAGAGAAAGTATCAGAGTATTATAAAAGAGAAGAATTAAAAATTGGCGACCCTTTGCCCAAATTAAGAGACAAACCCAAGCACCATAGAAGATATTGGCATAACAGTCTGGCGAGTCTGTAGCCAAGAGTTTAACAGAGTGGCGACCGAAAAGAATGAGAATGTTATAGAAGAAATATCCGTTGCTTGCCTCCTAACTAGAACCCCCGTCGATCCGAACCACCCCAGGGCCATAAACGGAGGGGTTAACATATATATATATATATATTATATATATATATATATATATACAGGGTGTCCCGTAAGTCTGGACCCATAGGGAAAAATAATAAAATTACAAAATAGTCCAAAATTTATTACATAATCTGTTCAAAGTGTCCGCCGTTGTGTCGCACACATAGTTGAAGACGCAATCTCCACTGCGACAGCACTTTCTGAATCACAGTCGCAGAAATTTCTTGACACGCCTCCACAATGCGTGCTTTAAGGTGGAAAATGTTCTGAAGTTTGACCTCGTACACTTTGGCTTTCAAGTGGCCCCACAAATAAAAATCATAATAAAAAATAATAAAAAAATAATAATAATAAAATAATAATAATAACAATAAAAAAATATATTATAAATCCCTATGGGTCCAGACTTACGGGACACCCTGTGTATATATATATATATATTAGGGTGATTCAAATATGGGGGTAAAAAATTTTTTTTTTATATTTTAATGTGTTCAACCCTTTAAATGGTTCATTTCAGCATAAAGACAACTATCCTAAAATATTTTAGCAAATTTTTAATTTTTAGGGGTTGCTACCAGCAATTAAAAATTGACAGAACGACTCAAATTGTCAATTTTTTCCACACCACCCAGGGGGTACAGTACAAGGCGCATTGCTTTTTTTTAATGTGGAAAGCTCCCCCGTAGGTCCTACCATAACCACAAGCATGCATAATTAAACTAGCATGATATTTGAGACATTAGCTGTCCTTACTTCATCAATGTTTCTTTCTTTCTATCAGGGTAAACAGCCCTGTAGTTTTTCACTACTTGTAGCAAGAATTGTTTTTGATCTTCGTCATGTGTTAGTATTTTATTATATTCATCCATTAATTTTATAATGTTATAATGTTTCAGACCAACAAAGACCCTAGGATCCACTCATGGCTGGTCTACCTAACTGTGTTCGTAATCGTGTATTGTGTATGTCCTCCGTGGTGGCGGAGGGGACCTACAATTTTACGTGGGTTCCGAACCACAAGAACATAAGGAACTTATTTAAAAACTGCCGGTAAATTGGCAACGACCAATTTTTACGAAACTAAATAATTATCAATTTAAAAATAATTAATTATCGGTTTAAAACTAAAGATAGAATCTCTCGGTCCAGAGGAGCAAGTCATAATAGACTACTATCTACAAATATGTTACATTCTATATCTATTTATAACGGACATGCAAATATATCAGATCCAAAGAATCCATTCAATTTCATTACGGTATCCATCAAGTCACGGTCCATATCGATTGCGGACCAAGTCAAAATTTACAACCATATACATTATCAATTTAAAAATAATTAATTATCGATTTAAAACTAAAGATAGAATCTCTCGATCCAGAGGATCAAGTCATAATAGACTACTATCCACAAATATGTTACACTCTATATCTATTATATAACGGACATGCAAATATATCAGATCCAAAGAATCCAGTCAATTTCATTACGGTATCCATCAAGTCACGGTTCATATCGATTGCGGACCAAGTCAAATTTACAACCATATACATTACAATAATACACTTACGAGGAAAAGTGTAGGTGTGGCTGTAAAGACTGTACAGTAATGTAGAAATGTGTGTGCACCCATTATGGGTCTCCCATTTAAAGGGAGTTTCTATTGTATTTTGCAAGGCCTTTACAATTTTGTTTTTCGTTTCAGTAGGCACTTCATCATCATAAAAGGCCAAGGCTACCAGTTCTTCTGATAGGTACCAGAGGTGACCTAACAGTTTTTTAATAGCAACAAATGCGATTGTGTCATTTATTTGTTTGTAGACTACAAGATTCTGTAATAATTCCAGAGCAAGACGAGGAGCGCAAGATGGCACAGGAGCTGTAAACCATGCCTTTACATATAACCGAGTAGCAAATAGACAGATGTCTTTTAGTCCTTTTTTGTCTTTTACTGAAATTTTGAACTGAGATTTGAACATAAAAATTTTTAATGAATATGTAATTTTGGCCATCCACCTAGCCCGATGAAGTCCCGCTGGATGTTTAAATTTGATTCCACCTTTTGGTTCACCTCCCAAAAAAATAATTGTTAACTGCAGTAGTTCTAGGTAATCGTCTCTTGGTTGGAATGTATCTAGTTGATTTGTTGCAAATATAATTATGTCATCTTTGATGTCATGAATATTTTCATAGATATCTGGATCTGATAATGCTGTCTCGTAGTCCTCCTTATTAATGCTTGACCATTTTTCTCTGAACTTCTTAAAAAGGACTATATCTGGGCCAGAAGATGGTGATAAAGACTTTGAAACAACAGCTTCCAGCATAATTTCAAATATATAGTGTCGACATGCCAGCCACAATAAATCGTTGTCGAATTTTTGTTCTAGAAGAATAGCTGCACCATTTCTAGGACCAGTATTGGCTGCCGTTGTATTGAAACACATGCATTTTATTTGTTCGCAGATGTCCCATTCAAGCGATGTCTGATTGTTTGCATTAAAAAGAGACGTATTTCTGTCACTCAATTTTGCAACATCAAGACTTCCTAATAATTTATCATCAAACAATTTTCTACGTTTGCCAACCTTACTTTTCCATGTTGAAGGTTGTGCAGCACAGAAACCAGATTCATCACTTTTACTCTCTTCTGATTCTGATGATGTACTGGTGAGTATGACAGCCTCTTCACTCTTCTTTCTTTTGAGCTCTTCTTCTGCTTTCCTCTTTTCATAACGTCGTTGCTTTTCTGCTGCTCTTTGCTCTTTTTTTAAGCAAGCCTTATCAATGGTACCCATTTTTCCATGACGTCCTTTCTCACGTTGCATTTTCAGAATTTCTTATCATCTTCTATTTTTATAAGCTGCATAGCATTCTCATGATCAATGTCACAATAAGTTTTCCAGTTTATCTTTCCATTTTTCTCTTATTATTTAAATTTTGTGATCTTTTCAATTTGTTGCTTTGTTTTCTTAAGCAGGCTGTCATGCCTTTCAGTATTCCTTGAATTTTTATCTACTACTGTATTCTTTGTTTGCTGGTATTCCTGCTTTTTCCAAACTGCTAGCACATCATCTGCAGTAGAGCAGCATGATTCTCTAATGTCTTGCTTTTTAATATTTCTGTAGTGCATGAAGAGGGCCATCATTTCCTTCTCTGATGGTAATACGATGTTTTTAGTACTGCAGAGGGCTGCCCAATTAGCCATACTTCAGTTTCTTTTCTGTAGAACTTCTCCCAAATGAGCACTGGGTGATGTGAGTTAGGCCTAGCTTCCATAATCGATTAATTGGTATCAAAATTACGAGTTCAAGCAACAATTAAAAACAAGCTAGTATTAAACCATTAATTAAAATTCTGAATATAAACAATTAAACATAAAATCATAAGTTGTAAAAACAAACAAATTGAAAAGAGGGAAACTTGACGCTGGTAGCACATAGTAAATTTTTTAATTCACCAAATTTGGCATACACTACTTTTTTGTCATAGGGACAAAAATACAGGTTGAACAATTAAAAAAAAAACTGATTTTTTTTAATCACCCTAATATATATATATATATATATATATAGATATATATATATATTAATTGGGTTAAAATGCTATTTTTCTCAAATAATATTTGACAAGTTACGCTTTGAAGGTTGTTCGGAGAATAAAAAACAATACTTTTTTCACAATTACTGTGCATTATCTTGTTATTTTTGTGTGCTGTGAGCAGGCGCGGATACAGGGAGGGCGCGGAGGCTTAACTCTAACTTTAATCTGAATGACATCTTGTATTCTAATAACTAATAATTTATAATATTATATAATATTGGGCTGGCAATATTTACACGAGACCGGCATGACAAATCCTACCCCCCCACCTGTATCCGCGCCTGGTCAGTTCATTGAAAGGTACCAGTACGCCGTACCGGTGTGTTTCGGCAAAAAAAACGACTCTGCTTGCGACTAAAATTTACATCATCGTTTTGGTCTTGCTATTTCGTCGTCTTACGCCTGGCAGTATCACCATTCGCCACCCTTCCCCCTTTTCAAGTTTAATAAAAGGTTTAAATTGAACAGTAGACAAATGTTTTGCTTAAAAATAATTTCCAATTTCATTTTTTCGTTCATATTATAAATTTTCATGTTTGAATGAAAGGTTTGAATTGAACAGTTTCTTATTGATGTTTTTCCTGTGATTGAGCTGTTAAAACGAGTGTATTTGTAATGCAAAAATCCTGATTTTGACACAAAAAAAAATCTGAGAACGGAACCTCCTATTTCCCATAGGTTATATTCCTTGAACATCGTTGTTTTGAATATCGTCGCCTTTTCCAGGAACGCATCAGCGACGATGTTCGAGGTATTGCCAGTGGTGGGCACGCGCAACGATTTTTGTAGCGCCGCAGCCGCAACCGCAACTCTGCTGAAATAGTTGCGCTGCACGCGCAAGCGCAACCCTTTTCAAAAAGTTGCACCGCAAGCGCAAGCGCAACCAAAAATGTTGCGCCGCAAGTTGCGTCGCAACTGCCCACCTTTGGGTATTGCTATATACAGGAATACCTCAAAATTCGTCGTTTCAAATTTCGTCGTTTCGCAGATTCGTCGTCAATCTTTTACTATCTATAATTTCCCAATCCGTCGTCCATATTTGCAGATTCGTCGTTTTTTTAAAAATGTGAAAAAAAAACGATCGAAATTCAACTATTTACCAACGCAATATACATTATATTTTGCCGAAAAACGAGTAGAATTCGATTAATTAATCTGTTTAATAACATAATACAGTAAAATGTTTTCTCACTGAAACATGTCATGTTATAATCTACCTCGAATTTCGTCGTTTTGTATTTCGCAGTGTTATTCCAAAACGAATTAATGACGTTTATTATATATATATATATATATATATATATATATATGTGGAGCTAGTTTTAGCCGTTTAAGGTGATAATGATTTAATTGTATGCAACGATTGATTTAGGCAATGACTGATTGCTTTATAATGATAGGCTGGGTTAATAATTTATGATGTAATACAGTATCACCGATTGGAATGAATGGTTATTTGATTAGGTCCACCATACTATTGGAAGTGACCGAAATGGCAGCGAGGTCACCAGCTTGATTTACGCCAAGCAAATTAATATTAAGGTTATGAAAGACACCTTACTTTTGTAGTTTATTATGAAAATAAATCCGTTATTTTATTCACTGTGATATAACAAAGAATTGACAGTAATTAATTGGTAGTTTTACGTTATGCTTATGGCATAGGCTTAGCTAATAAGATGAAATGTTAATAGCTTAATTGACACGTAATAAATAATGTAATACTCATCGATGGTATGTAAATGGCATGCGACATGAACATTGAATAGGCCTAGTTAATGATATAAAGAATGCACGTGCGTTTGGTACATTGAATGGAAACATGACACTGATTAAGTAGGCTAAATGATTGCATGGATGCACATAGAATAATTGATGTGGCCTAATAATAATGGATTGAAATGCTTGCACAAATATCATTTATATAAAACATTATGTGATGTTAATGATTACGTCAAGAGACATTTAAACACACATATATGACTTGAACATAATGACGGATGGTACGCGGAATAAACGGTATTGAATTGACACTTGAATTGGATGATAGGCCTACTGCGTTATTAACGGGAGTCAATGGACGCGTGATTACACACTTTGGGAGTATAGCCTACCGTTCGGCGGTAGGCTAATGTAGGTTTCAAGAGTACTTACGAATATGATGTACTTAGCTTAGGGCGATGTAAAAACTTGAAGACGGGCTGAAGACAGAACCTATTACGCAGATTCGAGCTGTCGTTGTTCGTTAAGCCTCTTGAGATGATGGATGTAGGCTTCGTGGAGCCTGAGGTGATGTTACTTCTCGAGGTGCAGGCTGTCGGCCGGATGCTGAATATATCTCGAGGAATGTAGAGAAACTTGAAGGCCGACCCGGCAAACCGCAGGCCCGAAGTGATTCCGGTTGGGCCTCGTTGGATTGCTTCTGCAGGTGGTCTTTAGATCTTACGTGAAGACAAATTGTAGGCCCTGAAGAAAGTAGCGGCCACGGCCCCTCGGCCAGGGGGCCGGAAAGCGGTTGGTGGACGCGCTGCTCACGTGATGACGTGCGTCCGAGTGTGAGAGTGAGTGAGAGTGAGTATAAAGTGGAAGCTCCTTTTATACCGTAGGCCTGTGACGTAGACTTCATTCTTAAGACGCTTTGTCCACGCGTCTTTTAGTTGTTAACGGTTTTGTTCGCTCCCATTGGGGAAAAATAGACGCTCCATTTTTACTCTTGCCCACGTGTGTTCCAACTGTTTTATGGTAGCGTGGAAAGAAAGTATGTCTGTCGATTTGTTGGTCTATTTCTTGTCGATACGCTACAAGTAGTTCCCTCTCAGAGACGAAGGAACGATACTGAGAAGAAATACCATTCTGTTGGGAGACCTGATGAGGCCACTCCGAGATTTGACGCTTGGCCTGGTATGTCGTGGAATTCCTGACGCAGGAAGGAATGAAGGGTCGTCAGATGCTCGGAAGAGGAAACGCTGGTGTATGGGGTGGGGGTTCCGCAGGGGGGTGGGGTTGGGGTACGGCAGGAATGGGGGACAGTGAGGAGCGAACGGAGGAAACGAGAGGGGCGGGGGGACTGTGTTGGTGGTCGAATGCTGTGCCCGTAACTCGTCGCGTGGTGGTTCTCGTTGAGGTCGCTCCTGCCGCAGGGGTTGGACTTCGGCAGGAATGTGGAGCAATGAAGAGTGGACGAAGGAAACGAGAGGGGCCGGGGAACTGTCTGAGTTCGAATGCTGTGCCCGTAACTCGTCGTGTGGATGTTGTCGTCGAGGTCGCTCCTGCCGAAGGGAGAAAAAGAAACGTCGTTCAAGTCCACGAGCAGCAGGAATTAATCCACGGAATGATGCAAAGAGACAGTTGATGAAGGCAGGGGATCGCCAACCCTGTGCCTGAAGTGTCTGTTTTGCAGTTTGCTTGTTGCGTGGAGGCATGTGTGCACTCTGCTCGTTGATTGAAGAATGCTTTCTTTTTAGGCCTTCCCGTAGGGAATGGGGAAGGGAAAACCCGTCGTGCTTACGGAAAAAAATTCGCTGATCAATGAGGCGCGTCACCAGATTTATCGCCAAATGATTTACCGTACAACGGCCGAGACGGGACCGTTGAATATTTTGGACGAGGTGGTGACGAAAGAATGCGCCGTTTGAAACGAATTTGGGACTGACTGCAGCGCTGGGGGGGTGGGGGGTGAGTGTTGTCCTGAGGCGTTAGGTGGTGATTTCGTGAGTCCCTCCACGATCCGTTGACGGCGGAGCAGGACCCAATGCCAGTGGTGGCTTCTCCAAGGGGTCGCCGCGCCCCTGCCGTCAGGAGGCAGTGAGACTCGACTCAGGGGGACGCACTCGGGAATTTGAAAGTTGCGGTGATTGTGCGACGGCACATGACCGCGAGACAGTAAGGCATTAAAGTACCGCGCGGAACGAATATCACTGTTTGCAAGTAGGCCTATTTAATTTCACTGAATTTATGAAACCGTACGTACATAGAAATTTGATATGGCTGCAGAAAATCACATTGAATTTATGAATACCGTATTTACATAGAAATTATTTAATGTGGCTGCAAAAAAATGAAATGGTCAATAATAGCTAACACAAGGATCGCTGTGAATAAATAACGTAAAATAAGTTCGAGTCACTCCGGGGTTACACCAATTTATAGTGGAGCTAGTTTTAGCCGTTTAAGGTGATAATGATTTAATTGTATGCAACGATTGATTAGGCAATGACTGATTGCTTTATAATGATAGGCTGGGTTAATAATTTATGATGTAATACAGTATCACCGATTGGAATGAATGGTTATTTGATTAGGTCCACCATACTATTGGAAGTGACCGAAATGGCAGCGAGGTCACCAGCTTGGTTTACGGCCAAAGCAAATTAATATTAAGGTTATGAAAGACACCTTACTTTTGTAGTTTATTATGAAAATAAATCCGTTATTTTATTCACTGTGATATAACAAAGAATTGACAGTAATTAATTGGTAGTTTTACGTTATGCTTATGGCATAGGCTTAGCTAATAAGATGAAATGTTAATAGCTTAATTGACACGTAATAAATAATGTAATACTCATCGATGGTATGTAAATGGCATGCGACATGAACATTGAATAGGCCTAGTTAATGATATAAAGAATGCACGTGCGTTTGGTACATTGAATGGAAAACATGACACTGATTAAGTAGGCTAAATGATTGCATGGATGCACATAGAATAATTGATGTGGCCTAATAATAATGGATTGAAATGCTTGCACAAATATCATTTATATAGGACATTATGTGATGTTAATGATTACGTCAAGAGAATATTTATAACACACATTTATATGACTTGAACATAATGACGGATGGTACGCGGAATAAACGGTATTGAATTGACACTTGAATTGGATGATAGGCCTACTGCGTTATTAACGGAGTCAATGGACGCGTGATTACACACTTTGGGAGTATAGCCTACCGTTCGGCGGTAGGCTAATGTAGGTTTTGAGTACTTACGAATATGATGTACTTAGCTTAGGGCGATGTAAAAACTTGAAGACGGGCTGAAGACAGAACCTATTACGCAGATTCGAGCTGTCGTTGTTCGTTAAGCCTCTTGAGATGATGGATGTAGGCTTCGTGGAGCCTGAGGTGATGTTACTTCTCGAGGTGCAGGCTGTCGGCCTGGGTGCTGAATATATCTCGAGGAATGTAGAGAAACTTGAAGGCCGACCCGGCAAACCGCAGGCCCGAAGTGATTCCGGTTGGGCCTCGTTGGATTGCTTCTGCAGGTGGTCTTTAGATCTTACGTGAAGACAAATTGTAGGCCCTGAAGAAAGTAGCGGCCACGGCCCCTCGGCCAGGGGGCCGGAAAGCGGTTGGTGGACGCGCTGCTCACGTGATGACGTGCGTCCGAGTGTGAGAGTGAGTGAGAGTGAGTATAAAGTGGAAGCTCCTTTTATACCGTAGGCCTGTGACGTAGACTTCATTCTTAAGACGCTTTGTCCACGCGTCTTTTAGTGTTAACGGTTTTTGTTCGCTCCCATTGGGGAAAAATAGACGCTCCATTGTTTACTCTTGCCCACGTGTGTTCCAACTGTTTTATGGTAGCGTGGAAAGAAAGTATGTCTGTCGATTTGTTGGTCTATTTCTTGTCGATACGCTACATATATATATATATATATATATATATATAAATATATATCCCGCAAGGGGGTTCTAAGCTCGTGCTCTTGAGTGCTCTTTGTGCTCGTTTGTACGTGCTTTTCCTGGAGGTTTCACGTGCGCCCTCCCGGCCCTAGCACCCAAGGATGATGGGGCTCGACCCTGCAGTCCTTGTCATCCTTGGTCTTTTTCCACTTCGACTGTCCCCTCCACCCTTTCTTTTTCCTCTGTCTTTCCTCTCACTTTTTCTTTGTTTTTCCGCTGAGATATGCCCTTTAAATAGAGGCGAATCGGTTCTTCCTGAACTAAAAAAAAAAAATATATATATATATATAGGGTGGCCGTAAGTTTCCATACATAGGAAAAATAAACATTTTTTTATGGACAACCATTTTTATTTATATAATATGCTCTACATGGTTGCCATTGTTTTGAAAACACATTTCAATACGTGTTCCCCACTGTTGATGAACACGCATTAGCACAGTTGACGTTATGCTTGTAATGGCGTTGGTGATACGTTCCTTTAGATGATTTATGTCTCGTATCTTTTCCTGATACACCATGGCCTTCAAGTGCCCCCAAAGATAGAAATCAAGGGGGGTGAGATCTGGGGATCTGGGAGGCCACTCCACAGGACCACGCCGACCAATCCAAGCATCCGGAAACTGCTGCTGATCCAAATACCGACGCACGTGAAGACCATAATGAGGTGGAGCTCCATCTTGCTGGAAGTAAACTGGGAAGTTACCTTCCTCGTTTAGCAGGGATGGGAAAATCTCTTCTTGCAACATGTTAAGATACCTTTCGGCATTAAGATTTCCACTGACAAAAATTGGTCCAATAATTCTGTCACCCCATATCCCGGCCCACACCATCACTTTACCGGCACCTTGCATCTTCGTCGGACTCAGCCAGTTAGGGTTAGCATTACTCCAATAACGTATGTTTTGCCGATTAACCTCTCCATTGACGTAAAAATTTGCTTCATCAGTAAACAAGATCTTACAAACGCATATTCTTAGGGTATCTGAAACATAAAACAAACGTTTAAATTTTCCTATGTATGGAAATTTACGGCCCACCCTGTATATATATTAATATATATATATATATATACAGGGTGGGCGGAAAGTAGCTCCCTATTTTGGATTGGTAAAAAAATACGTATATTATCCATTTATTTCAGAAGAAATAATATGACAAGGTAGGCATACATGGTAGGTTTTCTCTAAAATTCAATGTGGGCTCCAACTCTTTCCACCAGCTTCTGGAGCCGCCCAGGAATGGCGTCCACTGACTTTAGCAGGAACTCCGGCGGATGGAGGACATGACTTCCCGAATTCGGTCCTCCAGTTCTTCCAATGTCCTCGGTTTGGTGCGGTAGACTTCTTCCTTTACCACCCCAAAGAAAGAAGTCGCACGGTTACCGCTGAAAAACGGCAGAATCGGTTCAGTGTAACGGTGTGGTGTGGTATGACCTCAGATCAGGTTGTGGGCCCGTTCCTTCTGCGCAACACCATGAATGCTGAGCGGTACCTTGCTATGTTGCGAAACGAGGTCTGGCCGGTTGTCAGCACATGGGAGAACATCGACGATCTGATATTTATGCAAGATGGCGCCCCTCCGCACTTCGCTCTTGTTGTCCGTGAGTGGTGGATGCCCACTTCCCTGGGCGTTGGATGGGTCGTCGTGTCCACATCAATGGCCAGCCAGGAGCCCCGACTTGACACCGTGCGACTTCTTTCTTTGGGGGTGGGTAAAGGAAGAAGTCTACCGCACCAACACCGAGGACATTGGAAGAACTGGAGGACCGAATTCGGGAAGTCATGTCCTCCATCCCGCCGGAGTCCTGCTAAAGTCAGTGGACGCCATTCCTGGGCGGCTCCAGAAGCTGGTGGAAAGAGTTGGAGCCCACATTGAATTTTAGAGAAAACCTACCATGTATGCCTACCTTTTCATATTATTTCGTCTGAAATAAATGGATAATATACGTATTTTTTTACCAATCCAAAATAGGGAGCTACTTTCCGCCCACCCTGTATATAGTGCTCAAGGACTTCAAACTTTCTCTCTCGACTCTCTCATATAATTATCAAATAGGCGTGATGGGTTATTGGTAGAATTTGCTTATTATATGACTTGCCATATTATATATGGTTAATTTGAAATAAATAGCAGTGATGATCTTATGTTATTTTATGCTAAACGACATTACGCTTTCTTTTTATCTAGGTATATAGATTTTTTTATGATGGCTAGTGGAATTCGTAAAAGAACATACGGTTTATTTGCTTGAACATACTCAGAATTGTTTATCAGGTGCAAAATTGCCAATTAATGGGGATGTTATGAGGTACTATCTACATGTGCTTCAGTCGATTAAGAATAAGCACAAGGCTGCTCAGTTGATGATAACGGAAGTGGAGACTTTTTGGAAGGCGGCAAGGATTCCACTGCGGCCAGTTCAACATGCAGTTAAACAGTTGGAGAGTCTGATGAAGAGTGGGATCTTTTGAAAAAAAATCAGTCCCGGAAGACGGATACACAAAGGAAGAAAGAAGAGCCGAAATCCTGCTTTGATGACCTTTTCGATGTTGCTCACCAAAATGCTATGGTGTTGATGACGAATGAGGAGGATAAAGCATTCCTTTTGGCACAGAGAGAGAAGAGCAGAAGAGGCTCCATTGATGGAATTGATATGACTTTGGCTAAAAAGGAGGAAGCAGCTACGAAGAAGCGAATTCGGAATGATGAATTTAAGAAGAGACATGAAATAGAGAATCTCGTACGTAACAGAAAAATCATCCTGGAATCATCTTCATCTTCCACAGGTGAGAACACCACGGATTCAGAGAATGAAGGAGCTGTTGGAGGAGTCGTAGTGTCATCACCTCATCCAAAAAGAGGCCACAAGAATATCCTCCATCCAGAAGTTCTTTCGTCGTTGGATCGCACTAAAACTAGTGACCGTGATGCGGTCTTTACCATCGCGTCAGTGATCAGTGCTTCCGGTTAGAACGTTCGGGAATACATCATCAACAGAGCTTCTCTGCGACACACCTGCAGCAAAAGCAGCTCTCAATAAAATCCTTGCTCACTTATGGTACTTGAGTGAAGATCTGGTGGGCCTTGCCTTCTTTGACAGAGACTTGGATTTGCAAGAAAAAAGAGCTATGGTTAAGAATCTACAACTGGAAGGACAACATGACGCACCAAAACGAATTCATCTGAATAAAAGTGACATCCAAGGTAAGAAACTCAGCGACTTCGTGTCTGCTAGAACGAAGGTTTTGTTCACTCTTCTAGGGCTTGAAGTCGAATTCTTGCGTGATAATCCAGAGATGTGGATTAAAAACCGAGTACCTACTGGCAGAAGCAATGGTCAAAGATCTTCGAGTAGTGAATGACACTGCTGAAAGCGGAGTTGCATTGATGCAGGAATATAATAGACTCCTCAGCAAGAACGAAGAACAGACCCAGTTTGTCGTTCCAAGAAGGGTACCATTCTCAAAGGCATATCAGACTCTTCTTGCAACCTTTAAATAAGGGTTGTGTTGTGCTAACTTTTCAGTTCAATTTCTTATCACCTTTAATTTTAACAAGTATTTTTTGTTGTTTAAAAATCTTGTATTAATTGAATGAAATAAAAAAAAAAAAAACGATGGGACTTTGCAAACGATATGGGGATCTAATAAGCTAAATTTAATTATCGGCAAAATCGTGCCCAGCTCAAATCACATTATTTTGAGTCCCATCGCCTCAGAACTGCATTGGGATGATGTTCCAGGGTAGCGGTCATACTCACTATATATGTGAAGATTATTAATTTTATACATCTAGATGATCTAGTTCACAAAATTAAGTAAAATTTTAATAGCAACCAAGCTTGTTGTTAGAAATATATTAATAAATACTAATTGTACAACTTTTTTATATTAAATGAATACTGGATTTGAGTGAGAGTGAATCCGTAATCTATATATCTATACTATAATAAGAGAGCTGTCCGTCTGTCTGTCCGTCACACTTTCAGAAATTGTGAGAAAAAAATTCAGAAATTGTAAAAAAAAATTCAGAAATTGTATTACGGGCGGCAATGTGTAGCTCAAGATTTTCATGACTGTTCTTTTCTGTAGTTTAGCAATGGGGGAAGGGTGGGGGTGGGGGTAATGGGGGAGGAGTGGGGTAATGGGGAGGGGTGGGGGTAATGGGGGAGGGGGTTAGCCCCCAAGTTGTATGAATGGGGGTGAGGAGGTTTTGGGAGATACCAGATTTAGAAATGTTGACACAATGTGAAGCTCAAAATTTTCACGGCTGGGTTCTTTTTTTGTAGTTTAGCCTGTCTAACCGTCAGCGAAGCGGCGGGAACTGTACTAGTTTATTATAAAAGGCAACTACAGAGTTAGGATGCTTAAAATTTCGGACAGCTTGAGCACACACTAAATATTGTCCAAACGCTATAAAATTTTGCATTAAAAACTTTCTCAATAGGAAGCATCTAATGAGGAGGTGAGAAAGAAAAAAAGAAAAAGTGACAAAATAAGGGCCACTATATATATATATATATATATATATATATATATATATATATATATATATATATATATAACACAGTATTATACATATTACGAAGAAAATTTATATTAGTACAACTTATTTTAGTTACCATTTTAGTGGAATTACTTAAATATTCTCTTGTCAAATCACATTCAGTAGGTAAAACTGGAGTAGCCCACATTTTTGTTCGAGATATTTGTGGAACAATACTGTAAATTCTTTTAGTAAGTTTAAAAACCCCGTTTACAAAGGCAAGAGGATAATCCAATTCAGCGAAAGCATCCTTGATAAATTTAACCTCATTACCCAAAAATTCGGGACTACAAATCCTAAAGGCACGGAGAAACAAGCCGATTAAGATACCCCTCTTTGTGGAGACAGAATGAGAAGAAAACCAATGTACGTATGCACTCGAATGTGTATTTTTTCTAAAAACATTAAATAAAGGTTTATTTTGAGTTGAGCGTAAAACTAAAATATCCAAAAAAGGAATTTTTGAATTTTCTTCTTCGTGTAAATTTAACAGATGGTAGTATCATTCAATTTTTTTTAAATCGCGAAAGGATCAAAACTTTTTGGGAGGATAACAAACACATCATCGACACAGCGATACCACTTAAATAAAGGATCAGTTATACCAAGAAGAAACTTCCCCTCAAAAAGTTCCATAAATAAGATGCTCAGAGTGGCAGAGAGAGGAGAACCCATACTGAAGCCCCCCCTCCTCCCTATAAAAGGAACCACCAAATGAAAAATATGAGGACACAATTTTATTAAATCAATGAAAAGCGAGTTGGGTATGCACGTATCAATATCCATTTCAGACAGATATTCATTAAAAAGTTCAAGGGTGGTAGCTACAGGAACTTTGGTAAATAAGAAAACCGCATCGAAGCTAATTAGACGCTTATTTAGCGAGTCCGGATTTTATTTAACAAAATTTCTAACAAAGAATTCTTGATATGGGATCCAAAAATACTTCCTATAAATGGAGATATACAAAGGGAAAGCCATTTAGTTGGATTGTACGTGGGACTATTAACATTAGATATAATGGGTCCTAGAGGAACGTTACGCTTAGGAATCTTTGGAAGACCGTAAAAGTATGGCAAATATGCCGCAAAACGTTTAACTAAGTCAGGATAATCTTCAAGTAGTATTTTGAGTTTTTTATTGAAATTACCCTGCGAGTTAGTTAAGGGGTTTCATCTTCAAGAAGATTATAAGCCTTCCTCAAGTGTCAACTTTATTAAATAAAACGACCTTGCTGCCCTTATCAGATTTTGTAACAATTAAATTAGCCTTCTTTTAAGGGTTATGAGCGCTCTCCATAATATACGAGGAATATAATTAAATTACTACAGAGATCAGTTGAAATAAAATCTTTGATAAAACTGGAGTCCTCTGGCTTTAATTTAGCAGACTTATTGCACTTATGAAACGAGATTATAAAATCTTATAAAACTGGAGGAGTTATCATATCCCAAAATGACCTTTTCATATAGAGAGAGGTGATAATTTGAAAGATTCAAAATATTGTCGGACTACCACGAAAGAGTTTCTCAAACTTAAGCTTGGGTTAGTTTTTTATGGACAAAAGCATGACAATAATTTAAAACCTCGGTAAGAGTCTCGTCATTCAATAACAAACCCGAGAAGTGACGGAGAAAATCAATGAGGGCCGACCTAACTTTATAAAACTTAAAATCCAAATTAGACTGTATACAGAAACCACCTCAGTATTAATAATTTCTTCATAGAAATAAGGAAAGGGAGGGGTCGTCTTTGAAAACTTTTTTTTACAGAATGCTTTTGGAATCACTTTATTTTGCAAACAATTCTTCAAAAACTGTTGTCTGACCTTGAGTATTTAAGTAATTCCACTAAAACGGTTAAGATAAATTGCACTATTAGAAATTCCCTTCGTAATAAAGAAGCCTAAATTTGCCTCTGATAATGTATAAGAGTTTGTAAAATTTCATGCGGAAGCTGTCACAAACTTTACATTGGAGAAACTAATAATTTTGCTAAAAAAATTTATAAATATAAATACAGTCTTAGAGCCGGCGACCCAAATTCAGCCTTACGTCAGCATAGGACTATCTCGGATCATTTTATTGATACTAATAATTCGGCCCTTCAGTTGCGCATAAGAGATAAAAATAAAAGGAAATTGACCGAATCCTTTTTAATTGAGTTGATAATTTTAACAATGATAAGAGTTAGTTTTCAAATCGACCCATTTTTAAATCAAATTTTAGCCCGAGACACTCTTTTTAACTTTTTCCTGCACCATTTTCATCTGTCAGATTATGAGGTTCATGTGCCGTTCTTTCCCTGCAACTTTTATTTCATTTTAGTCTTCTTGCCTGAACGAAGAGTAGATCTCCTCGAAAAGCTTCGTAATTTTTAAAGCTTTTAGCTTTTATTTTTAATTTGGGATTTTTAACTTATATATTTTAGTACGGCCATTATACGGTTTATATTTTTTTTTTCATATACAGGGTGGGCCGAAAGTCTGGATCCATAGGAAAATATTTATTTTAATACATAAATTACAACAAATGGTAAATACTTAAAATGAATATCAACTTTAACTCGTAAATGCGTATCCGTGATACTGTACAGTAGTTCGTACTCCAGTATAAATACTCAAATACTTTTTTTATTTCAGCCCAGAAATGGCTTCGAATCTAACAACAGAAGACCGGGTAGAACTTGTGCTCATGTACGCAAGACAGGGCGCTACACACAGAGAAGTTGCTACCAAATTCAATATAAATCATCCTGATAAGCATCCAGTAACGCATGCGACTGTTGGCAAGTTGTTTAAACGTTTCAAAGAAACAGGAAGTGTACATGATCGACGGCGTTCTGGTCGTCCAAAAACTGCAACTGATGAAAATACCTCTGCAATGGTATGTGAAACTTTAACGAATAGTCCAGTAAAGTCAACAAGAAGATTATCAAATGAAACACGCATCTCGAGAACGTCAATTCGAAGAATTATTAAAAATCATAAATTCCATCCCTAAGTGTCTCGATGTCAGAGGCCGCCAATTTGAGCATTTGTTATAATTTGTTGTTTATACTGGAGTACGAACCACTGTACAGTATCACGGATACGCATTTACGAGTTAAAGTTGATATTCATTTTAGTATTTACCATTTGTTGTAATTTATGTATTAAAATAAATATTTCCCTATGGATCCAGACTTTCGGCCCACCCTGTATATAAAATTTTGAAAGATTAAAAACTTTTTGGATAACGTAACATCTAAAAGAGTTACTCAGCCCAAGCATTAACACAACACGAGGCAGCAGCACTGCCAGGAGTCGAACTCAGAACCTTTACATTCTGATTGTAGCTCATAACCGAACACACCAGAATTATTATCTTTTATTTTTTAAAGGGTGAAATGATGAATATTAAATCTGCTTTGAATTTATTATCCAAAATATAATTACACGTCAACAAATTTAACATTAATTACTAATAACTACTCTCTGGTATAAATGTTAACTTTCTTACATACTGAAGGGAATTAATAGTAGAAATGTAGAATTACTTTTCTGCCTAAATGCCATGACAGAAATGAAATGAATTATAACTGGAGAGTTGAATTTTGGACGCAAAATAAGCTACTACTGCATTCACTTATCTTCTAATAATAACATATTTACCCTTTAAAAGTTCTTTTAAATGAAAGTACAACAACACATTCAATAGCTGTAACACTTATTACAGGCCATAACTTAATATAAACCCCCAAAAAACTGAGGTGATTAAATCATTACTTCATGATGTTAATCATGAAAATTGGTCCATCAAATTTATAGGAATCATTTTAAATTTATTACTAAGTTTACTAATTTTAGGAGTCGCTAACTATGATATTGCAAAGTCTGAAGTCTATTACTACTACGACTATTATTTGGCATATATATTTCGTCTATTATTTTAATTATAATGTTTCAACCTTAAACTACTTAATTCCCATAATACGAGGGCCACTCAATATATTTTGCCCCACCTTTTTTTTTTTTTTTTTTCCAAGTTTCCTTGTAAGTTCCAGAAATTTTGTACACAAGTAGTTACATACCTTTTTTACAAGTTTTTATTTTTCCACATAGTCTCCATCCTTTTCTACAGCTTTCCTCCACCTCGAAACAAGGACCTTTATTCCTTGCTGGTAAAAGCCGCTGGGTTCTGGACCCACCTCTTAACCTCCTCAACAGCCTCATCGTCACTCTGAAACTTTCTTCCACGAATAGCATCCTTCATTGGCCCAAACAAATGGAAGTCTGAAGGTGCCAGATCCGGGCTGTATGGAGGGTGGGGTAACACAGTCAAACGCATTTTTGTGATGGCCTCTCTTGTTTGCAAAGTGTTGTGTGGTCTTGCGTTATCGTGCAAAAGAAGGACATCTTCCAGTTTTCTTTCCGGTCGAACTCGCTTTATACGTCTCTGGAATCTCTGTATGGTAGCAATATGTGCCCGAGTTGATTGTTTGTCTTTTCTTCATAATGTCCACCAGAATCACCCCTTTCATGTCCCAGAAGATGGTGGCCATAACGTTTCCTGCAGAGGGAGCCATTTTGAACTTTTTCTTGCGTGGGGAGTCTGCGTGATGCCACTCCATGGATTGCCGTTTTGTTTCAGGTTCAAAGTGGTGTACCCGTCACTACCCAAGTCTCATCCCGAGTCACAATTCGTGAAAGGAAGTCATCCCCTTCTGTCTCGTGTCGAACCAACGACTCAGAAGCAATTTCTTTTATTTGGGTTTTGTGATCTTCAGTCAGTTGGCGAGGAACAAACCGTGAACACACTTTTGAGTATCCCAGTTGCTGAATTATCGTATTCACACCACCTTCACTAATTCCAAACTCCACTGATAGCTCCTTGTATGTGACGCACCGATTTGATGGAATGATGTTATTAGCATGTTGCATAGTGTGAGATGCGACAGCCGATGCCGGACGACCGCTGCGTGGCTCATCATCGAGGCTGGCTCTCCCTCTCTCCAATGATCTCACACATTTAGACCAGCGTCCAACTGTGCTTCGATCAACAACAGCATCTCCGTAAACGTTTTGTACACGTTTGTGAATATTTCCGACTGTTTCCTTCTGTGCGGTTAAGAACTCGATAACAGCTCTCTGTTTACGACGCACATCACTGTCAGACGCCATTTTCGAAACTGTGTTAACCATCGGCTTTATACAAGGACGGGAGGTTCAAACTGGAAAAATCCGGATATGTGAAGCGCAGAAAGTTCAAACTTACGGCCCCAAAGACATTTCGGCTAAGAAAAAAGGGTGGGGCAAAATATATTGAGTGCCCCCTAGTACGAGGCCCATAAAAACAAAATTACTTTTATGTAATATAAAGTTTAAGAATCGATTCGAGTTTATGAACGAAAATTCTTCACATTCACACTTTAGAAATATAACAAAACTGGTAACGAACCTGGTTCACCCTTAACCTGTATGTCCTACAATTTATTTGCAAAAATACCGATTATTTTCAGCTTTCCTTACATCTAGCATTACTGTATACTAAAGCACCCACGGTTCATTAAATATCCAAGGCATCTAGTTTAACTTCTAAATTAACTTTGCACAGGGTGATCAACTTAAAAGTGTGCACTGCAAAGTTTGTTATAACTTTGCAGTTCACATTTTTTTTTACTCTAAGCTGATCACCCTGTATAAACCCATATTAATAATAATACTGATGAAAGTTAACATTGGATTCTGAGACTGGGATGGTAATTTAATTCAAGCGATGATTAAATATGCGAAGCTGATTGTAATTGTAAATGGTTACGCACACCTAAAGAGGAATGAAAAATGGTATACTGATCATACCGTTATGTCGTTGTGTAATGAATAAAGTGAGGGTACCTAAACTTACGGATACTTTCTTCTATTAAAGGTGTTACTGCGGTGACAGTTTTATCCATCCATTATTAAGATCTAATTCGCGCACCAAATAGGATAATCCTCATCATCGCAGTAATGGAATGTAATGTAAAGTTCACAATGAAAAGATATTTTTGCGAGGAATGCATAACGAGTTGTAGATAGGAACGGATCAGTTACTGAAACTGCAGTTAGATATTTTTAATTACGATAATGAAACATGGTTCTTTTGCCCTCCTTTGATGGATACATCTGGGAACTGAATTTTCCAGTGTTGGACGTACGCAGAATGAATTTGTTCACAGTAACTCACATCCAAAAGCTGAAGTTTTTCGCATCGCTCTAATAACCTGAAAGATGACAAGATTGTTTTGGTTTCAAAAGCCCGGAATTAAAAATGGTTGAAATATGCACCGAAATTTGATTTAAACATTGCAAAATTTTCAGATCGTATACAACGGAGAGCAGAATTTTCAAAACTGGCCAAATCAAATGTTACCAATGGAAAACAGTATAACGAAATAAAGGTATGCCATTATATTTCATAATACAGATTAATCTGTCTCGCAGGTTGACACAAAAGATGCTATCACAAAAATGACATCTGAATGGTAAATGAAGACATCTTGGAGGAGATTGTTAACACCAATCGACAAGAGAAGTACTCGAGGGGACGTTGGGCAGGAGACAGGGAGTGCTGGAACTCCTGTCTCGAATGACATACTAAACAATCTTTTCAAAATTAAAAAAACCCTCAAGAGCCTCGGAGTCCCATGGGGAGGGAACCATAAATATCTCCACTTCTGACTTCCCCGCTGCCAATACCGGAAACGCAGACTCGGGCAGCGGAGCTAGTTCTGTTACTGCCCATTCAAGATGTTCTGGGCCTCTATCTGATTCACTTTTCATAAACTTCTGCAACATTCGCAGCCTTTCTTTAAATTTCCAATCTGTTGAACACAACCTCTCCTACTCCAAACCTCGCCTTCTCTTTCTCAGTGAAACTCGGGTGTCTGGGACGACTGACAGTGACAGCAACCCTTTTTCTGTATCCGCCTACTTTCTCTAGACTTAATTTCATTCAAAAGGTGGATGTTGCATATATGTACGCAACGACCTAACTTGCTCTCGTATTCCCGAACTCGAACCCTCCGAATTCTACACCCTCTGGTTATGGTTTACATGCAAATCTCAAACTGAATACATAACTGCGTTGTCTACTTTTCTCCTAATTTTACTGACTAATTATTTGACTACTTCTCTTTTAAAATGGAATATATTCTATCTCACTCTCCTTTTGCTGAAATCTCCATTTTAAGGGATTTCAATGTTCACCACCACCTTTGGTTTTCCTCCCTGATGAACTAGCTTACAACTTCCCTATCCTGAATGATTTAGAACAGATTGTACAGTACCCTACTCGTATCTTCGATCGCCTTGGAGATAGACCCAACATTCTGGATTTATTTCTCGCCACTTATCCTCCTTCTGTCAAACGTGTTTCTCCGTTGGGCTCCTCCGACCACAATTTTGTATCTGTTTCCTGCTCTATCGCTTCAGTTCTGCCTTTGGATCCTCCCAAGAGGAGACTCCTTTGGTAATACTTCTCTGATTTACAGCCAGAGCCCCTCCGAGTGTGCTGAGCGCATCATGGAGGTGATTTTCTCGGGAATGGAGGCATACATTCTATATTCTATTCCTACTACTAATGCAAAAAAAAAAACTTGGATTAACTTTGCTTGTTCTAATGCTATCTGCAACGGAGGCTTTTAGAAGGTACAGTCACCATCCAATTGTTGACTCTCACTCAGTTTATATTTTTGTCCAGAATTATAAAAAAAAATCTCTTCTTCGACTCTCCAAAAATTCTTTCATCAGACGAAAATGTGAAAACCTATCCAATTGTATTCTTCGCGCTCTTTCTGGCACCAAGCCAAGAACATCAACAACTTTTCTTCATCTTTCCCTCTTTTACATTCCGACCGCTCTTTTCTTAATAAAGCTGAACTCTTCATTCAAACTTCCGTCTCCAACTCAAACCTGGACGATTCCGGTGCTGTTCCTCCATCTCCTCCTCCCTCCAACTTAATTATGTCAGAAATTACAATCTCTTGCAAAGATGTTTTTTCTGCCCTATCTGGACTCAACTCTAGGAAGGCGTACGATCCTGATGGTGTCCCTCTTGTTATTCTCAAGAACTGTGGTTCTGTGCTGACACCCTACCTAGGCAAATCTTTTCGTCTTTATTTCATATGGTACTTTTCCTTTCTGCTTGAAGTCCACTTTCATTCAGCGTGTCTCAAAGAAGGGTGACCGCTCTCAACCCTCCAACTATCGTCCAATTGATTTGATTTCTTGTCTTTCTGAAGTTTTTAAATCTATCCTTTATAGGAAGATTCTCAATATGAATTCCGCAAGGGACGATCTTCTGGCAGTCTTCTTGCATATCTCTCGGATTTTTGGTTATCCTCCTTTCGGGATTTCGGTGAAACTTTTGCTATTGCGCTTGACATATCAAAAGCTTTTGATAGAGTCTGGCAAAAATTTTTAATTTTCAAACTGCCCTCCTTCGGTTTTTCTCCTTCTATTTGTGCTTTCATCTCTGATTTTCTTTCTGGCCGATCTGCAGCTGCGGTTGTAGACGACCACCATTCTTCTAAAGCTATTAATAGTGGTGTTCCTCAAGGCTCTGTCCTGTCATCCACTCTTCCCCTTTTATTTATTAATAATCTTTTAATTCGCACTTCCTGTCCTATCCACTCCTATGCCGATGATTCCACTCTTCACTTCTCCACCCGCTTTACAAAGCGTCCCTCTCAACGGTCACTCCATGCTTCGCATGGGACGGCTACGATGCACCTCACCTCTGATCTTTCTACAATATACGATTGGCAGAGAGAGAACCTGTGGATTTCAATGCCTCAGAAACTCGGTTCCTTCATCTGTCTACTCGTCACAATCTTCCACACGACTATCCCTTTACCTTCAACAATACACAACTCAATCCTCTTTCTTTTCTTAACATCCTTTGGTGTTTCCTTTTCTCGTGATCTTTCCTGGAAAGATCACATTTTCTCTTTCTGAAACAGCTTCTTAGAGGTTAGGTGTGCTGTACCGACTCCGCAGTTTCTTCATCCCTGTTCAGTTGCTGCTATCTCTGTACAGGGATCTTTTCTGCACCTATATGGAGTAAGCTTCCCATGTGTGGGATTGCTCAACACACGCAGCTCTACTTGACCGGGTAGAATCAAAGGCTTTTCGTCTCATCAATTCCCCGGCTCTTACTGACTGTCTTTAATCCATCTCCCTTCGCCGAAATGTTGTCTCGCTCCCTCTTTACTGTCGCTATTATAACGGACACTGCTCTTCTGAACTCTCTAGCTGCATGCTTCCTCCTTTAAAGAGAACACGCAGTACAAGACTTTCGACACATTCTCATTCCTTTTCTGTCCATATCTCTAATGCAAGGATTAATCGGTACTTTCAATCTTCCTCAATCCATGTTTACCCCCCTGTCTATGACCTCCAATCTCGAAAACCTTGAACCTTGAATTTGGCTCTCTTCTTCCTATATAATTTTTTGAGGTGGGGGTGATTTTACGGGCATTTGCCCTTGGCCCTTCCTTCCTGCATAAAAAAAAAATCTTACCGTAGAATAGCTTCGGGAGAAATGTTTCTTGACCCCATTACATCAACTTGCTCTAAAGACTTTCCATAAATGGATAATAAGTCTACGTCCTCGTCAGTAAGACCTCTAAATGCAGTCACAAACAGCTTCTTTAGACCAGGACTTTCTCTGAGCAGTTCACCGAGGCCTTCCGTTATAGGACCCGATTGTCTATCGAATCTGCAACAGGAAAGATAATTAAGGATTTATTTATCGATAGAATGACAACGGAAAATACCGCAAGAATCAGTCTTGCTGCAGGATTCAAATTTGGAATCCTTTATCAACCTGTAGGAACTCTTCAGAGACTGGACATGAAAGCCCCCTTATTGATACTGTAAGATATTTTTATAATTAACTTTATCCAACAGTCTGGCTTCCGGTTTTCTTCCTTGAAAATAAAGCTGTATTTCCTCTATCTTACATATTTTACTGACTGCAAATGCTCAGAAATGGATTTAAATCGCTGCGGTTTGGAATTTAAATGTTGCGTCTACTCTACTGCTAACTGGAAACTATTTCAATAATAAAAAAGAGCTTTGGAGTCTGATTTTTAAGTGAATAAAGTTTTATTACACATTATTTCGACAGTTAGTGAATAAAAACCGTAGGCCACATATTAAGATGAAATTTTATTTAAACTTACGCCCATCCTAAGTCAAGTTCTTCCAATAAATTAAGTGAAGCCAAGGATTTTAGTCCTCTCGAAGTTAAACCGCGCGTTTTCCACACTCCCAAAGATATGAGAGAGCGATTAAATCTTCCCAGTGTCTGAGCAACTTTATCAAGATCCAAAGCGGTGCAGTGATCTGAAATTAAAACATGATTAGTAATATCGTTTTTTCGTTAACAAAATAGGTTTATAAATTATTGTTAGTAAATGAAAACACACTTCCATATTTGTAAGTACACAGAAAAGCACATATTATTATTATTATATAGTGTAAAGGATTAACTTTACTTACCACGAGGTGATATGGTACTAATGCAGACGGCACTAAATGAGGGTTTTACCCCTAGGGTTGTAGCCCTACCGACCTTGCAGTGAACGACTACATTGGACTCTCTGGCTGATACCTAATTCACCAGGTTTCTCACATAAACAACTTTTTAAACCAAGTTTAAATGTCATGATATACAATAAGAGTATCACTACAGAATGGCTAACAACGATGCATGAATTTGTTTACTATAATTTACTTATTAAGAGCACTATATAAATTCTTTACGTAAGTGGAGATGATTTAGTTGGTCGACGCTTTGAAGAAGAATCTGAAGGATTTCAAATTCTATTCCTGTACGAGATAAATCCAAGAACTTCAGTTTCGTCAATTTTTTCAGTTCCCCAAAGCCAAGATGATCAACTTTGCAGCAAGCGGATAAACTTAACGCTGAAAAAGGAAGTGAAGTGGTAATGTGGGACAAACTGATGTACTATATTAAAATACAGTTTGGAGCCGGGTAGCTCAGTGTTTACGATGGCGGACTCCGAGCGTGTAGCACTGGTTCGCTGCCGGCCGCTGGCATCGGGTGGAGTTGAATTGGCCGCTTACTCTGCTCTGGCTGAGGTGACCCTCAAGGGATACTCACCCCAACGGTGTGGGAAAATAAGCTTCTGGGATGGGGTGACTTAACTGTACCAAAACTTGTTCCTTTTTTAAACATATAGCCTACGGTGAAAATTATAGTAAGCTACAGTACAAATGATATTGAAAATTTAAGGGATTTTTCAGCTCCTTAAAATTACGTTCAAGAAAGTTTTAACAACGAATTTACTGGATGGAAGGTAACATCTGAACTTTGTGTGTTTAACTTTATCCAACGATATATTTATATACCTTTTGAACTGATTAATTATATGAATATTATATTACTTATATGAACTGAGTATACTTTGTAGCTTATATACATTATTTAAATACGTAGATGGGGATGGGACTGAAAACGTCTCTCTCTCTCTCTCTCTCTCTCTATACTAGTTCCCCGCAAGGGGGTTCTAAGCTCGTGTTCTTGAGTGCTCTTTGTGCTCGTTTGTACGTGCTTGTTCCTGGAGGTTTCACGTGCGCCCTCCCGGCCCTAGCACCCAAGGATGATGGGGCTCGACCCTGCAGTCCTTGTCATCCTTGGTCTTTTTCCACTTCGACTGTCCCCTCCACCCTTTCTTTTTCCTCTGTCTTTCCTCTCACTTTTTCTTTGTTTTTCCGCCGAGATATGCCTTTCTAAATAGAGGCGAATCGGTTCTTCCCGAACTTAAAAAAAAAAATATATATATACTAGGGGCACTCAATATATTTTGCCCCACCCTTTTTTCTTACCTAAATAATAGGCCATGGGGCTAAAATGTCTTTTGGGCTTTACGTATAAGATCTGTGACACATGGAACAGGTTACCTTCAGAAGTTGTGAACAGTTCCTCTGTGGATCAGTTCAAGAAAAGGTTAGACCAAATCTTGCACACTATTAGAGTGTGTAAAAATTTTTCCCTGGCACCCGTTGCCATTGGTATCTCCTCGGTATGGGCCGCAAGGCCTTTTGGGGTACTTCTTTTCCTTGTAACTCCTTGTAACACACACTTTTTTTTTTTTTTTCAGAAAGCCTTTGATAAGGTACCTCACCGCCGGCTAATGGCCAAAGTGCGCGAGCTGGGTATCGGTGGGGAAGTAGGTAGCTGGATTGGAAACTGGCTGAAGAATAGGCGGCAGAGGGTTGTAATTAAAGGGTCGAGCTCGGGTTGGGCCTCGGTCACTAGCGAGGTTCCTCAGGGTTCCGTTTTGGGGCCACTGTTGTGTTGTTTATCATTTACATAAGTGATATCGACGCTGGCATCATCAGGATCGCCAAATTCGCTGATGACACCAAGCTTGGGGCCAATGTTGGGACGCCCGAAGCAATCGAGCAACTGCGTGCGGACCTACGAAGGATAGGAGAGTGGTCGGAAAAATGGCAAATGCCGTTTAACTTGGGTAAACGCAAGGTCATGCACATTGGCTACGCCAATCCCAAGTCGGACTACTCCATGTTGGGGAATAATATCGAGGCCACTGATTTGGAAAAGGACTTGGGTGTGCTGATTAGCAGCGAACTTAAGTTTACCAAACAGTGCGTAGAGGTGGAAAAGAAAGCCCAGAAGTTGTTGGGTTATATCAGGAGGCAATTTCGATTTCAGAACAAGGAGATTGTGCTCTCTCTGTACAATTCTCTGGTTCGGCCACACCTGGAGTATGCTGTGCAGTTTTGGTAGCCCACCCTTAGGAAAGATATTGAGAGGCTGGAGCGAGTCCAAGCGAGGGCCACAAAGTTAATCCCTTCCGTTAGGCATATGGGCTATAATCGACGGTTACGCGCCCTGAACTTGTTTTCGCTGGAAACTCGGAGGCTGCGCGGTCAACTGATCGAGGTTTTCAAGCTCTTACGCGGGTTCAACAATGTCGATTTTAGAAGTATGTTTAGTTTAAATGATAACCCAACTCGCAACAATGGTTGGAAGTTGGATTTGAAATGGTTTAGCAATAGTGTGTGTGGGAATTACTTTACATATAAGATCTGTGACGCATGGAACAGGTTACCTTCAGAAATTGTGAACAGTTCTTCTGTGGATCAGTTCAAGAAAAGGTTAGACCGAATCTTGCACACTATTTGAGGGTGTAGGAATTTTTCCCTGGCATCCATTGCCATTGGTACCTCCTCGGTATGGGCCGCAAGGCTTTTTGAGATACTTTTTTTCCTTGTAACTCTCTCTCTCATGCACACACACGTATAAAAATGTAGCCACGTACCTTCTAGTTTCGAACATGTATTTGCAATAATATACAAGCAATAACTGTCAACGAAATGACAGTTACTAAGATGCAAAATGCTGAGGTTATGGCCGCACTGATTAATGAATTCCATAAAATTTTGCGATGAGATTCTGTCATACGCACCACACCACGAAAGATCCAATGATTTCAAATAGCTACACTTCTGACTCAACCAACCAAATGTTGATTCTTTTATAAGCCACCAACAATTCTGCAAAGAAAATTATGATGTTACAAGGGATACATCGCAGAGGGAACAAACAGTTTAGCATGATTTTTCCCTCTAAAGGAGATCCGGAAGTACATCAATTCTTTAATGTCTGAAACTCTTTTAATTCGTTAACGTTTATAACAATCAAGAAGTTTGCATTCATTCAATTAACAACATAAATTTTAACCGAATGCATTAAGAGAGATATATCACAGGGGTGGTAAGATGTTAAACTTTTAGGGATATGTAAACAGATGTAAAGTCTACTAACCCAACCAAAATACTACTTAAGAATATCAGAGTAAAATAAAAGTACTTAAGAGGGGAGGTGAGTTCACCTTTAAATTAAGGTTCTGATAGAAGAGGGACAAGATGACAGTATATTCATTGCCTTGCAAGTGCAAGCTAACCTGCAGAGGCTTTGAATGTCAATTAGCTTCATAATGTGGATGATTAACTCTTCCTGGAAATAAATTGTATGTATATATAAATTATTTAGATTTTTCGTCTTATATTCAAGTATTTTCTTAGTCTTAAGTAATAAATGCAAATTTTTCAAACTGGACAGTGATGCGTCCTCTAATAAAAGCTCTAACTCGATAAAAAGAAAAATGAACGCATCAAATTAAATACCTTTCTAATTAATGCAAAAAACTTCACTTTTCTACGTGAAGGTCAAAATATGATGATAAAAACCCACTCTAATAGACAGAGTTTATTTCCACAACAGTTTCGATGCCCACTGGCATCCTCTTCGGGTGAATACAGAAGATACCCGAAGAGGAAGCCAGTGGGCATCGAAACTGTTGTGGAAATAAACTGTCTATTAGAGTGGGTTTTTATCATCATACCTTTCTAATCCTTTAAATAATTTAGAAAATAAATTAAAAATTTAAGTAGAATGAAGTTACTTAAGAGTTTCAGAGCGATTTTAGGAAACAGCTAGAGAGATACGGGAAGAAAAGGTGGTTTGGACAGCATCTAATTACTTGGATTAATATACGTTCCGAGTGGTCTTTTGTAAACAATTGTGTATTGGCTATGTCACGTGACAGAAATATGATACCATCAGTTACCAAAGTCGGGATATACTGGAATGTAAGGTGGGTGTCGCCCAGTGTATCTCGACTGAACAAATAATGGAAGACGTTTACCTACTTTAACGAAAAAAAAACACTGTTCTCGGCATTTACTGAGACCGACGCGTTAAATTTTTAAATCCCATCCAGCTACCCACTCGTATGGTAAAATTAGACTAAACCTGATTTGGCTTGGCCTACTTTGTTAAAAAGAACGCAAAAAAATAGCTGTTGGCCTCTTTTGAGTTAGAGCGATCACCTTGCCTATATCATAATGCAGAACACCTCCAACTGTACGCATAAAATTTTTAAATGTTCTAACTACTGTAACTTTTTTTACTCCCCAAAGTTTCTTATTTTCGTCGTTATTGGGCACAGATTTAATCTCTCTATTGAGAGTATTCTTGCTTTTTGACTCCACCGGTCCACCCCTTACAATTAACAATAATTACTAAAATTTTAAGGAGCAAAGGATATTTTTCGAAGCTGTTAATATTTCTTTATAAATTTTATTTTTTCTCAAAAAACTTCGAATGCGATATATTCGCATTTTTCCGATTCTTGCAAGATGTGAGGCACACACTGAAAATGTAGAACGGATGGTAGCCCTATATTTTGCGTCAAGAAAATATAGAGCATTGGAAGTAAAGCATTGAAAGAAAACAAAATGCAATAACAAGAGTATACGCGGTCAGGTAGCTAACTAGCTAGAAGAACGGCTTCGTGCTAGGAGACAGGGTCGTCGTTAATGGTAGTGAATCGGGGTGGTTGGATGTAGGTAGCGGTTTCCCACAGGGTTCAGTGTTAGGCCCATTGCTATTCGTAATTTACATTAACGACATAGATGTAGGATTGACTAGTAACGTGTCAAAATTCGCGGACGATACTAAAATAGGCGGTAAGGTTGTTAAATGAGGACGATAGAAATAGGCTCCAAGACGATGTAAATAGGATTATGGAGTGGACGGGTAAGTGGCAGATGCAATTTAACGTAGACAAATGTAAAGTTTTGCATATAGGTTCTCGTAACAATAATTACACGTACACGATAGACAGTTAGCGAGCGTTGACGAAGAAGTAGATTTAGGCGTACGCGTATCTAAGGATTTAAAAGTTAGGAACCAGTGCCTGGAGTCTTGCGCAAAAGCTAATAGGATGTTAGGCTTCATAGCGCGTAATTTCAAATTTAAATCGAAGAATATTATATTGCCCCTTTACAAGTCCCTAGTCAGGCCTCATTTAGAATATGCCGTTCAGTTTTGGTGCCCGTATTTGCGTGAGGATATTGAGGATAGGATTAAAGAGTTAGACTTGCATTCACTCGAAACTAGGAGATTAAGAAGGGAGCTTAATGAAGTTTTCAAAATCGTTAATAAAATTGATAACGTAAATTTTGACAAACTGTTCACTTTCGATAATAGCAATACTCGTAATAACGGATTTAAGTTGCGTGGCAGACGTTTCATTACTAATATCGCTAAAAACTTTACGTTTAAAGTAATTGATAAATGGAATAATCTTCCCACGCCCGTCGTGAACTCTACCAGCGTTAATATGTTTAAGAACCGTCTAGATAGGCATTTTAAAAATATTAACGTTTTTTAAAATAAAAAAACAATTAGCAACAGGAGCTCTGGGGGTGGTGGTCGAGGATGAGTTTGTTGACGACAATGCCAGCTTGTGACATGCCAGCGTGTGACGCCAGCAATGAAATTATTATTAAAAAGAAAAAATTAGACTAACACGAACGTAGATGTAGCTCGTAGCGTAAACTAACCCACTTTTTGTTTTACTTTACCTACTTTTTTTTCTTATCCTCTCCTTACTTGCATGTCTGTAACTCTCTTTACTTGCATGTCTGTAGTTTGCATGGTATGACAGTGAGTTAAGACTGTGTTTGCATGGTTTGTAAGCGTTCTTATTTTACTTCTTTTCATCTTTCACCCCTTTCCTATTCTCTTCGACTATTTTTCTGACTTGTCGGCAGTGGCCGGCGGATGATGATGGGGAGTCTTTCTCTCTCTTTTTCTGAATGACTCTTAATCCACGAATGATAGGTTTTGCTACTTACTTAACCCCTTATTCTCCTCTTTTAACCCCCTCTTCTTTCCTTTCTCTCGGGCTAACCTTAGAGTGGATCTTAGGGTCTTTGTTAGCCTTAGCTTCTGTAGATCTGAACGAAATAAATGAATTTCGACCTTAAACTCAGCAAAGGCTACTTGACACACAAACCAACCCAATATTTGTGATAAATTTGCGAGCACACACACACACACACACGTACGTCCCTTTATGCTATCATCCGGACTTATTACTTTTTCATCACTCATTGAGACATGAATTAATACCTTTATTATATTATCGAGACAGATGTTAAAAAGTTTGCGTTTAGTACCAAGATAGGACCTTGTATATTACAAGTTAAGTTTTCCATACTCATTAGGCCATAAGTAAAATGCCCTTTTCAGTACTTAGTACGACAATATGTAATGTTTTTTGCAGTTTTCAATAATAATTAAGAAAAAAGTTAAAATTCTACTAAAACTGACATGATTATATTTAAATTTTGTCTCGGATTTTTTTTTTTTTTTTAATGCATCAGAAGATCCGTGATAAAAATTGTGCTGAAAGATTCACGCACGTTACGACGCCCTTTACTTCGACATTAACACTTAATTTCTTTTCATCATACACCTTTTAAAATTCATTCAAAACAATGGTGGTTAAATTTCTTAAGGATTATATATATATATATATATATATATATATATATATATATATATATATATATATATATATATATTATATATATATATATATAATCCTTTTGTGTGTGTGTGTGTGTGTGTCCTCCACATTGAGGACTTTTGAGGAATTTCTTACAAATGAAGTAACAGACAAGTAAAGAAAACAATTTTTGTCACTGAAAAAGTATTTAATGGTTTTAATTCAAAAGTTGTTGCCCAGATAATGTGATAAATGTGAGCCCAGTAAAGCCTAAAGCTTAAGGGCCAAATTAAATAAAATAAATAGTCGAGCTTCACAATTATTCATGTCATTGTAAATTGTAAAATGAATGTAATTAAAGGTTATTCAAATAATTTCGTATCTTCTGAACCATTTAAAATCCGACCTCCATGGTTATTTGACTTTTTTGTTTAGTTGAATTGTTTATCCTGACTACCTCATTTACACCAAACTTGAAGCATATACAAGCAATGTCGATATAACGACAGTATACTGTAGTTCCTCGCTAAATTTTCACAGTCTAGGAAAAACCCTGATTATAATTATACAGTATATGATGTACACCCACAAAAAAAAAAAAGGGATTCCAAGGCCTTTCGTGTATTCAGCAGTACACTTCGTCAGAGAATGAAGGGGAAAAAGCAAGCAGCCAAAAATATATAGGGTGTTCATAAATGATTACCCTCATTAAAGCATGCTATAACTTTTAAATAAACACTCGTATTCAAACAGTTTTAATCATAAGTAGATAAACATACAAAGTTTTGATACATAGTTAATGAACTTAATAAGCTTCCACATGTGCACCCCTAGTGGCACGTAAAATGTCTAAACAGTATTCACACTCACGCCACACATTTTCCAACATTTGTAGGTTAACTGTTGCAATTGCATCCGTAATGCGTTCTCGCAATGTCCTGATATCTGGAACAACTGTTGCATAACCCAAACCTTTAACATGACCCCAGAGAAAGAAATCCAGCGGGGTAATGTCTGGTGATCTTGGGGGCCATGGGATTGGCCCGTCCCTGCCAATCCATCGATTTGGAAATGTTGCGTCGAGAGTTTCACGAACAACATGCGCCCAATGAGGGGGTGCCTCATCTTGTTGGAAGATGACAGTTGGCTGCCTGTCCTGCAGCTGGGGGATGGCGTAATTGGTGAGCATATCCAGGTACACAGTTGCGGAAACAGAGATATTTTACGACATTTAACGACATTTTACGTGCCACTAGGGGTGCACATGTGGAAGCTTATTAAGTTCATTAACTATGTATCAAAACTTTGTATGTTTATCTACTTATGATTAAAACTGTGTTTGAATACGAGTGTTTATTTAAAAGTTATAGCATGCTTTAATCAGGGTAATCATTTATGGACACCCTGTATATTTCTGCACAGTATAAACAAAATAGGAGGGATTGGCAAAATATTAACAAGTACTAATTAAAGGCAAAAGGTATTTTGACAAGATGTGGTCCATTTTATACGTTCCCGAACTGTTACTGAAATTATTTATAAAATAAATTAATGCACATTCCTTTCAGTTATGCCTTTATTTTTAATAAGAATTTTAGAACTCTCTCAATTAATACTATGATTGTATCTATACATATGGTTAAACAATGCATTGAAATTATTTGCCGACCTACACGCATATTTGTTCTTTTATTCTACGTCTGAAGTTTTCCTCGTTTGACCTATATAAACTGAGTAACATTATTTGTATCCAGTCGAGTACACACAGCCAACTGTATTTATCTGGGTTGTTCTTTATTGTAAAAGTATTTTTATACTTAAAAATTAAAGTTGTCTTTAAATATAAAAATACTGTTAACCTCTTAAGCGTTATCGACGAGTTATATGGTCTATTGGTGCGGATAAAAGTGAAAAAGGTGACGCTTAACAGGTTCAAATCTGGCATCTGACACTGCTTTATCTTACGGGCTATGGTGGTAAAAAAATAATCTGAAATTCATTAACCTATAAATTATTTATACTGATTTGCCCTATGATGAAAATGTTCAGATTAACTTAGCCTTTACAACCGAAATTCATTCTATACAAAGAAAAAGAGGACTAATGCTCAAAATTTCCTTTTAACATTTTTTTTATGTTCTCCGAACGGCGAGTGCGACTACCGAACTGACTGTTTTATAGGTTGAGTTACAAATATTGTATACAGTATGTATATTAATAAAGAACAAAGTACCGGAAGCATGGCGAAGTATCCGCCTTCTACTTCCTCTTCAGACCTTAGCGGAGACTGAAGAGAGCACTGTAGAGGGCTTTTGGACTTTTCATTTACTTCTGCTTTCTCTTCTCGTAGTACCTCCCTATACGCCGCCTCTTCCTCTTCAGAATCGGAGATCTCCCCAGAGGATATGGATGAAAAATTCATTGACTTAAGCTTATCTGATAAAAGGTATTTGGCCACGACTTTGATGCTCTCCTCAGAACTATAAAAGATTACAAACTGCTAAGTAACAGTATCCAATCATTAATCTTTCTTACTTTATACTGTTCGTAAGTTACACTTTACGGTAGGCTAAAAATATAAAAATAAATCGTAAACACTAAACACCCATTCCCCTGACATCGTAACCATGCCTATAAATTTGAAGCGCACACTGACTATTATGACCAACTGTAGCAATTTTTTTTCTTTGACAACCTAAACCAACCTCCAACCCTTTAACACATTAAGCTGAGGAGGACTTTTTTAACCATAAATAGGATAAAGACTTAGGAAAGCCTGAAGGGCTTACGACTGACCATCGCACGAAGAAAGAAATCGGAATACTGAAGTTTTAAATTGTTGGGTGTTGTAGACATTGGGATAAATGCACTATGACAACGAATTCCACAGGGCAGTGGTGGCTCGGGGTATGAATAAGTTTAGAAATGCATAGTTTTGCATTTTTATATGAGCACTCCCAGATGCTTGAGTAAATCTAGAGTAAGTGCGATAGGTAGTACGTTTCAAACTCATCAGAGCATCGATCATTAAAATACCTATATAAAAAAAGGAGATGAAATACTTCAGAGTGAACCAAAGGAAGTAAGTTTACGAATAATTGCTCTATTGTCAATAATTTTGATTTGTGTCTGAATATTTAACAGCAACCACACCTGAGCAATATTCCATTTGATCGCGTGTATGGCTTTGTAAACGATGGCAAACTGTTCATCATTAAAGTAGTACCTCGCTCTGCAAAGAAGTCCAAGCTTCTTAGTGGCGTTCGTTGCAAAGGAAGTAACATGAGCTGTCCACAAGAGAGAATGAGTTAAGGTTTAGCCTAAAATTTCAAAGCCGAAAGAGAAGGATGTTGGTGTTATTAAAATGAAGGCGAGTGATTAGGTTTATTACTGAAAACAGATCACTTTAACATTGCTTCCCAAAGCATTCGGGAAGCAATATGTTAAAAAGAGAAAGGTTGGTTGGTTAGAAAGAGGTTGGTAATCTAGGAGATAACCTACCAACCGTAAACAAAGCTATAAATGTTAACAAAGTTACAAACTTGCTCAGTTCTTTCTTGGTGTTATACTATACAAGTCGCAACTATAAAACTATAGTCTTAAAATTAACCCATGTCAAGTGGGAACATAAACGAAATTGTTATTTTGCCATTAATTACTGCAGATGATCCGTCAAGAATAGCAAACTGGATGAAACACAAATGAATTGCAGTAGTTGCAAAGCTGAAATGAATTGGACGAAGCGTTCTACAACCATAGACGGATACGCCTGGAAGTGTCAAAATAAGGTGTGAGAGAAATTCAAGTCAACGGTATCAATTCGAACAGGATCCTTCTTTTCGCAATCCCATATTACTTTCAAAGTGACTCCATGTAATGTATTTGTGGTGTGAAGGGGAATCGTCAAAAACATCTTGCAATTTAACAAATCTGTCCCAAAACCATGGTGGATATTTACAATATGTTTCGAGAGGTATGCATGGTACATTTTGAAAAGAATCCAATTAAACTAGGAGGACCTGGAATTATTGTGGAGGGGGATGAATCGTGCTTTTCACATAAAGTAAAATACCACAAGGGTCGAGGACCGAAGGAGCAAATTTGGGTTCTTGGCCTTGTAGATACAAGCCATACCCCATCTATTGGGTACATGGAAATTGTACCTGCTCGTAATGCTGAAACTTTATTATCAATCATAAACGCAGTTGTACAGCCTGGAAGTATTATTCATACAGATGAGTGGCGAGCATATAAAGGTCTGCAAAAATTAAACTTTACTCATGGAACTGTCAACCATTCAGTGAATTTCGTCAATCGTGAAACTGGAGTTCATACCCAGACTATTGAATCTTACTGGAACAAACATAAATACCATATAAAGAAAATGAAAGGATGCAAAAAGGAGCTACTCAACTCGTACTTGTGGCAAATGATGTGGCGTGACCGATTCTTCCGAAATCCATTTTTTACTTTGTGTGACCGTATAGCGCAACAATTCTAATAAATTTACTTTCAATCTAATATTTTAACATGTTATGATTTACTTTTTATGCCTTTACTTTATTAAAGCGAACATTTTTTATCGTACTCCTTATCTTAAATATTGGGAAGCAATATGTTAAAGAGAGGTTCCTGGGAAGCAATATGTTAAAGTGATCCCTGAAAACTTTTTTTTTAATTTCATGGCACTAAATATATTGTTAGTGCGCCACTCTACTACTAATATTATGCCAGTATTTAGGGAATTTAATAAATTTTGTCCTCATCTATTGGCTATGTGAATGAATGGCGGCTGCATAACAAATGAACTGTGAAAAGTTGAGTAAGAAGTAGTCAACTACTTTCTCAAATTATTAAATTTAATGTGATAAATTTTAAGGAACACTTTTAATGTTTCATTTACCAGGTTTTGGTGAATGTTTATATTTGGGAGGCAGTCAAGTTGGGCTTGCTGACATATGTTAACTCATATAATGGCAAGAGAAGAAGAGAAACTCCTGATGGTAGTTTATTTTCACTTAATTAATATGCTTGTTTTGTCAGAAGTGAAAGCAATGTAGATAATTTAAAACGTATTATCAGTATAAAAAGGAGAGATGATATGAGAAATAAGGATGTTCCAAAAAGGTGTGGAATGAAGGTCATTAGATGTGAAAAGAGAGAGTATGCTGAATTGGTATAGATGTGTGGAGAGATTGTAAATGCAAAGTTCTGTAAAAATGTGTATAATAGAGAATGCATAGGCGAAAGAACCTGCAAAAAAAAAAATAAAAATGGAAGGCTGTAAATATGTGAATAAATGTGGCACAAGAGTCAACGAGAAACTGAGAATGAAAAGAATGGAAACAGTTTGTGGCGTAAATGGAGACCAAGGTCTTACCTGACATACCATCAGTTACCAAAGTTGGGGTATACTGGGCCATAAGGCAAGTGTGGCTCAGTTTATCCCAACTTTAGTAACCAATGGTACCACTTAGAGTATGACCTGCAACCTTTCAATGAAAGGTAATACTGGATCTATGAAGTTAGGGTGGCACCTATTTTTCTGATGGTGATCCATGTGTATCCTTGTGTGTTCAATTGATTTCAGTGTCCTGGATCCCAAGGTGAAGTACTGTGCCCACCCCATGGAGTATGGGAAATGAGTTATTAAATACTGTATACATACACGCACAACTAATGAATTATTTACTTGCTATATATATATATATTGGCCTACCAGGAAAAGTTCATGAATAAGATTTGCACTAATTGTCAAGAAAATGGAGGTTACTTCAGTGTTCATAATCGTTCCATACTTGAAAAATAATTAAAGATAGTAACTTTTAAAACAAACAATTTTCAACATTCAAACATGAACAATAATATTCCTAAAATAAAGGCCAGAAAAGAACACACTGAATTTTGAAAGAAAATGGATTTGTCACCAGAAGCCCAAACCTCACCAAAAAAAACCTTCAATAAATAAATATAAATATATATCCCCCTGGCTGATAACTTCCAGAGGGAAAATATACAGGCAAATATAAGGGGTAAACAAACTTCTTTCCTGGTTTTGGAAGATTAAGAGAAAAATATTTTTATCAATTTAAAAAACCTGACAAACTTCAACAATGAACAATATTCTTTCCTTGTGCTTCTGATGCCAATTTATCATGATTCTGAAAAGAAAGTAGGAGTCACCCAAACAACTCTCTGTCAATCTTGATACTTTGCAGTATTTGTCAACCAATGTTTCTCTTAAATTTTGGTCTTAGCCTCTTTGCATATTGCAGAGAACTACTTCAGCTCATTGTTTGACAACTGCACCCAGATTTTCCCATAGATTTAATTTTTTTTTTTAATTGGGGTTGTTTAACCTCCTTCGCAACATCTAAGGTCATATGACGGAGGGAACCTACAGCTTTACGTGGGATCCGAAACACGGGTCGCTACATAATCTGGGCGCGGAGGACGGGAGGACAGTCTCCCATCCAACTACTACCCAGACCCAATGTCGCTTAACTTCGCTGATCTCCGGGAAGCGGTGTTACGACATTGGCCACGACGTAGCCATAGATTTAAATAAAGTGAGTTTCCATGCCATTGTTCGAGTTTAACTAACCAAAACACTCCTACATTCATGTAATCTGTCAAAATTACAGAAAAACCCTTCAAAACCAATAAAGAATTTCGTCACACCTTTTATAGAAACAATTTTTTTAATGTAGTACGGTACTTACAATTCCAATTCATTCTCCCCAATTCCTCTTTTGCGTAACAAATAACTAATACTATGAGGACGAAAGTTCTCAGGGGTTAAAACGTGTGTTGATCCCACCAGTAAAACTGCTTCAAATCCACAATGATAATCATGAATGCTTTGATCAAATTCCAAGCGTAGCATGCTGCAATAACAAGTACTGTAAAATAGTCTAATAATAGTAATAGTTTTTCTCATGAAACTTGGTTTAATAAAAGTAACAGTCTATTTGAAAACCTAAATGAAGAAAGTAGGCCCAAAAATTGTTGAAATAACAAAAACTAGTCATAGCCTAAGACTTACAGTACGTCTCCCTGTCTGTAAGCAAGTTGTGTTAACTAGAAATAAAAATAGAAAGTGAGCAATGAACTATCTTAGTTATAATGAGGGGAGAAAAAGGCAAAAGCAGAGGCTATCTGTCTAATGACATTTTCTACTAATTCCATATATTGTAGCTCATAGATTTCACTCAAAAAGTCGAAGATGCTTGCCTACTTTATAAATTCATCTGGCTGAATGACAGGTGGTGAAAATATTCTTGAATGTGCAGGTTGGTGACTTGGAGCTCCAGACCAAAGAAGAATCCATTCTTTGCCTTTCTGTGAACCCCATACTCTGACAACAGTCCCTGGATTGTATATTTCATAAATGTCCACTCGAATAGGATGTACACTAGTTTCGTACAGTAAGTCTGGAAGTGAAAAGGACAGCTACTGGATAAAGAATGGCAGGATTACCTAGGGAAAATTGAGTTAACCATTTACAGTAAAAAGCTGATACTACAATTACTTGTAATAATAACTTAATAACCATACAAAAGTTTGAAGTATAAGATTTGACTTAAAAGACAACCTGAAAGCTTATTTTCCCACTGCACTTGGGTGAGAGTGCCTCATGAGTCACCTGAGCCCAAGAACTGACAGGGTGAGTGGCTGACCCAACCCATGAGCCAGCAGCTGGGACTGAACTCAGAGTCTGATACCATGACTGCAAAGATTCGTTTTAAATATGAGTAGTAGTAGTAGTACCACCAACAACTCCAACACACTTTAACATTGTGTAGTTCTGTATCTATTCATCATAGAAGCCTAAATTTTGTATTAGTTGGTAGAGTATTGGATGTCTGCTTTTTCAACTTTTAACTGCAAAACAAAGAATTTGAAGAAACCTCCTAAAATGGGAAAATAGTAAATTCCCTTCACAAAAACTACTTTGCATTTCATTCAATCACCATTCTAATTTAGATACATCTAAAGAGAATAATGAGCTCCAACTATTAAATGAAGCTTATTTATTTTATGAAGTTTTTTGCACTTAGTTACATTACAGTTGGTCAATGAATAGAATCAACCATTAGGAATCTGGTCATGTGAAAATGACCAGTACAGGAGGGTCAGTCATAGTAGGAAAATGTCCAAGGTTGCTGCCTCATGGATCTAACCAGGATAAAGTGGTCAAAATACAGTACATGAATTTCAAAATTAAAATATACAAGGCTGAGTCACAAAGTTATAAATAAGCCAAAGGTATATTTAAACAAACTAGAACTTTCACTTTTATTTCATTTCTCAATAGCAACTCTGTTTTCCAATTAACTTTTGGTATCACTACCGAAGCTTCTCAATACCTTCCAAAAAAATTTGTTGAGAGCCTCCTTCATGAGCTTCCTCTCAGCCACCTTCACCGTATCATCATTGTTGAACTGCTTTTCCATGATGTTACTATATCAGTTTTGGAAACAGACAGTAGTCACTGGGGGTCAGTTCTGTTAACCCTTTAACGATGGATGGTACCTTAAGGTCCACCAGAAATAATATAAATTGTACTACAATGCCTTGTTTCTATAAATGTTTCTACGTATTTATATATAGATGTCACTTAGTTGTTGGGAAAGGAACCCAAAATGTGTATCATTTCAGTGACTAGTTACTAAAATATAATTTAGTTTTCAATAACAATAAACCTATACATTCTGGTAACAAGAGTGACCGCATATGCTGCGGACTCATCCGTAAAGGGTTAAGTAGGCAAAGTAAGGCAGCTATTTGAGGCTACACTCCCTGACAGCAGCCCTTGCCACCAGGGGTGTAGTGCTGCTGCAGAAGAGCACAGGGATGCGGCTCCCACACCTCCATTCATCCAAATTTTATTTATTTTTTTTAGTTGATACTTTGAAGTTGGGAACAAACAGACTGAGATGAAAGCACTGGCTTCGAATTGTGATTTCAAATTTTTAATATTCCAAGTCTAGGTGAAGTATTATTATTATTATAAAAAAATTGTTTAACCAAACCAGTGAATCTCAACTGAGACTCTGATAGGGCTGGCCAGTAAGTGAAGTAACATGAATTTTATTATATACCACACATTTTATCATGCCATAATTATAGCTTGACATTATCATTTTATGCAAAATAATGCCACAAATCATAGAGATTCTAGGGAGTAACCTGATTAACTGATGTACCAGTACAAGGAAATAATAGAATTAATTTTTTTTTTTTTTTTTAATTTACCGCCGATTCGTACCTACAGAAAGCAGTACATATCTCGGCGAGGCAGTGGGTGGGTGGTGTTACTGTGTTGGGGGTGGTAGACTAGGGGGGTGAGTAAGGGTCAGTTGCTGGATAGTGGGTAGGAGGGGTATGGTCTTAGACGCGATGGAGCAGATGGGAGTGAGTGAGGAAGAGGAAAATCGCTTCTGTTGAAAAGTGAGGGCCTTCGGTGAGTAGTATGGATCGTAGATGGTCAGGTATGGGATTTTCGGACAAGAGGGAAACACCTGCGACAAAGAACGGACAGGTTTGGGCATTCCACCAGGAAGTGTATGACAGTGATAGGGGCATGGACAGGTAGGGTAGAGCAGGGCTGGCGATTTCACCATAAGGTGTCCGTGGGTGATGCGGGTGTGGCCTAGGCGGAGACGGGCTAGAATTACTTCTTTATGGCGGGACCGTATCCTATTTGTGGCTTGATCCTGTGGAGTTTATTTTGCGTGGCCTGGTCCCATTCCCGCTGCCACATGGAGCGGAAGTGGGAGCAGAGAGTCAGGAAGAAGTCGGAGAAGGGGAGGGGTCGGGAGGAGGCCGGCAGTGAGCAGGCCGTCTTTGCCGTGCGGTCCGCCTCCTCGTTACCCTGGATGCCGACATGAGCCAGGACCCTGCAGAAGGCGACTGTCTTGTGTCGGAAGGCCGTTAAAAAGTGGAAGGTTTGCTGGATGGTACAGACGAGCGGGTGAGGAGGATTAAATCTTTCTAGGGAGAGAAGTGCGGTGAGAATCTGAATAAATGACGAAGGAGCTGGCAGAGTGGATGCGCACAATGTCGAGGGCCTCCGTAATCGCGAAAAGTTCCACCGAGAAAACGGAGGTCTCGCGGGGCAGGCTGATACCTCGGGAAAGTGGCTGGGACAGAATCACCGTTGAGGAGGCAACACTAGCCTCCAAGCGGGAACCATCTGTATAAATGGCGACTGCGTCCGGGTGTTGGGTTGCATGTTCACGGAAGAGTGACCTGTATACCGTGGCGCTCGTGGTATTCTTCGGTAGGACACACAGGTCCCTGCAAAACTTGATAGGGGTGAAGAGCTAGGGGGGGGTAGATGCTGTATGAAATGGGGATAACTGAGGGGGCGGGCATGTTGAAAAGGTCAAGGAAAGAGTGGACCACTTCAGTGAAGTGCCAGCTCCATCCCTGGGGTGGTAGTTCAGAAACTGCCGTACCCAGGAGGGAGATAATTGCAGTCCACTTGGAGGCTGGAGGCTGGGGAGGAGCGGAAAGCACCGGTGGCGAGGCGGAGGCCTCTATTAAGGACTGGGTCCAAGATACGGAGGTGGGCATTGAAGGCTGAACCGTAAACTGCACTGCCAGAGTCCAGCTTCGACTGTACTATGGAAGTGTAAAGGCGAAGAAGAGAGAGTCGATCTGCACCCCATGTGATGTGGGAGAGGTGATCTAGGAGAGCGAGGGGATGTCGAAGGGGTTGCTTCAGGTGCTTGAGATGGGGAACCCAGTTGAGCCGTCGGTCTAGGGTCATGCCCAGAAAACGTGTGGAGGGTACCACCTCAAGAGGATTACTGTATAATGTGACAAAGGGAAGAGGGAGGGTTGCGGATCTTCTTCTACTGAAGAGCATACACTTGGACTTGGGGGGTGGAGAGGCGGAAACCCACCGACGTCGCCCACCTTTCCACCCGGTAGATGGCAAGCTGCATTTGCCATTGAACGACGGATGGTTCTCGCCCTGCGAAGTAGATCGCAAGGTCATCTGCGTCGATGGAAGAGCGGATGGTGGGTGGAAGGCATTTTTGAGACTGTGTTCATGATGACGGAGAAGCAGAAAACACTGAGGATGCTTCCCTGTGGGACCCCGTCCTCCTGCACGAAGGTGTCAGAGAGGACTGAGCCCACCCAGACTTTAAAGGTTCAGGAGGAAAGGAAGACCCCGATGAAGGTCGGCATGGCTCCGGCGAGGCCTAGATGTCGGAGCTGACTAAGGATCATTGCCCGATGGGTGGTGTCGTACGCCTTCTGAATATCTAAAAAAATTGATAGTACGAAGTGTCCATTGTCGAAGGCATCCTGTATGTCTCGGCTGAGGAGCAGGAGGGGATCAGTGGTGGAGCGGAATTGTTTGAAGCCGGACTGGGTAGACGGGAAGGAATTGCTATTTTCAAGGACGAACAATAATCGCGTAGCGACCATTTTTTTTCAAGGGTTTTGCAGGCACAACACAGGGCAATTGGTCTGTAGTTTGTTGGGTCCAGGGAATCTTTGCCAGGTTTGGGGATAGGGATGACGTGGGCCTCCTTCCACCTCTAGGGGAAGGCGCCCTCTATCCATATGCGGTTGTATAGGTCTAGCAGGAAAATTTGTAAGGTTGTGTGGATGTGCTGGATCATGCCATACGGAATACCGTCCGGACTGGGAAAAGGGATCGTCGAGAGGCCAGTTCCGCCTGTAGTTCACGCATGGTGAACAATTGGTTGTAGGTGCTGTCTATGGATGGTGGAGATGGGCTATTGTTAGGGGTGGGTACGGAATGACTGCAGAGGAAGAAACGGCGGCGAAGGTAGAAGCGAGGTGGTTTGCCACTGACTTGGGCTTGTATAGGAGTCCGTCGTTAGTCTGGAGGACCGGGGGTCGGGAGAGGACATATCGCCTCTCGACACCCCGTACCTTCTTCCAGATGGTAACTGAAGGTGTGGTAGCGGTGACGCCGGACACAAAGGCACGCCAAGAGGCTCGGCGCGCTGTCTTCATTGTGTGGCGGGCGATGGCCCTGGCCTGCTGCATCTCCGTGCGATGGATGTGGAGTCGCATCCGGTAGAAGCACCGAGTAGCCTTCTTCTTGGTGCGCACCGCCTCCACGCACTCCGGGGTCCACCAATGCACCCGTCGGGCGCGGGGGTAGGCGGAGGATCGTGGGATGCTAGTGCTTGCACCCACTACAACGACGGACTTGAAATATGCGATGCACTCGTCGGCGGATGGGAAGTGGGCAGTTGTAAGGGTTGTATATTAGGGTGTGACAGTTGCCCCAACTTTGTCCTACAATGCTGTTCAAAATTTTGGTGTTGCATATTGACATAAAAAATACCCACACGCAATTTTTGAAGATTCATGCATATTCGAGTTAGCACCAGCAATTTGAAAAATAGCGATTTTGCTTATACGGCATACGCGCCTAATATGAGATTACACAACCATCATAAGTAGGCTGACCATATTTCCTTGAGACAAAAACGGGACAATGGGATGGCAAAAAAGGGACAGGGTTACGTAATATTCTGTATTCATGAAAAGTAAGTACATAAACATATTGAGCTTACAATTATTCTTCAGTGACAGAACCCATACAAAAATTTAGGTAGACGTAGTACTGTCCGTTCAAACGGTATGTATGGTCAGCCTAATCATAAGGGATATTAACACAAATCATTTGCCTGTCTTAATTAAAGCTGTTATCACTAACACAAAAAAGTTAATCATTCTTATTCTCTCATGGTACATTAAGGGGTTTTATCATATATTCACAAGGTATTATTCTCTAGAGCAAGAAACCATGATTTCTGTTCGGAAACAGATGATCATTTGCGCTGATTAGGAACGCGGAGTCTGTCATTTTCAACTACTTGAAGGACTTCTTGAAAGTGCTCCTCATCCCTGGCAACATTAAGAAAGTCATGGCAAAGTTTTACACCACGCTCTGCAGCCTCATTGATGACCTGAAGCTTGTCCACAACCCGTTTCATGTTCAGGTAGTCGTCATGATCCGCCCATTCACTGGCTGGACTGTGGAGAAACTGATAGGGCATGCCTAAAATGGTGAAGAAACCGGCTTGAGTCAGGCCCAATTAGGTCCACCAGGGCAGTGCCACTTTCTGGGACAGGGGGAAGATATGGCTTTCCATAGCCCCCATGATTGAGCCCCACACTCTTAGTAACTTCAGTGCCTTCAGGCAAAGAAGGGCCTTCCTCATCTCCTCTTTTGTCCTTTCTTGTACTTGGGATGAGAACAAAGCCAGTGGGGCCAACTCCTCAGTTAGGTACCAAGTGTGTCTACCGAGTGCCACACGTGCTTTGTCAACTATTGTGGCGTCATATGGGCAAATTCAGCCAAGGTTTTGACCAAATTCAAGTCATTCAGTGGCGCACTTGCTGGAACGGGGCAAACAATCCACCATGGGACATAAACAGCGACTGTGAACACAGCAAACCGTTCTAACTTGCTGATTTGACTTTTAGTCACAACCTCGGCTTTGGGAAACTGCTCTTTGATCTGGCCTGACAAAAGAACAATCTTGAGGGTATAGAGCAGTTTAGCCATCCACCTTGCTTTGTGAAGTGCCGGGGTAGACCATTGTGAAGTTCACTGGCTCAGATCCTTTAGTTACAAGCAGCAGACAAAGCTCTACCAGCTCCTTGTAGTCGCCACGTGTAAATGGTTGGGCTAGAGATTCACGGAAGAAGTCAGCCATCTCCTGCTGGCGCTCCTCAAACACTCCAGGCATTGCAGGGTAGTAGTATTTCTTTTTTTCATTGTACGCCAGTTGAGAGAAATGGTTCTTGAACCTAGAAATGCAATTATTGGGATTATTTTATTTCGTACTAATCTATAATATTGTTTTAGGGGTATTAAGATTGATATGATCGATCATTTGCTTGGTGTTAGTATATCTTATAAGTCTAATAAAAGAAATTCCACTAAATTTGTTCATTAGATAATAATATTCCTTGTTATTTTGTAAAGCTTATGACTCACCTCTGGAAAACCATTATGTTTGGACTTGAAGAGCCCTCCACTTTCAAGCAATCCCAGCAAACACCTAGGATGACTTCGCCCACATGCCTGCGACAAGCGCACCAGAATACGGCACGCTCTAATTCCTTTTGGAGGGAGACGCAAGCAGCTGTTTTTTGTCCTGAAAAAAAATGTAATTGTAGTTTAAGGCCACCATTTCAGGCACGTACTTTTTGCAGATTTCTGTTAAATCATTCACTGTATTTTGGTATTAATGTTGTGATAAATTCACGCTGATGTTTGAAATAGGTTTACCTGTATTGGATGAAGTTGTGTCGAAAACCATACCAACGACATTCTGTTCACACTCCCAATCGACCAGAAGTTGTTTGGTTGCTGTTGATATCAAGTCTCCTTGAACCAGGCCAGCTTTTTGAGTCAAATGCAGAAGAGGTGGGACTCCAAGAAGCTTTGTGCCATTGACACCAGACACAAGAATGGGCAGGCGTCATCAGTGCCTTTGGAATCCAGCTGTCCATAAGTTTACCATCCCAGTGCACCAGTACTTTGTCTGATGGTTGCCATTCATCCATGATTTTTAAACTTATTTCTGACACGATGGAAGCTCGGTATCGGTGGGCCGTCCTTGCATTTAGACTCAGCTTTGATGTATCTCCACCACATGCAGATACAAGGGAGTACACAATTGCACTCAGCTGGGTCGGCGAGATGTTGTTTCGAACACTGCATGAAACAAGTTCTGCCGACTTCAGAATATCATGGGGCACAAAAATTGAAACTCCCTCTTTCACTGTTCTCCGATGTTTTCTCTTTGGTTCAGCAGTGCTGGCCTCATCAATGTCATCGTCCTCATCAGAGCTAATAGGTGAATCAATATCAGCCTGTACATTCTCAGCATGATTACATTGCTCTCTCTCTTGTCGCTTCTCTTCTCGCATCTGCCTTTTCTGTCGCTTCTGAACCTTTTCTGTGAGTACGTTGTTTACCCCAGAGTAGGTAGCTACTCTGTCACTTAGCATGCTTTTCATAAAGAGTATGTCAGTATCGATGGCATCTTGTTCGGCCTGAGTTTTCCCCTTTTTCGCAGCCACCATGTCTTTCAACACTGTGTTCTTATAAAATTTCATCGTCAGGCTCAATTCTGATTTAAACTTCATAATTCCAGGATCATCAGCCCATCTTCTATCCTCATTCTTTTTCATAAGCACATGTAGTCTTTGTCATAGTAAGTTTTAATCACTCGCCCAATATTGTTCCTGCCTGTAATGGTCGGGACATTCGCCTTCTGGTAATGCAAAAGCACATTGTCAATGGTGGCAGATAAAGCCTGGTCCCAATGCATATCCCGAAGGTTTGCTAACAGACATAGTAAGACCTGCCTATTAGTTGGCAGTTTTGCAGCCCTTTATTTCCTTTTCTTTCTGGGGTACGGTGCCCAATAACATTCTGACATACTCATCATCTTGCCATGTATCCATGATTAAATTCTCTATTCACAACATCAAATCACTGTCAAGGGAAAAGAAAAGAGCATCATTAAAATTAAATGCAATAAAATAATACATCGAAAATTTGTGGGTCAGCGTTCCAGACCCGGAAATGAAAATCTGATAAAATGTGCTATTTTCACGCTTATTTATGAAGTTCATAAGCTGAAATAGCAATACTTGCTGGTACGACGGTGCTAGCTCAAACATGCACCGATCTCCAAGAAAATTTACAGGGGTGTTTCCTAGATAAATACACAACACTAAAACTTTGAACAGCATTGTAGGACCATTTTTTGATTTTTGGAGGGCAACGGTCACACCCTATTGTATATGTATTGTCGCGGAAGCGGGCCCAATTCGCATTGGTAGTAATCCACCTTACCGGTACCCGAACAATCTGGTCGGGCCGATTGAGCGTGAGTTGAATGAGGAAATGATCACTTCCATAGTCCTCTTGGAGGACTTGCCATGTGAAATCTAGGAGGGCATCAGTCGAAATGAGGGACAGGTCTATACAGGATGGAGTGCAGGTGGTGGCATGATAGAATGTAGGAGAGCCATCATTGAGGCACTCGAAGGAGAGCTCGGTCATGACAGTAATCAGGGTTGGGACCATATAGGTGGAGTGTGTGTCGCCCCACAAGGGGTGGCGAGTATTGAAATCGGCCAGTAGTAGAAAGGGCCTGGGGAGTTGTTGTACAACCTCCACCAGGTCATCGCGGGAGACTTGAGCGTGGGGAGGGAGGTAGATTGAGCAGACGGTGTACTGTCTATCCAGGGAAAGCAGGGCGACAATCACCTGTAGTGCGGACCGGATAGAGAGGTTGTGGAAGGGGACTGCGTGGTGTATGGGAATGGCAGCCCCCCTTTGAGTGCAGGTAGGAGACGGGGTGGTGATGCAGGAATATCCAGTAGGGCAGGGCATGGGCCTCGTCCCAAGGATTAGCTCCTGGAGACAGACACACACTGGATGGGAAGTAGCAATCAAGGAGTTAAGGCCTTCATAGTTTGCGAATATTCCTCTGCAGTTCCAGTGTACTTTTGTGGTTTTAGGGGGATCCATTAGTTGATGAAGGGGGATGGGTAAAGGTGTAGGTGTTAGGAGGATGGCGTGTGAAGGGAGATCCGGAGTTCGCGAAGGTGAAGGATGGGTCAGGAGCATGGCTGGCTATCTACCATCCACCAGGGAAGGAATCGGTCGGCCAGTCGATCTCCGCGGAGGTTGCGGGGTCGAGTCGGCCGAGCGAGACTGGAGGCGTGGACCACAGCAGTCAGAGGAATGTCGTGGGCTGAGAGGGTCAGAAGTATTTTGGCGGGCTTCTGTGTTCGGGCCAGGAGGGCATTTTACTTCCCAAAGTGGCGCCTCCCTGCCTGTCCGGGGTCTCACGGCAGACCCTGGGTGGCGATAGGGGGTACCAGAAGGACCGGGCGGGTGGGAGGGCGAGCGTGCTCAGGGTGGCTGACAAGGAGGGGGCTGGGGATGTTGGGGGTGGAAGGAGGTGAACCAGAGTGGTCTTGTGGAGGGGTGGAAAAAATGGCACCAGGAGGCAAGGGCAGATCCATGAGACTCGTGGGCGCGGCCGAGCTCCCCTCAGTCACACCGTGTAGCTGCGACAGGGGACTGGATCCTCGGGGAGAGGATGTTGTTCAAATTGGGTCTCATCGTGGGGAGTGGGTCATGTATTTCGGCAACTATTGTCAGAGTTTGACAGTTTTCTGACCAACTCTCATAATGTACTGTATGGTGAATATATAATAAAATCAGTTTCAAATATAAATATTAAACATATAACATGTCACATGAACCAATGTTTTCACTGTCAGAAGATGCTTCCCTTCTCTGTAGCTAGGTACCAGAGTACCCCAAGTAAGGTCAAAATAGCTCTTGGCCCCTCTCCATTGAAAACTCTGAGTCCATTAAATAAATGAACATATTTAAGATTAATTTTTGTGAACCTTGCATACACGGTACACCCTTATTAAAATTTTTGGTTGATAAATTTTTTTTACATCTTTACAAATCACATGACACTACAGGTATGGTAATGTGGCAATATAGGGCCTATAATCACCATTTATCATTACAAAATGGTTTTTCTAACTTCATACAATTATAATGATTAAAAATTTACTAATTTACTAAGTAATAATATATAGAAAACCACTTTCTTATAGGCTAATGAACACTTTAAAAAAGTTCAATATAAAAAATATACATAAATAATTCCTTATTTCATTTAAAAGATGTGAACAAAATTTAATTCTCTTTTGAGTAACTTTGCTTGGTAAATTACAAGTTGTAAGAAGCTTGTTTATTACCAAAGCATTTATTAAGTGTGTGTGTGTATGTGTGTGTGTGTGCTAATTTGTCATACTAAGTTTAATAAAAGATTATGCATTTACAATGCCACAAAATTCATATTAAAACATGTAAAATAATGCAATACCAAGTGCAGGGGTGGAGTGACAGCAACCTGGGCCCTCAGACATAATGAAGTCCTGGCCCCTTGAAATCCAATTTGTTTCATATTACAGTTTGATTTGACACTTGACTCAATTGAGAACACTCTCACTGCTTTATGATAACTGTGGGCCGGGGCTGCTAGGCCCCCCTAATGGCCTGGGCTCTTGGTCCATGCCCTGACCAAGCATTACAATATTTTGCACTCAGTCTCCAGTGAGACTACATGTTTGGCAAAGCTCCAGAAACTGGGGCAAAATAATGTTACTCCTTTAATTTCATCAACCTGTTTCATCAGCTAAATTTGGTTAAGTATCATACATTGTGAAAAGAAATCCTTTTGTATTCCTGTAATAAACACAGAATACTAAAATATAAACATGCCTTTAAATAAATACAGCGTGTTGACAATTAAAAATTAAATCAAACCTTCATTTTCCTTTTAAATCGCTATTATACAAAAAGTCTTTCAATATACTACCAAAGCTAACTCAAAAATAAAAATTATTTGAAGCAGGTTCTATACTGAGGAGTCATCCAATGAATAGAACATTATCACAGATATGAAATTTTTTCGATAATTGTATTGCCACATCCTTATTAACCATGAAAAAAAAAAAAAAACTAATTTAAGCACACTTGAACCCTGTTAATTCTCACACTGTTATTTCATACTTTGGGTTAATTCATACATTTCTTCGACCCTTCGAAATATCAGAGGAATATTCCCAGAGATCTACCTGGAAAGTGACCCTATGGAAGTTGAAGGTGAAGAGTCTGTATTTCTCTAACAGTTCCTAATATGTACAAAATAACATGCAGTACAATATAAAAAAATTACTTGCATGTGATATTTAGTGTTTGTGCCTGGAATCTGAAATTAATTTGTGGCTATTCAGAATAAGATAGTTACCACCACTATGACGCATTGTAAGACTAATAACTAAACTAAATATTAATAACATAAATACTGTACAGTATTACAGTAATAAAACTGTACAATATTACTATTAATATTATGAAGAAATAGTTTAAAAATTTTGCAATTCATTTATACAGTACAGTTTAGTTACTGGACAGTAGATTTAAGAAATACACCACACAATTGTATAACATGTTAAAATAATCAACAAATTTTGTATACAAATACTTCAATACTTCATCCAAAAGTTTGAAATATCCAACTAATTTCATACTGTCCAGTTAATTCGTACCTTCCAGGTTATTGAACACAGGTAGAGCCCTGAAAGTGTTGAATTAATGGGGTTTGAGTGTACTGTATTTTTTTATTAAAACATACCTACAAACTAATATTTACATTAAAAACATTTCTTTAACAAAATAAACAGCCTAATAAGTACAGTACTGGCATTGTTTTGGTACATGATTGGCATGAAACATCAGCGGATCTTTTCCGTTTGACTGCCGCCATTGAAACATAATTAAACTTTTTGTATTTTGTATTTTAACTGAAATGTCTTGATGATACAAAATAAGTTACTTTATAAAAAAGCTTTTCTTAATTTCCCCTTCAAATTTTGTTTCTTATAAGCAATTTTAATTACTTTCAAGATCCATGCTTAATTTTTAAGTTTTAATTGTGTACTCAGAAAAATAAGGGATCACCTGAAGATCAGGGCCTCCAGCCTTCTTTAGTTAGCTTTATAAGGCTAACTAACAAAAATATCACGACCTAACCTAACCAATCATCAAGGTCGTACAGTTGACCTAACGATTGGTTAGGTTAGGTCATGATATTTTCGTTAGTTAGCCTTATAAGGCTAAGTAAAGAAGGCTGGGGGCACTCACCTCTTATGTTTCAATGGCGGCAGTCAAACGGAAAAGATCCACATCAGCTGAGCATTACAACTGAACACATTCATGAAATTTGGGATATTTAGTAAAAGTATATTACTGATGTTCACATAGACATATAGTTTTTTCCTATTATACAAATTGTAGTTCCAATACATTTCAGTACAAAAATCTTGAACAATTAAACTTTAACATCTAGTGTACGGTACACACACAATTTTCTCATTATGCTATATAACTGTCTACATAATTGTCTAAACTGTGCCAGTGACAGATCATTAATCATACAAGACCCAAATTGGGCTACTCAGTATGAGACACCTCCAAAATCCAAGTATAATACTAATTTTGAAAGCAGGGAAATTCATATCTTTAAAATATTTAGCCCTCACTACGGTAACATTACTTTCACCAAGGTTATATCTTACACCAGTATCATGTTCTTTCTCACAGTTTTCACAACTCATTAGTGTACAGTGGAACCTCAATATACGAATGCATCTCTATTCAAACAAATCGGTATATGAACAACTTTTTCGAGAAAAAATTGTCCTTGTATACGAACCATTCCCTCATATCCAAACCGAAAGAAGCCGTTCTTTACCAAAGAAAAAAAATCAAGTGCTAGTGAATCCCCAGCATCTTCTAGTGCTACTGCAAAGAGACGGAAAAGAGACAGAACACCAGAAGGGGAGTTACCTGATGTTTTTGTGGAAGGTGACCCCTTCCAAACAATAATCTCCCTCCTCCACCCCACCTTCCTCTCCAGCTTCCACTTAGGCCATCATCACTCCTCAGCAAAGGTAAAGTTCAGGTTAAATTTTCATTTATTTGTATAATATTGCATTATTTATTGTTGTTACAGGTTTCATGTATGATTTTATGCATGTAAGTCTTATTTTACAGGTTTAATTAACCAATATTTTTACTTAAAAATGTTTCGTAAGGGGTAACTTTTGGGGGTCTGGAACGGATTAATCCAATTTACATTATTTCTTATGGGAAAAATTGATTCAATATACGAACAATTCAATATCAGAACAACCCTCAGGAATGGATTAAGTTCGTATATTGAGGTTCCACTGTATTAAGCCCCCTTTACACAAGATGGAAAAAATGCTACTAAATCATCTGCATAAATTAAATATTAATAACCACAGTGTTAATGCCTTCGATTTGTTTAGCTCATTATCCACAAATTGTCCATAATTGTATTAAATAAATATGGAAATAATATTTCTCCTTGTTTGACTAGATTGTTAAAACAAAGTCTATAAGTAACATTTCCCATCTTATAACCATAAACTACACTCTTATTGATATATTAAAATACATAATAAATATCTTCATATATTAGGATTTATAAGTTTCACAAATAACTTAAGGTTAAATGTTTTAGAAGACTTAAAAAGCAAATACTGACATCATTTCCTTTAGGATCTATATATATGGTATATAGTGATTAGTAAAGATTAAAATAGCCTTTTACCTTTCAGCTGACTATTTCTGAGTTGGGGCAAAGAAACTGATTTGTAAGGACTGAGGAAGCAAGATGTTTTATAGTTAACTTGACCTATTACCAGTCAATAAAGTTGGCATATCATACTAGTCCATTTATTATAGGTAGACCTAAGATACTGCAACTCATAAACAAATGAATTTCATCAAAATATTATCAATAATGACATTTTTTATGTGGTAGTGCATCTTATTAATCTATAACTTGAACCTATATTAATTAGTTTAAAATTACATGTTTCTCTAATGAACTGAATTTCAGTCTATTCACCTGCCTATTAGGCCTATATGACAAACATACAAAACAATTAAAGCCTACCTACAAAATCTATAGCAGGCTTCATTAGAGGGCAAGGGTCCGGCACATAAGGGGGAGCAGATGAACTAATTTTCCACCACTTCCCATATGTTTGCTGTAAGACCAGTAAAAGTTTAGATGAAAGATTTTTAAAAAGAACACAACTAAATAGCTACAGCTTATTGATCTTCTTCAAAATATGAGAACCTGAGTCTGGTTTTCATTCATATGTTAAGAGGCTTGAATTTATTCCCATCTAAAATTATCGTGATACTTACAGGCCTCCTAAAGTAAATTCTTACTAGAACGCTATTGGCTAGAGTTAGGATAACCTTATATTTGAAAGAAAAATTACTTTTACTTGCTATCCAGTGATGGTATAGATTTTTTTACAACCTGACAATATCATACAATAGAAAAAAGTGACATACATACCATACTGTAACTGCCAGAAAAATCTCCATAATCAGGAAATAAGGAAATTCCTCCACTCAAATTATCAGCAACATAAGATATTGATCCTGAACTCCCATACTGTGAGCTAAAATCTTTTACTTCATCAACAAATTGATCCATAACACACTTCATCATTACACAAAGTACTAGTTCCTTGATTAATTACAGTATTATCAACATCTGAAATATTTAAAATATAAACAGTTTACAACATTAGGTACTGTATTTAGCCAACCTAATCAGGTAGCTACCATTCATTGAGCACTTCTTCAGTGAGTACTATAATGATAGCTTTCAAATACAGTTTGCAGAAAAACCAACTAGGGATCAAATAATCTTAGAAAGCAGTTGAGGTTTTAATTTTTTTTATCACAAACACCCAAGAATCTAAGCTGACAAACATTACTATTATTTTATATATCCATGTATTTTAGTGAGTACTATAATGATAGCTTTCTAATACAGTTTGCAGATAAACCAATTAGGGATCAAATAATCTTAGATGTGGTTTTGTCTAATGATTATGATGTTACTTGTAAACTTACAGTAGGAGAGTTATTAGGGAATAGTGACCATTCTATTATATACAGTACTTTAAAGGAAAATTGTATAGGGATCTAGTCAACAATGATCATTTAGTTCCTTGTGTCCCAAAAGGTGGCTAGTAAATTTAGGAAATTGTTTGGGTCAATAACCCTTAACCGCCCAAGTGGACAAATTTGTAACATGTCAAATACATGCATTCATAACTTAACCCTACAAAAAATTCCAGCAGTTAAGGGTTAAAGTTAGATAACGAATTTGCCAATGAAAATGCTATTGAGATGTGGTCTTGATTCAAAGAAATGTTAATATACAATGAGATGTATTCTCTATAGAACTATCAGGAACAAAAAGATCAGGAAACATTTGTGATGGAATAAAGAAATAGCTAAACGATTAAAAATAAGGATAATATTAAGTTTTGGAAACCTCAGATTTTTGGACCCCTAACTGGCAAGAAGTCAATGACATTGGAAATAACTAGCCAAACTAAAATGATCACCTAACCTAATACTGCATAATCTGACCTGGATGTTAAGAGTCACTCTAGTTGGCTTGAAGTATGAAATGGGTAGATCACCAAACTCTAGTGTTCCCAAAATTTAATATTAGCTAAAATAAGAAAAGAGCATTCTGGGAGTTTAAAAGTAGTAATTGTCTACCATAGTGGGTTTAGCTAACTATAGGTATTTAAGAATTGTTAAATAGTTTGACTGGGAAAAGCAGAAGGCAGTGAAATAAATATAGCTAGAAATAGCAATAATGATCCAAAGAAATTTTTAGTTTTATAAATACAATCATAAAAGACAAATATGATTGGTCTAATAGAACTTGATGATAGTATATTTGAAAATTAATTTTTAGGATATTTTTGGTATTTTTAATAATTATTTTAGCTATAATCTCAATAGGCCCAAGTGGCTTCATATTTCCCAAACATAATGTAATGTAGCTAATGAATTTAGTGAAGAAAACTTGAATTAACTTTGAATTTGATTCTTTATAAGGTTCATATAAGGAATTTAGGAAGGATGTCAGGCTAATTGAGTAATTAACATGTACTGAAACCAAATAAAGTCTCACTAGATACTGATGGGATAACTCATGGACATAATAAGAAAATTAGAAAACAGACTTGTAGACTTCATCTATGAAAATACTTTTTCAGTCATATAGTAGATTTTTGGAATGACTTGCCATATGATGTGGTAAACACTAAACAGTAGCTCGTTAGTTAATTTTAAGAAAAATTTAGACACTTTCATGAGTGAAAAAGATAGTTTGTAGCTTGTATGTAGTGTTTATTCTTAGCTTAAGTTATGTAGGCTACTTTGGTGGTAGTAAATAGTTGTATATTAATTAGCTGACTTTAGTCAAGATTTTTTTATTATTATTAAAATGTAGCTCGTGACTTGGATTATCTCAATAGGCCCAAGTGGCTTCATGTTTTCCAAATGAAATGTAATGTAATATAATATTAACCCTTTCGCTGCGTCCCATTCTGATACGCCCTGTGCGTGTCACGCTGATACCCCAGAACGAAAGCTGCGCGTATAAATGCGCCAGAAAATAAACGAATTATTTTTTTGCTTCGTCTTTTGTTTGCCTTTAAAATAGGTTTTCTATCAATAATATTTTCAATTTTTTCATGGGTAACAAAAAAATAAAGGTTAAAATGAAATAAAATAGAGATATTATCTTTATTTAGTTAACTAAAAGTTAAATGCTGAGTGATAAATTTTGAAACATGGTTCGGCGCATAACCCTGGGTATCGGGGCATGTCTCGCATTGAAAACGTACTCATTTTTCTATCCCATGGGCATAACATACCCTGCATCTCTTTGTTGGTCTTGGGGTATGTTCAGAATTTGATGTAATTTTCTTGGTAAAATGTTTTCCAACTAGTCTTGGAACTACTGATTTCTTCAAGTTAGGTTCATCTGCAGATGTCAGTCCTTTTATAATCTCACGGCAAAAGTCTAGAAAGGGAACTTTTCCCTTTTTTATGAGATTATAAATTCCACAAGCATCTAGTACTCGCACCTGAATCAAATGCATTGCCAGCTTCTTATACCATTTTAGAGACTTTCTTGGGACAGAGTAATAATGCAGTATTTGGTCTGTTCGGTCTACATATCCCATATGTTTGTTGTATTCATGTACGCAAGCTGGAATGTTTTTCTCGACTCAACCTTCCTTTGATCTACGTGTTACTGTCACATCACTGTTCGAATGGTAATTGGAGAGCATGCAAACTCTTCTCTTGTCATGAAACACAAGGGAAAGCAGTTCAGGAGTCTCAAAGGCAAGTTTCTTTCCTTTTGACACATTCATAGTTTTCATAGCATGGCATAAGCCCTTACGATTACTTCTAACAGTCCCTGCGGCACCAGTTTTATTATCACTAAGGTATTTGCATAGTTTTGGTGATGTATAGAAGTTATCAGTGAAGACGTTGTGACCTTTTCCTAAATATTTTTCCATCATACTTACTACAATACTTTCAGTCTTAGAAAAATCAGCAACAGTTTCCATGGTCCCGGTATATATTTTATATTTCAAAGTAACACAATTTTCATCCACAAGTTTGAAATTTTTTATCCCAAAACGTGATCTTTTCGTTTTTATGTATTGCCAGAAACTGAGTCTGCCCTTCCACAGCAACAAAGATTCATCCAAACTTAGATTCTGAGAAGCTGAATATTTTGATTCAAGAGCAGATGTCATCAACTCAATAAAGTCATGCAATTTCACCATCTTCCCCCCTCTTTCCTTCAACGTCTCATCTGCATTGTCAGCAAAATGCAAAAAAGAAAGAATGTTGGTAAATCTGTCTCTTTTCATGATTGCTGTAAATACTGGAGTAGCATAAAAACTGTCGGTTGACCAATACATACCTATCTTGGGTTTTTGTATAATACCCATGAGAAGTAAAAGCCCTATAAATTGCTTCATTTCTGTAAACGTAGTTGGGACCCATGCACTATACCGAGATGTTGATTTCAGATTAGGTGTAGCAGCCAGAAATTGAGTTGCATATTTGTTTGTTTCTGTAACCATTAGCTCAATTACTTCTTTGGGAAAAACTTCACAAAAAACATCATACATCGTATGAGTTTGACCATTGAAGAGCACTTTATTTTCACCAGTAAACTGCCACCCACCTCTGGTACAGCCTATATTTTCACCAATTTCCTGCCATTCAAAATTCTCGCTCGATTTTGTTGCTTTAGGCAGATCTCTTTCCAAAAGTACCACATTTTCTTCATCATCGTCACTACTTGATCGGTTTTGTATAATATCCCGTACATTATCTTGCGCCCAGTCATCCTCACTTTCACATTCTATATCACTTTCAGAACACATTGAGAGATATTCGTTTATCTCATTCTCATCTAGAGAGAATTTTTTACGCTTATTACTGCTTGTGGATGCCATGCTGAACTGATTGGGGGAGTCTATTTCACTCCCCCCTCTGGTGAGCTGAGAGTCAGAAAATAAAAAAAGATGCCAAATACCACCTTATTGATGTCTAATATTAGTCAGGGAACTAACTACGTTGTTCTAATAGGAACGAGGGGGTTCATAGACTGTTTATTAAACGTGGAAAACAATGTTTACCATGCGTCCTGAGAGAAGATTTTTAATGGTAAACATAGTTTACCATGCGTCCTGAGTCTGGCTTTTTTATGGTAAACATAGTTTACCACACGCACTGAAAGGGTTAATGCTTGGATTCTCATGGAAGGGGAAGATAGCATAGGTAGCTGAGGCCCAGTCCGCATAATCTGCTCAAATTTTGTGATGACATTGCATGGAATTTTTCCATAACACACTCACACCCAACAAATTGGGAGAGAATTTCAACTCAAATTATTCAAGCTCATTACATTATATTACATTGTAATAAGCTTCAGTAATTTGAGTTGAAACTCTCACCCAATGTGTAGGGTGATGACAGTGTTATGGAAAAATCTTTGCATAGGATAAGTTTAAACTTATCCTGCTCATCTAATCCTGTGAGCAGTTCAGCATGCTCTCAAACACACACTTCTCCCTCTATTCTTCGCTACACATAGGCCTACATGCATTTTACACACTACACAATCTTTTCAAAATTTATGAAAAAAAAAAGGCATCATGGGCCTCATACCTTGATTTTGGCTCTCTCCTTCTTATATAGGGAGAGGAAGGAACGTTTTTGTGGGCACTCACCCTCGCCCCCTCTTCCTATATAAAAACAAACTAAAATTAAGATGTTGACAAAAATTAACAAGAATTTTCTTTCAAAAGTACTTGGCTTTAAAATATATGAGAGAACTTCTCATATTGCGACACACTTCCACAGTTTGGAAAGCAAGAATTTTGCCAAAAAGGGGAGAGTCACATTGTTATAGTGTCTTTTTATATACTTAATATATTTTGCTTTCTGCTTATTAACTTATAAAACTCAATTTTCAGTCGTTTTAAAACTTAAGCCATCCTTCTGAACTTGTGAAAAGAAGTCTTTGTAGTCTGCACTTTGTGAAGCTTACGTATTAAATTTTACTATAATCCAATCAAATTGATAGTTACTGGAAAGTTATCTCTATTACACATAGTAAATCCAGCTGCCATACTTTTTAAATAGATCAAACTTCTGTTTTAACAGATCCTTAACCCTTCAAATACAGGAAGCATACATTAATGTACATTTAACCCTTCCCCCGTAGTGGAAGGGTTAAAAGTATCATGTCCAAAAAGTTTAGAGAATTCAAATAACCAATTGAAATGAACATAGATACCAAAAAATGGAATTCCAAAAGAAAAACAGAAATAGTTTAAAACATTTATGAACTTAAAAAATAAATCCCTAAATGAGTAATAATTGCAAAGATTCTGAGGTTATGTTGAACTTAAAAAAGTAATTTCAAAAGTACTTTTAAACAGGGCTGTGGTGGAGTTGGCACATAAAAAACTGACTCCGACGACTCAATTTTTTCTCTCTCCGACTCCGAAGGTATATTAATTCTAAATCTGCTATGATGATAATTACACAAGAGGCATTTCATCACCACCACGTGAATCATCAGGCTACTTTTTAAACCCATAACCTGCAAAGTTTGAGTCTAATGGTTGTAGCGATGCCATTATAGCTTTTTTATTTTTTATTTATGAAAAAACAAAATTCATTGAGCATAAAACAAAAAAAAAATTAAATTTAAGACTATGACAAAATAAAATTTCATTAAATGCAATCAAAAATATAAAAGTATTCCTGCAAAATTTATTAAACTAAGGCCAAGGGTGAAAATCTAAAATTTACGAATAACTTGTTCTTAGGAACAGAATTGCTTCTGCCAGATCCTCTTTCATTGAAGCCCTTAAATCTGATTTAATTATTTTCAGTGCGGAAAACAGTCTCTCCACACTGACCTGAGTGGGTGGCATAGCTGTTACTATCATAGCTGTATCTCTTAAAATCTCTGGATATGCGGGGATGACTTCTTGTATTGTCAGTTTAGATAAGCGATCATATTTTTCCACTTCTTTTAGCCATCAAAAAAATCTTGCTTAAATTTCATTAGTTTAACATCAAAAGGTTGCCTATGCACGTTTAAGTGACGACGCTTTGCAAAAAATGAATTAATGGCATTAGTGTCTGAAATGGAAAACATTGTGTTTATTATTTAAGTGGTTTAACCACCATAGCTGCCAGTGATATCACACACAAAAACATATTTTATTAAAATTTATATTGAGGTCGGAGTCGGTACATTTTTACTGACTCCGACTCCACAGCCCTGCTTTTAAACCAACAAAATACCAGGGCTGTGGAGTCGGCACATAAAAAACCGACTCCGACTCCTCAATTTTTTGTCTATCCGACTCCGACTCCGAAGGTATATTAATTCTAAATCTGCTATGATGATAATTACACAAGAGGCATTTCATCACCACCACGTGAAGCATCATCATCTGTGGTCATTGTTACGGTAACTTTGTCTGTAGTAAAGAATCTTGTAAGTGGTGCTTGTCGTTCAGTAGATTTCTGATATTTTGTTAACTTTGAAGTAGTTGGAAGGTTTTTATTACTATCTTTCTCAATGACGACTTCTAAAATTTTGGGATGGAAACACTGCAAATGTCTTTTCAAATTTGATGCTCTGGTTGGTGCATTTTTATCAGAGCCAGTAAAACCACTGATTTTTGCTTCACATAATTTTTCATCATCATCATCTTCTATCATACACTGACACACAAAATGTTTCCCATCTGTGGTTATTGTAAAATATTAAAAAACTGCAGACTTTGTTGGAAGTGTCTTTGCCATTGTGAAAGGGGTTTTAGACTTGAAAGTTAAAAACTTATGAAATTTAGAAAGAACTCGAAATTAAATAAGCATTAAAAATAAAAAATATTATCTGAAAAGAAAAAATGAATTAATGGCATTAGTGTCTGAAATGGGAAACATTGTGTTTATTATTTAAGTGGTTTAACCACCATAGCTGCCAGTGATATCACACACAAAAACATATTTTATTAAAATTTATATTGAGGTCGGAGTCAGTACATTTTTACCAACTCCGACTCCAGCACCACCAAAATTGCTTCCGACTCTGACTCCACAGCCCTGCAAAATACAAGTAGATAAATCACCGGATCACAAAGGGAATAGAATCCAAGAGCCAAATAAACTTTTTATTTTTCCTGTCATCTACTTTGTATGTTCATGTGTTCATACATGTATTCTATCAGTTGGTCATTTCTCAGTTCTATTATATTGATCATCTGTGTATTGACTCTAAAACATGTGTCATACAATAATTTTCACAAATTTTTTCTTATTCTTAAATATTCATTCATTATTCTATGTTGATTCATTTCTAATTTCCTCTTTATTATGCAATTTAATGAAAAACAAATTGTGAATAAAATATAAATAAAAAATATGGTTTTCTAAATTCAATTGAAATTTGTATATATACAATATTTACAAAAAAGATAAATGGGTCAATGACCCCCTCACAGCATGAATGGAGAACTGCTACGGAAGAGGTGCATGAACTTTCATAGATTTGTCAACTTAGGCTCTTCTGAAGGTTTCAAACAGTTCTTTTCCAACTACTTCAGCCTTCAGGATATTAGACATTTGCAACTTCATCTGCAGCTTCTGCACCAGACACAAAACAGAACAGCTCTTCTTCAAGTAAAGCTTAAAGCTTAAGGGCCAAATTAAATAAAATAAATAGTCCACAATTATTTATGTTGTTGTAAATTGTAAAAGGACTGAATTTATTTTATTCATACTTTTCTTGTGGATCATGTCCAGCACCATCTAGAAGAGTGGGCAGATTGAAGATACACACACCAATACCCTGGAGTTCAAAATTCAAAATTACAAATTCAAAAGTTCAACTTCAAATGGAATGAAGTATCATGGTATCAAATGTAACTGATCAGGTAGATAATGGAAATGAAGTAGATATTATTTGGATTTTAGCAAGACATTTGACAAGGTTCTACATTAGGGTAGGGTCAGAAGCATACCCCCCCCCCCCCCCCCCCGCAACAATTTTCAATTTTAAAAACAATTTCTTTACAAAAATACACTTCTAAACAAAACTTTTATTGGAAAAACTTAAATAAAGCAACTTCAATTTTAACAATACTACATAATGTACCGTACAGTGTACATAATACACTACATAATTTTAACAATAACTGTATAATTGTATAATGCCTAGTTAAATTTTCGGACTTTCATAACAAAAAATTCATGAATGATTTTTTCTATGTCCATTGTCTCTGCAACTTCGCGTTCAATTGAAATAATCGCCAAATTGTTCAGTCTAGATTGACTTATAGTTGACCTGAGGTAAGTTTTTATAAGTTTCAGTTTCGAGAAACTTCGTTCGCAACTTGCCACGGACATGCATGTAGTTGGACAGATCCGGAGGGCAATTGTTATATGAGGCAAAGATTCCACTAGGTCCCATTTAACGATCCACTGAAGTAGTTTTAACATATCCCAGTTCTTTGGATCATTGTCGACGCTTATGCTTTCGAAACTGAGCAATTGTCTGTGCAAATGCTTTATTTCTTCCAGTAGACTTCCTGGATTAATGTCATTGTAGATGGAAGAAAAATTATTGACCTTGGTATTAATTTCTTCATCTTTGGACTGATTCAAAAGGTACGAAGGAGACAGAAATTCAAAGCGATCATTCATGTTTTTAAGACAAACTGTGTTTTTCAATTTCTGTTAATAAACGAGCCATGATTTCAAAAAATTCTCTGCGTACATCCTCTTGCACGGTCAATCCAGCATCACAAGCTTGCTCTCCAGGCATTCTTCTCCGTCTCCTGACTCTGCGGTCTATACTGATATCCATTTCATTACAGAACTCTTCGGTGGCATCTGCAGCATTTGATATTACTGCCTCTCATTCATTAGTTAAAAACACGGATAAAGAGTTCATTTTTAATGCACACTGGTCCAAAGCAAACTTGTCCCTTTCTTTGAAAATATAGCTGAGCATCATTGATTTCTTTCAGCACTGGATCCCAGAAAAATAAGTACACAATGAATATGTATGACATGATGGAGGTCAACAGAGCTTCAGCATTGCCCTTTGTGTCCAGATTTTCGGAGACCCCTTCACTCAGTTCTTCCAAGGTACTAACAACATGAGTCAAGTTCTTCTTAAGACTAGAAACAGCATCATACTTAGCACTCCACCGCGTATCAGAGACTCGCTTGACAGTGATTTTGGAATGTTTTGTTAAGACATCCCAACGATGAGTAGAGGAAGAAAAGTAGATGAAAATTCGTTCAATTGTTCCAAAGAAAGTTACAGCATTAGGACTCAGTCCCGCGGCATGAACTCCAGCCAAGTTCAGCGAGTGGTTATTGCAAGGAATGAAAACAGCGTGTTTGCTAACATCAAGAATTCTGCGTTGAACTCCAAGATGAATACCTGCCATCGTAGCAGCATTGTCATACCCTTGACCATATCCAGCCCATCCTCACGGAGCTTAGTGACAATGAGATCAGTAACTGCCTCAGCAGTCTTCCCCTCTAATTTAATAAAATCAACGAAGGATTCCTTCACCTCTACATTACCATCTTTAATCGACACACAGCGAATTACCTGAGACACCTGATCAATATGCGATATATCTGGTGTACTATCAAAAATTATTGCAAAGTACTTTGCACTAGACACATTATCAATTATACATTTTCGAACATTACAGCCGATTAGTGTGATGAACTCATTTTGAATGTTAGGTGACAAATACGTAGTAGATATCTTGTCAGTCATTCGTATTTTTGTAAGATGTTCCCTAATTACTGGGTCATATTTGCCCATTAGTTTTATTAACTCCAAAAAGTTTCCAGAATTGCCAGCTAGCCCAGCTTCTTCATTTAAGTTCACTCGGTGCCCTCGGAATGCAAGATCTTGTTTTGCCAAGAACATGATGCAGTCATAAATTCATCTCAGTATTTCTTTCCACTTAGCAGTAGCATGTTTTATTTGCAACTGATGTGCATTATCTATTGTAGCATTCAACTGAAGGCGCATAGACAACTCTTTCCATTGTTCAAAGCATCGGGTATGATATGGACTGTTTTCATGTTCAGGTACTCTTGGATTCAGTTTCCTCCAGGCAAAAAATCCTTCTTCTTTTCCAAATGCACTGGAGATGTTGAAGAGATGACAGCAAAAGCAATGCAAGCTACATTTTGAAGGTGAGAAGATTAGCCATGACCTTTCAATTTTTTCGCCATTTTCCAAAGTTTGAAATACCAAACTTTTGACATTGACCTATTGTTTGAATCAGCTGGAAAGGGTACATTCATGTTTTTCAAATGTGATGGTCCACGTTTAATGAGTTCGATTCTCAAATTGTCCGTCATTGGAACGGGCCAGTTGCCAGAATGTTAAACAGACTCTGTGGGTGATGGGTGGGTGGGTGACTTTGTGATGTAGATGAGGGTTGATCCTGATTATTTGGGGGTTCACTTGAAGTTGCCGCTTGAACATCTATCTCTAAAGATATATCACATTGCGGTTGATCTCCTTGCTTCCCAGAAGGCACTGAAGGTGTGTCTGAGAATCCCATTAACTGATGAAAACTTAGCAGCACGCTTGCCTTCCTCCTCTTTTTTTTCGCGAAGATTCTTGTATGCAGCACCACTCAGTCTCTGTCATTTGCTCATGTTTGCTAATTCAGTAGGGTATCTGCAAAATAAAACAACCATTAATTATTAACATCATCAAAGCTCAAAGAATGCAAAGCCTAACCTAAATAATATAGGGAAAGTCTGAAAAATAGGGCTGGCAACCTTTCCGATATGAAAATTTAACGCAACTATTTGTGGAAATAGTGGCATTGAGGTGGCATATATAGCATTTAATGATGATTTTTCATCAAAACCATGGATATTTTGTACACAAATAACGTGCGACAATGATGAGATATAATTTTTGGAGGGTTGCATTTTAAAACATAAAAACCCAAAATTTTGCATACTGCACCCGCCTGACAGTAATTTGCTGCCCCTTGGGAAGTGCCGCTCGGGGCGGTTGCCCCTCTCACCCCTCCCTTGATATGCCACTGGTTAGGGTGACTGCATAAACATAATCTTCAAAAAGTTAAGTTCAGAATCCATAGTATTGTTCTTATTCCCTAAAAAACTCAGAATACCAATTTGTATACAAATCAGAAATGTTTTAGAGGTGCCACAAGAGTCTAGAAGATTTTAGTTTAGTCTTTTTTGAGTTCAGCTCCAGGTCCCCCTCACCCATAAGGGTGAGTATTATCCTCTCAATGGAGGGGGTTTCATTGGTGCTAACAACTCATTGTCGCCTGGTTGAACTTTGGAAACCTTCAACTAATGTTTTCTTTCTTGCATCTGGGAATGTTTTACGATGTTCCTCAATGACCTGAAGCAAAACCTGTCTATTCTTCATTTCTCATTACAGAGGTGTTAAAGTCCTTTATCAATGCTACTCCCCTTTCTGCTGTATCATTGACAACCTTCATGCTTTTCAGAATCTTGGAAGCATTTTGATAATCTAGAATCTGTTCCCATTGAGCTGGATCTACAGGAGTTAGAAAGTCATCTTCCAACCCTAAAATTGAGAACAGTTGTCGAGAGTTTGCTATGACAAATGATGACACATCTTTTCCTTCAGCAATTTGGAGGGCATTTATCTCCATTTTTTAGAGTTGTGACCATCAATCTCATTTCTAAAGGTACACGATCATCAGAGACCAATCAGACATTCACTTAAATACCACAAATGATTACCAAATCCCTTGCCTGCAGATTTGGAGATGACTGTGTCTGGGTAAGTTTTTAAATACTGAAGGAGCTCAAGGTCATTTGAAGGAGCTAAAGTTGCTTGGTGGCATTGGAACCATGCTTTTACATAAATTTTTGTAGTGAATAAATTGAATCTTCTTAAAGATGATATTTTTCTTGATGTTAGACGAACCTGTGAATAAAGGAGATAAATCTTTATAGAATATATTACACTTGCTAGCCAACATGCACAATGTAGAGCACCTGGTTGCATCAGTCTTCCTCATGGGGGTACTTCTCCCAAAAACAACAATGTTAATTCTAAGGTTTCTCGGTAATCATCTCTTGACTGACGTTCTTCCAGGTTAGTTTTACAGAATTCAATCATTTCCTTCCATTCAGATATGTCTAAGGTCACTTCTTTATTACCAATCACTGGTTCAAGCTTACTGTTATCAATGTTACTCCATTCTAGCTGTAATTGCTTAAATAAAGCAATATCAGGATCCTGATGAGGGACCAAAAAGGATGCCAAATACGTTTCCAACTATAATCTCAGAGATATGATGATGACAGGCTAGGTGCAGAAGATTTTTGTCCAACATTTGTTCAATCAGGATGCAGGCACCACCTTTCCTGTATTACTTGCCATGGTATCAAATGACATAGTGGCACGCCTAAAGCAAAAAGCATCCCCTATATAATTTCTTTATTTAGTCAGATTTTTATGAAATTTTCAATATAGAGGTTTTCAAGGCAGACATCAAAATAACACACACCATTTTTGAAAAAAACTTAGAAACTTTTTTACAAATTTTTTCTAGGAAAAAAAAAAATAAAAAAAAATATGACCTTCAATGTTGTTCTGTCCACCATCAAAGGCCTATTAGTTTTAACGAAAATAACACAACACAACTTAACCTAACCAGTAACCAATTGTCAAGGGCATACAGTTGACCTAACTGGGCCTTCAATGGTCATATGGTTGACCTAACCAGGCATACAGTTGACTAATGGCAGACATCAGAGTAACATTGAAGGCCCAGTTAGGTCAACTGTATATCCATTTTTTTTTTTTTAGGAAATTTTTTTTTACAAATTTTCAAATATTTTTCCTATTTTTCAGTACTGTATTTGAAAACCTGGTCATTATGCAGAAAATGACATGGCCTGAAGTTAAATTCAAAAATATTTTCTAGTGTATTTTGGTGTGCTCTGTTGAAATATAACCTTCATTTCCTGTGCAAATGAAAAGAAATATGATTTTTGGTACATTAAAATAATGCATGGTTAATATGTTTTAAATGACATGTGCTGGTCCTATAAATCAAAATAACTTTTTATGAGGTAGTTTTAGTCACTTTATTCAAATTTGTCACTCATTTTTTGTTCAAACTATTGAAGAAAATAATAATAATAATAATAATAATATAAATATATATATATTTAGTGTATTTGTAGTCAGGGGTGATATGATGTCATGTTACTCTGCGACTTAGTTTGTTAGTTTCTGTTCTGGCTATTTTTTTTTTTCTAATTGGATTCAGTTTGGTGGTGTTTGTGATAAAATTATGACATGCCATTTGTGTGGTTTCGACTTTGAGAACTTGATTCATCATGTGCCCTAGATGATAATATGAAAAGATCAGAAGATATTTAGGTGAAATAACCAATATTAACCTGTTAGGTTAAGTGAATGCCTGGTTAGGTTAAGTGAATGCCTGGTTAGGTTAATTGAATGCCTGGTTAGGTTAATTGAATGCCCAGTTAGGTCAACTGTACACTAGGGTGGATCGATTTTACATTTTTTTCGATTTCCATATTCTAATAGAGACAAAAACTTGCGCATGCATGAGAAAATAGCCTCTGCAAAATCTTAGCTTAATAGGTAATCATCTTCTGCCCCCAGCAGAGCGATGAAAATCATATTTTAGTAGTCAAAAACGTATTTTTAAACCCTAGCCTAGAGTCATAAAATTTTGCGTGTTATTTCATGCCTAAGCAACGATATAAATGCTATGGGAAATATATAAATGCATTATTTAAGACAAAGAGCCGATCTGAAAATATGTATACATATTTTCAGATCGGCTCTTTGTCTTAAATAATGCATTTATATATTTCCCATAGCATTATATCGTTGCTTAGGCAAGAAATAACACACACGCAAAATTTTATGACTCTAGGCTAGGGTTTAAAAATACGTTTTTGACTACTAAAATATGATTTCATCGCTCTGCCGGGGGCAGAAGATGATTACCTATTAAGCTAAGATTTTGCAGAGGCTATTTTCTCATGCATGCGCAAGTTTTTGTCTCTATTAGAATATGGAAATCGAAAAAAATGTAAAATCGATCCACCCTACTGTACACCCTTGATGATTGGTTAGGTTGTCGTGATATTTTTGTTAGTTTAAACAAAAATGACGAGAGCAAATTTTTCTGGTTAATTCTGGTGTTTTGCACGTTTCCTGTGGTAATGCATCGTTTACGAAATCTCGTAACATGAACATGTTAGGTTATGCTTTAATGTATAAAATGTAGTCAAAAATACATTTTTCAAGTGTATTTTGGTGTGCTTTGTTTGAATATGACCTTCATTTCTTGCCAAATGAACAGAAATACAGTTGTCATTGCATGGCCTAAACGCGTATTTCTGTTCATTTGCACAGGAAATGAAGGTTATATTTGAACAGAGCACACCAAAATACACTAGAAAAATGTATTTTTTAATTCAACTTCAGGCCGTCATTTTCTGCATAATGACAGAAAACCTCTATAGTGTATTGAAAATTTCATAAAAAATCTGACCATAAATAAATAAATTACACATGGGGTGCTTTTGCTTTAGGTGCGCCCACTTTCGGAGGTAAGTTTAGGAACTGCAAGAAGCTTGTTAATATCTTTACCAGTCACTACCACAGGCAAACGACCAACAGACTTTTTTTCCTGTGATATCTGGTTCAGGTAGCATTTTCCCATCCCAGTGAACTACTAGGGGGGTTTCTGGAGCAAAGTGTTCAATGATATTGGCTGAAGTTTCTTTTCTAATTTCCATCTTTTTAGTGTGAATAGAATCTTTATTGATTGATAGTGACTCTATAATACCACATCATATCGTAAACTTTTTGCCATAGTAGCAACGATATGAGCCGTTGCTCGGTTGCTGGTCTTTGTACGATAATGACTCCTAATTAACGCAAGCTCTAGAGTTCTAGACTCTACAGCAGAGGTTCTGAAACTAGGGGTAATTTGGGTATTTCCCGGGGTAATGGAGCAATTCTTAATATGGTAAAAATTTCAACATTAATGTCCGAGTCACGAAAGAGACGATTAACCCTTTGAAGACCATGCCCGGCCCCGGGCAGGGCTGCCAAGTCCGTAACATGTTCGTTCGATTTGTCTACAATTATTCAGAGTAAGCTCCAAAGTCAGTTAAACAGTAAATTAAAAACTGCGATTTGCTTTAAACATCAGTATCGTTTTAACAAATTTGTATCAGTATCAGTGGCGGCTCGTCGGTAGGCACTGCGGAATTGCAGTACCCCTAAATTTTTTATTTACAATTGAAATAATCAAGAACAATATAAGGATGAGCTCACTGAATAACTTTTTCAATAACTTTTGAAACTTTTATTCATTGCTCATCCTTTTATTTCAGTAATTATTTCAACCCATTCTTAGAGACAGCACCCCTAGAATTTTTAGTCACGAGCCGCCACTGAATTCAGTATGTATAAATACTCAGAACTGAATAATTAGTAAAATTGATCGAAACGTTTAAGCAATGATTTGTTGTAACATGTTTATGGAATGCAATGTTTAATGGAACTCAATTTTTCTCACATTCTTATTTATGCATTACCAAATTTAGCTCATTTCATTACAAGAATACCAAATAAATTTTTAAATACAAAATTGCTTTTTCATTACCAAATTCGCTCAGATTTCGTTATCAGTAATACCAGATGGTAACCCTGGAGACGAGAATTTTTGCCAGTTTTGTGCAACTGACATCTTCCTTACAAACATGCAGCTTTACTGTCATAGCATTTAAAAAAACGCTTTATGATATTACCAAACAAAGAGTTGTTGCAGTATATTTTGTTTAGAGTGGTAAAATTTGGTACATTTTATTTGTCGGCCTTACTTTAAGCCTAAAAACCCCAGATTTCATGAAATTCTTAAAATTAAAACCAAGAAACCCAGGAGTGTTGAAAAACCCAGATCTGGGTGGAAAAACCTAGCAATGGCAGCCCTGGACCATGGTCAAGTATACTCGATTTCTAAAAATTGTTCATTCAGGACCGTGATCGAGTACACTAAACAATCTGCAAAAAAAATTCCTTTCAAAGAGTCATCCCTCAAGCCTTCAGGGATCGTCTTGACACACGATTTCTATAACGCCATTTGGCAACCGAGCGCACGCAGTGGTTAAAGACAGGGCTGCCAATGAAATTTTAGAGAAAACCCCAGATCAACTCTGCAAAAAACCCATACTGATTAAAAAAAAAACCAGATTGTAAAAATACAATATTTAAAAGAAAAAATAAGTCTTTACTTACTTTATATGTGTGAATCCAAATTATAACTCTTCCTCTTCTTCGGCTGCTCCTCTGATCGTGACCGATTCGTTATTTTCTTTTTGCCGTTTAATTCTCTCCAAATATCTTCTGCTTACAGCTCCCTCTTCCAAATTCTTGATTAGTGTTTTTTTCGGGATCCCAGGAAGTGCAATCAAACTCTTTCTGGTGATAAGCTGTTTTGCCAGCAATCTATCTCTAACGGTATCTGCTTTTAACGAGTTGTGTTTCTTGTTTTTTACGCAATTAACTTGTGAAAATATCCTTTCAACGCATGCTGATGAATGTGGTAATATAGTTAAGGTAGTCATGAAATTGGAAAGTACATCATATTTGGATTATCAAGTCCATCTCTAATATTTCTCAATTTGTACCAATATTCTGGTATGTTGTCAATAGAAGGTAGTAGTTCGTCTGCCATAAGACTATAACTCCTCCACTGTCATCAAGGTCATTTAGTTTACTTTCAGGTACAACAGACGGAAAATGAATCTAGTGGAATGATGGAAGTTGGAGAAGTGTTATGAGCATGAGCTACCTTCGGATCAGAACATTTAACTTTGCAATAACTCCATCTTCACTAAAATTAAACCTCTTCCTTATTTGGTTAGATAATTCCACTAGGAATTTTAAACAATCAGTCTTAAATCTTTTAACACTGCTTTCATTACCTAAAGGGTCATTAATTAATTGTGCCATTGCCTTACCTCCAAGGTATACATCCTTAACACTTTTGAAGTTACTCTCTTTGTTAGGGTCAATTTCTGATAATTTAGTGTTATTTAATACTTCATTTTTAATGAAGAACTCAATATGTTTTTATACTCTGAAGATACCATTGAATATAAAATATGCAATCGGAAGTGCTCCGATTGAAATTCAACATTCATGAGATTTATCTTTTGCAGCACATATTGAAGAAAGAACAACATGTGTTTCGTTCCGCGGTTGTTTAATACATCATAAATTTTCTTGGCTCCATCAACTTTGTCAACTTCTGATTCTGCTTGAAAATAAAGAAGTAGAGCATCAATTGTTCTAATATTTCTGTGATTACGGTTTCTCGAGAAAGCCATCGTGTTTGGGCAAGTTTTGGTATTTTATGACAAGCTCTTGCAGTAACTTCTTGAATCAGTGTGAAGTCCCGTTGTCTCTTGCTGCTACGGGAAAAATATGATGTTAAATCTTTTAAAAAAGCCTCTAAAATGAAGGCAGTACGGAAACAGCATGACTTGCACAAAGAGCGAAAGAGTGGCAGACGCACCCCATAATAAATACAGAAGGTACATCATTTTTCAACAATTTTTTGGAAGCCATTTTTCGTACCCATCATAGATGAACAATTGTCACTTCCGAATCCAACAATATTTTCAAGTGGAATAGTTTTTTCTTGCAACATCGATTTCACGGCAGTATAAAGACCAAGAGCTGTTCCATTTTCTACTACTATCGTTTCTAGCAGTGAGTCTACGACATCATGTTTAGTTGCATCAAAATACCGCACAACTACTGCTAGAATTTGGGTAACTGAAATGTCAGTACTTTCATCAATAATAATTGAAATTTCTGTGATCTGCAGATATCAGTTAAGAACATTTTCTCATAGAAGGCAATTCCATCTTGAATAACGTACGATAGTTTCGTTCTTTTCATTGATATATTTTTGGCAATGTTACTGTCAGGAAATGCTTTTTTACAGATTTCAAAGAGATGATCAACATTGGCAAAGGGATATTATGCTCAGCAAAATATCCAGCGAAGAGAAGTTCACTTTTGGCGGTTTGTTCGCTCTCTGTTGTTTTTTTCTTTGACATAAATTGTGTAATGTTGACACTAGATTTACTCGTGCTAAAGCAACTTTTATGCTTAGCAGTATTCATATGTTTGATCAGCATAGTTTTGTTAGCATTTTTCAAAGTAGCATTACAACATTTACAATAGCTGGCATCACAGTCAATCTTGTCCTGTTGAAGCCACTGACTAAATTCCGGATTTGTTAGCCATTCTTTTTTAAATGATTGTGTGTACCACTTCCTTTTCTTAGTTGGAGTTTGGGTTGTATCATCCATGATGGTGAAAAGAGAGAACAATTTATAAACGTGACAAAAGGGTATAAGAACAATACTGCAACACTCCCCAAAACGCACCACACACACAGAACACCAATGCTACACTGACCGGCGAGTGCCGCAAAGACAAGGCAAACAGCTACAGTACCAAAACAAACACGTATCGTACGAGATTCAAACACGTTAAATTGACTGCTGATCTTCCAACAGCTTATTTTTAGATCTTAAAAAGTAAATATAATACATTCATAAATATAGAAAAGTTATTTTAGATAATTTATTAACAAAATTAGAAAAAAACCCAGTTTTCAAGCTATTTGTAAAATAAAAACCCAGAAACCCAGATGACGGGTGAAAACCCCAGATCTGGGGGGAAAACCCCAGCATTGGCAGCCCTGACTACCGAGCCTCAGCTACTCCGGGCTCTTTAAGGCGGGCCGGGGCCCGGCCCGCCTTAAAGAGCCCGGAGTAGCTGAGGCTCGGTAGTATCACGTAAACTTTCGGTAGTGAAGTGTGTCAGTTTCGTTTTTGTTAGCCTCTATTTACCATTTTCTAGTTTATTTGTTTTATTTATATATTTATTTATTTATTATAAAATAACGTTATTTATTATCATCATATAGCTATTATTTGAAAATGAAAATGAAAATGAAAAGGTTTATTGGCAGACTATAGTCCATATGACAAATATTATTAATACAATGACAGTTCATACACTAAGGATAAAAATATATACAATTGATTAGAAATAATACTGCACTGTCGAAGTTAAGTGGAGCTACAGACAGACGTTTTCGTACCAAAAAGTCCATTAGGGTGTACCATTTTTGGGTCATTTTCAAAAAGTCAAGGTCCAGGAGTCTAATGTTGTGCCAAATGATGTCCTAAACACGAATTTTACAGGCATTTTCTAATCCGACAAATTTTGAATCTCCCCCACCCCCCCTTGAAATTTTGCGCATCCCCTTTTCCTAAAAACCCCATATATCTCAAACACTATCAACTTTATCGAAAAATATTATAGAATAAAAATGATTTAGAATCAAAAGTTCTATTAGAAAAGTTCATCAAAATATAAATTTTGAAAATTTTGAAAATTTTCATTTATTTTTTAAAAATTTAAATTAAAAATTTTTTTTGCTTGCAGTGCCTTCTTCTTAAATAAGGTGTTACCGCCACCTTTGAAGCATCACCCCAATGCAGCTTCGCGGCGATGGGCTTTGTATTTGCTAGTTATAGTGCAAATCATAATTAGTTTTTATTATAACTAGCCTATACAAAGTGAGGACAACCTCAAAACTATATATATATAAAATAAAGCTAAAAATTAACACTTTATCTATAGTTGTGAGGTCCCATCGTTTTTTTTTTCCTTTATTCAACACTTTCCTCAAAAAAATAAAAAGAAACAAGTTTCCTAATTAGAAATCATTGATATAAGAGCTTTTTAAACATAAAAATAAGAAAAGACAATTTATGGTATATTTAATAACAAAAAAAATCAGCCTCTTCTAAATTAAAACACTCTGCAAATAAAAATACCTAATCTATCTGTTAATGAACTATTCTTTACTGAGTTTCATTCTTTTAAGAGTCTCTTACTAGGATCAGGAATTAGTCTTCTATTCTCTTCCACAATTTGCAAAAGACCTTGAAATTCTTCTTCATTTTGACATTTGTCATGAAAGTCTTGAACCAGCTTGAGTCCTCTTTCAGCGGTATCATTGACTACTCTAATAGATGAAAGAATGTTTTTTAGTTTGTTGTAGTCATCGACCTCTTCCCATGTTGATGCTGGTTTCTTTATCCATGAGTCTGGTTTTGACCCACAGCATTGAAATAAATGCCATGAAATTGGACCTACTAGCTGATGAAGCTTTGTGTCTTCCTTTAAAATGGGGAAAACAGGTTGCCCACATACATAATTTTTGGAACTGGATATTTGGTTAAGGATTTTGCGATCTTATCTTTTCATCATTACTTAGCGATCCAAAGAAACTCAAAGGGACCACTTCCTCCGTCAAATACCAGTAATGATTGGCAAAAGATTTCAAAGCAGCATTTGCAACTTCCCTATCTTCCTTCTTGTAATTCACCAAATCATGATAAAACTTCAGATCATTAGCTGGACTATCTAGTGAATTAGAACATAAAAGCCAGTATTTCCATATTTGCATTAAATAGACACATTCTCTTTAATTTCTTAATCAATGATTCATCATATGATGCTTGGTGGGCAAAAGCATACATTTTATTTGTATACAAAATCATTGCCATCCACCTGGCACGGTGCATTGCACCAGGTTTCCGCCAATGACTGTTTTCTCTGGAAACCTCTCCTAAAAGCATTAAAGTTGTTTCAGCAACTTCCTTATAGTCATCACGTGGAAAGCAGTCAGATTTTCTTAAACATTGGGTCATAAATTCTACACATTCTTCCTTTAGGCCTCTTTGATACTTGATTTAACATCAAGAACATTGTATGTAGATTTCGTATTAATTTTCTTCCATTTAGACTCGCGAAATTCTTTGAATAACTCAAACTCAGGAGATTTACTTGGGCCAAAAATGGTTTCATACACAGCACACAAAACTCTTTCAGCCACATGATGGCGGCATGCTAACCAAATCAATTTCTTTTGCAAAAGTTCTTCAAGTAACTTACAGGAACCTTTCATCCATCCTGAATTGGATGCAGTGGTATCAAATGATACTCCAAAGACATTTTGCTTCAAGTTCCATTTTTCAATACTTTGAAATACAGAAGTGGCTTGAGACAATCCAGTGGAATCATCTATTATAGAAACTGATAAAAGTTTTTCTACATTTGGGTATCCAGTAACAAGTATTGCAAGGCGGTCTTCTTGTTCTGAACATGATTTAGTAAGCAGCTTGCTATCCCAATGTACTAGGCAGTGATCAGGAGGAGTAAAATCCTTGATGCAAGTTTCATATTTTCGTTTTCTTGTCTTTCGAGCGGCTCTTGCAGATGTGGTCCTGGAGAGAGACAGTTTTTCAATATCCTTGCCACACCTAATGGCTACTGCAGCAGCAAAAACGGTCCGTTGTCCAATAGAGAGATTAAGTCTGTCTGCAGTGGAGGAAACCAATGGCGAGGCAAGAATATTTTTGGGGCTGGAAGCATTTGAAGGTCCTGCTGTAGGTTCTGTCGGAAACTCTTCATAGCTGTCTGTTTCAGAACTGGTCGTGCTAGAAAGAAGGGTCTCTGATGTTCTGGCTGTAGCACTCACTTGCTTCACTGATTTATGTTTCTCTTTGCGTTTCTTCTCTTTCTCTAATCTAATGTACTTGCGCTGTACTTTTGATGCATAATCTGCATCTAGCAAACCTAAACATGTTTCTCATTTTGTTCTTTGATCTTCTAAGAATGAAATATCATATGCTTTCTGAGGCTCAGTTCTCATGCGGTCTTTTTGGATTAATTCAACGGCATTTTGAGAAGAGATGTCAAAAAGGGAATCCATAATTTTCATGAAATTAGAGAGTTCATTTTCAAAGCTTGCTCTTTTTTTGTGCTTGATTAAATTATTATGCATTTCTTCTAGATTTAACAGCATCTTCCTGCCTTTAGGGTTTTTACTAATATCTATAGTAGGAATGCATGCTTTTTGCCATATTATTAGTAGCTTCTGTAGAACTTCATTAACAGTAGAATCTTTTGTAACTTTTGGACCCTTATACTGCATTCTCTGTAAATAAATAAAATGGCTTAGAACATCTTTATTGGATGGTAAAACAATTTTAGATGAACTCATAATATCAGCCTGCAAGCGACCAAGAATAAAGTCATGCTTTTTTGTAGCTGTTTGACTCATTTTTTATTTATTTTTCAAATAAAGCAGTCTGAAAAGAAACAATAAGAGTAAAAACAATGCTTGTTTATTAAAATTCAATGTAAAAAAGGATTTTTAAATTTGGATTATACTCACAATATACTCATAAATAATGTAACTTAAGCACCTTATTTAATACAATAAGGTGCTCTTGGACAAAAGAAAATGAAAATTTTCAAAATTACGTAAATTTCTATCTTAATGAACTTTTCTAATAGAACGTTTGATTCTAAATCATTTTTATTCTATAACATATTTCGATAAAGTTGATAGTGTTTTAGATATATGGGGTTTTTAGGAAAAGGGGATGGGCAAAATTTCAAGGGGGGTAGGGGGATTCAAAATTTGTTGGATTAGAAAATGCTTGTTAAATTCGTGTTTAGGACATCATTTGGCACAACATTAGACTCCTGGACCTTGACTTTTTGAAAATGACCCAAAAATGGTACACCCTAAAGTCCATAGCTTAGAGGATAAATGGCAGGACTCATGGATAGCTTGGATGATCGGGTTGGTTGATTTTTTAATTCTTTGCATTAGACTGTGTTGAGCACGTCTTGTTACCTCCGGGAAGCTCGGAACATTGCGGGTTGCAAACATTTGCGAAGCTGAGCATCTCGGGGGTAATTTATGTAAGAGTCTAAACGACCTGTTGTACAGCAAATTTAGGGTTCTGCCAGAACCTTTTTTATAATTCACCCAGAGTTGCTGACCGTATATATTACTGCAGAAAGTACGAAAGAGTGTGTCTTTAGCTTCACTTGTACAGAAACGAAAGTTCCTTATGGTCATATTCGCTTTAGCACACAGGCTTCGAGATTGTTTTCTTATATCCGAGTCATCACTCAAGGAGCTGGTAATAGTTTGACCCAAATACTTAAACTCTTGTACTTCCTCAATTACTTCACCATTCATTTTAAACCTTATATCAGCTGGCTGATTACAGCTTTTAGGATGAAATTGCATAACCTTAGTTTTTGTCACATTAAAAAGAATATCATGTTTCTGCGAATACACTTCGCAGACTTTTAGTAGCCGATCCAGACCTTTAACAGAGGGGACTTATTAACACCATATCATCGGCATAAACTAAGTTATTTATCCTTGTGTTATCTATACAACATCCGACTGTTGCCTCATTAAGTGAAGCAATTAATCCGTCAATATACACATTAAACAGCATAGGGGAGAGCAAGGAGCCTTGTCTCACCCCACAAGAGGAGCCAAAACACTCGGATAGTACATTGCCCCACCTAACAGTGAAAGATTGGTGGGAATACCAAAATTTCAATAAATTTAATATGTACATGGGAACCTTCCTGTCTTCTAGTTTTGCAAATAAAATATTGTGGTTCACCCTATCATATGCCTTACTTATATCAAGGAAACAGCTATAAATGGTTGAATTACTGTCAATGTATTTAGATATTGTTTCTTTAAGTACATAGATACACAGGTCAGTTGAGTGGGACCTTTTAAAGCCAAACTGATTAGATGTCCATAGGAAATCATTTAATCGGAGTAACAAGAGTTTTTCTAGTAGTTTCGAGAAGCAGGAACGTGAATTTTATTCATATTTTTTCCCTTAATTTTTGTCATTTGTGTTTACTAATAATGTAATTTGACATTTCAGATTGCTATTAAGTATAAAGTTAAGTACGTGCTACACTTTTTTTGAATGGCCATGGCATTGAAAAAACGAACATGCAATGAAGCATTTTTGAAGTTTGGGTTCACCAGCATGATTGATAAGGGTACCGAAAAACCTTAGTGTGTAATTTGCGGAAAGGTACTGTCTGCAGAAAATATGAAGCCGAGTAAGTTGAAGGCTCATCTCACCAATGTGCACCAGAGTTTATCAAACAAGGACATCGAATTCTTCCGCATGAAAGAGAAAACCCTGAAATCTCGGCGCGTGGATTTTACACTAGGAAAATTAGCAAAGCAAAATGAAGGAATTGTTGGAGCATCATACTGCATTGCTTTTCGAGTGGCTCGTACCATGAAACCTCATACTATCGGAGAAGAACTGATCAAGCCATGTCTCGTGGAAGCAACAAAATTGATTTTGGGAGATGATGCTTCACGGAAACTGCAGCAAATCTCGCTTTCTAATGATACTGTGAAGTCTCGCATATCAGAAATGAGTGAAGATATTTTAAATCAGGTCATCACTGAGCTTCAACAAACTTCCTGCTTTTCACTACAGCTTGATGAATCAACTGATGTGGGACTTTGCTCCCAACTTCTGGTATATGTCCGTTACATTAGCAAAGAAGATATAAAAGAAGAGTTCCTTTTCTCCGAGTCCCTGAAAACTACTGCCCGAGGTCAGGATATCTTTAATGTTTTGGTTTCTTTTTTTGAAAAAAATGAGCTTAGTTGGGAAAAAGTTGTAGGTATATGTACGGACGGCGCACCTGGCATGGTTGGGTGTAAGTCTGGGTTTAGTGCTAAAGTTTTGGAAATTGCTCCCCACATCAACTTCACACACTGCATGCTTCATAGATATGCATTAGCGATGAAGACCCTTCCCAGCGATTTTAAAGAGGTATTGTCAAACGTTGTACAAATAGTTAATCTAATGAAGAACAGTCCCACAAATACAAGGCTATTCCGAGCATTGTGTGATGAGATGGGCGCTACTCACACTTCTCTTTTGTTGCACACAGAAGTCAGGTGGTTGTCTCGGTGAAAGGTATTGAACCGTTTGCTAGAGCTACAAGACGAGACTACTCTTTTCTTGGAGAATAAGAGAACCGCCAAAGAAGGCACTTCATGACAAGATGCTTGATGAGACCTTTCTTCTGAAGATAGCCTACCTCGCTGACTTCTTTTCGGAGGTTAACACACTAAACATTTCCACGCAAGGCAACATGATGTTTCTCACCTCGTGTACGGATAGGATTGCAGCTTTTTTGAAGAAACTGGAGCTGTATCAGTGTTCCCACTACTCACAAAATCCCTCTCCGACGGTCCGACAGATGATTGCTTATTTATCGATTCCATCAAAGAGCATCTAGATGCGATGATTACGACTATCCGCAAATATTATCCCAGTTTAAATGAACGATTCAAGGATACATGGATCGGGCGGCCATTTACAGTTGATGAAAATACGATAAGTGACAGTGATGTAGCAGGAAAAATTGAATTTGTGTCTCTCCGAGAAGATAGCTTTGCTAAAGAGGAATTTCAAGACTCTTCTTTACCAAAGTTTTGGCTGAAAAATAGCAAAGATTACCCTGTTCTTTCGAAAAGGGCTCTCACACTGCTTGTACAGGCTCCGACGACGTACCGATGTGAACAAGCATTTTCTGCAATGGTTACAATTAAAACAAAAGCAAGGAACCGCCTTCAACTTGAAGCCGACTTTAGGTGTGCTCTATCAGGAACATTGCCACATATTAAGGAACTTGTAGCTAAAAAACAGTTGCACCCATCACATTAAAGGTAATTTCAGTTATTTTCAGTAATTAATTTTTCCACTTTCTTTACAACTTCGGCATTGCAAGTTTGTGTTGGGTAATGAGATTAGTTGAGATCAGGAAAAGGGGTAACGGGGTCAAAAAGCTTAAGAACCACTGCGAGTCTACAGCTTGCGGTAATTCGGGAGTCATTATGTTCTGAGGTCCTGCTTTCTTCAATTGTGGTTGGGTGTCACCCTGCGAAAAGCATACATACGAATATAGGTATTATATAAGTTAAATATATACGAATATATAGGATGATATAATTACATGAACCATATAAACACATGAATTTTAAAAATGGATACAAGAACTATATAAATGAATATAAGAATTTCATGAAAGAATAAGATAGTATAGGAATATAAGAATTATTCATGGTTCATTTTTACATTCACGAACGAAGATGACCTAGTCTCTAACCTGACTATTGGTGAAAATTTGAGTAACAGCGATCATAATTTGATTAGGTTTAACCTCATGGTTCCAGTTAATACACGCGAAAAGACTCGTGAAAGACTGGATTTCTCGAGAGCAAATTTTGAAAGCTTCCGAAATAGTTTAGACACACTTGAAGTTCTAATAAGTGAGGATGTCAGTGTCACCTGGAGCTCGTATAGGGATCAATTTAAAATATTACAGAACACTTTTATACCAACTAAAATAGTTTCCTTGTCAACAAAGTCGCCGAAATGGTTTAACAACGAAATTAGCAGTGCTATTACGGGAAGAAATAGAGCCTACAAACTACTTAAGTCACATTTCAACCAGACTAATTCAGAAAACTATATAAACCCAGTGGCGGTCCTGGCATTTTTGGCGCCCTAGGCGAAATCATGCAAAGATGCCCTTCCTCTGTCAACAGCACACTCCCCTCCCCCCGGTGCATAACCTCTGCCACAATAAAACACACTGAACACATTGTCTTTAAAACACAAAGCACCACCTTCATTTATTGTGTTTAGCTTCAAGTAAGAATAAGTTGTCTTGAAACAAAAAACTACAAAGAAATCTTGTATGAATAATAATTGAACACTCAATAAAGATTCCCAAATATACTGCAAACAAAGTAAATATTCCAATGTATATTGCACACAAAATAGATAAATAAAAACACTAATAAATCACACAATGTAGCTTAATAAAGGAATAAGATTGCCAGCTAGCAAATAACTGAATTTTATATTTGGTTTGGAAGTTTTAGGTCTGGTTGTTTTCCTATTAAAACCTGATCCTCCTGGTCTTCCTTGATGCAAATTCATCAATGATGTCATCATAGGAAATCTGCTCAGAAACCGCATGGTTAATGTTGATGACAGCAAGACCACTGAGGCGGTCTTGCATCATGGTGGATCTCAGGTAAGTCTTGATGAGCTTGAGCTTGGAAAAGCTCCTCTCCGCTCCAGCCAGTCATTGGAAGGATGACAGCAACCCTGAAGGCGACCCAGAGGTTGGGATAGATCTCTGTGAGCTGCTTTTCATGGATAAACGTCAGTAGCTGAAGTCCTGTCATGCTTGTAGATGGCAGTTCAGGCAAATTCTTTAATTCCTCTGCCAACTCCCTACCATCTAGATCAGAATGTCCTCGACAGCTTAGTGTTGCTGAGGGTTTCTGATTGCTCTGTCATCTCATTTGACAAGTTTTGGAAGTTTGAGAGCACTTCAAACTTGTGTCTCACTTCTCCCAAGGTCTGCAATCTTTCCTGAAGTGATGAGATAGCAGCATCCACCACCACCTGACGGCTTTGTCCTCTTCAACAAGATGCTTGGCCAGACACGACTCACTGTAAACTAGAACTCATACGAAATTGTGGAGTGGAGAAAAATCCGTCGCTAGCTACATTCTAATTTACTCTGCTTGATTTTAATAATTATAAACAGTTTTAACGTATACCTATTTCATTGCTTGTTTATTTTAATGAAATAACTTTTAATTTAGTTTTATAAATTGATTTTTACAAGCAAAATCGATACTTATCACCAAGGATAAATATCTATCTCCAACCGGGGTTGGTGAGACTGTGAGTTGGTAAATTTCTCGAGCCCTGGACTGGAGCCTGTTTGAGAAAAAACAAAAAGCGGGCGTGCTCTGTCGCCCCCGCCACCATTTGGTGCCCTAGGCGGCCGTCTATATCGCCTATGCCTAGGACTGCCACTGGCTTGTTATGTACACAAAAAACATTCATAATGAAATACTGAGTAAACAGGGGGGGGCCCATATACCAATCCTTCCCCCGGTGCCCGTGGCAGCTCTCGCCGGCCCTGCTTGTAAACAGTAGGCTTAATTATTTCGAAGTTCGTACATTGTTACAGAATACCGTAGCACACTTGAAAGGCATTTTGCATTTATTTACAATAATTTACAATAAAGAAATTATAATACCGTAACTTTAAATTCTTTCAATATGATTCCATTAGTTTCTAATTTACAGTCGAGTCATTACGTCATCAGCCTCGAACATCTATAATTGGCTACAAAAATCGTCCCCGTCCAAGTTGCACGATTATAATATCGCAAATTTTAAGAATATTAATTAACTAAGTAATTATAAATTACTTGCATAATTTTATAAAAATAAATTTTATGTTGAAATTACATAATACAAATTGCCTGATTCACCCTCGTTTTAAAAACTTGTATAACTATATGACTACTCACTAGTACTCAGTCGGGGTTATAAGCGCAGGCATTATATATATAATCTAGGGGAATAGGCGCACCTAAAGCAAAAGCACCCTCTGTGTAATTTCTTTATGGTCAGATTTTTATGAAATTTTCAATATAGAGGTTTTCAAGGCAGACAGTGGAATAACGCACACGATTTTTGAAAACAAATTTAGAAAAATTTGTAAAAAAAATTCTTAAAAAAAAAAAAAAAAAGAGCATACCTAACCGGGCCTTCAATGTTATTCCGATATCCGCCATTGAAGGCCCGGTTAGGTCAACTGCATGCCCTTGACAACTGGTTAGGTTAAGTTGTTATTTTCGTTAGTTTTGACGAAAATAACACGAATTTGATGGCCCGGTTAGGTCAACTGTATGCCCTAACCGGGTTGAAACCTATAAACCCAAGTTATGGAAAAATACAATGTTTTTGGAGATGGTGTGCGTTATTCCGATGTCCGCCGTTTTTGAATACCAAGAAGTTGAATCTCAGGTCAATATTTTGAAAAAAAAAAATTTTGAAGTTTTTATGAATTAAAATATGGTACAGTATTTGAAAACCTTTATATTGAAAATTTCATAAAAATCTGACTATAAATAAAGAAATTACACAGTGGGAGCTTTTGCTTTAGGTGTGCCGGAGAAATACTCTTGTAAAGATGCCCACTGAGTAGCCAAATAGGTATATGCATTTTTAAAATGAGGGTGAATCAGGTACATTTTATTAAGTAATTTCAACATACAAAATTTATTTTTATAAAATTACGTATTTAATTTATAATTTATTAATTAATTTTAATTCTTAAAAATTGCAATATTATAATCATGCAACTCGGACGGAGGATATTTTTGCAGCCAATCAAAGATCTACAGATCTACAGAAGCTAAGGCTAACAAAGACCCTAAGATCCACTCTAAGGTTAGCCCGAGAGAAGGGAAAGAGTAGGGGGTTAAGAGAAGAGAATAAGGGGTTAAGTAAGTAGCAACACCTATCACTCGTGGGTTAACATTCATTCAGAAAAGAGAAAAAAGATTCACCATCATCAGAGCTGGGCAATAAATACATTGAATGTATTTAAATACTAAATACTAAATACATGGGAGAAATGTATTTAAATACTAAATACTAAATACATTTTACGAATGTATTTAGATACTAAATACAAAATACATCAATTGTATTTAAATACATTTGTAAATACATTTTAAATACATACAAATTTTAACATATGCATTCACTAATTCATGAGTAACAACTATATAAAATGCTTGATAAAGGATAAAGTAATAGTACAATCTAATTTCCGATTATATATTTCCCTTTTTAGACCAAAACAAAAACAAAAGAACTTAGAACTTGCGATGTTCAACCAGTAACATATTATAGTCATTATATCATTGCAAAATGAGTAACAATTAATGAGTAGATGAGACATAAACGTAAACATAAGACGTAAACATAAACATAAGGCACCTTACGAATTCTCTTTTATTTATTTAATTTTAAAGTATTTTCCATCAAACAGAGGGTGCACTAAATTGTTATCTGCAGATATATCACTGTTTGATTCACCGGATTTGCTTGTTGAAGCCATAACACGCACACGATAAAGAAATCAACCGCTTTCGACTAAGAGTGGCACACAACTGATTGAACTGACACGTTGAAACATGAACCATGCTGTACTACACTGTCGACGCGTCGTACTGTGCTAGTACAGAACGTGTATTAAACCAGTAAAAGTATTTACATTTTTATATTTTGAGTATTTAAATACATTGTATTTAAATACTCATTAAAGTATTTAAATACTATATTTAAATACATGAAAAACAATGTATTTATAAATACAGTTCTAAATACACAAATGTATTTAAATACGTATTTAAATACAAATGTATTTAAATACTGCCCAGCTCTGACCATCATCATCCGCCGGCCACTGCCGACAAGTCAGAAAAATAGTCGGAGAGAATAGGAAAGACTGCAGAACGGTCCTCTACTCTATAGGGAGGTAGAGCCCACTCTGCCGGAAAAAGATGAAAAGAAGTAAAATAAGAACGCTTACAAACCATGCAATACATTCTTAACTCAAGAACAACACATTCTTTACTCAAAGCAACACATTCTTCCAACTGTTGCAGACCGATCCTCCAGTCCATAATGAGGTAGAGGCTGCAGCCCACTAGGCTGGAAAGGCGTGAAAGATGGAAAGAAGTAAAATAAGAACGCATTACAACACATTCTTAACTCAAACACTATCATACCACGCAAACATGCAAACTACAGACATGCAATAAAGAGAGAAGAAAAAAAAGTATAAAGAATAACAAAAAGTGGGTTAATTTACTCAACAAGCTACAACTAAGTTCGTGTTAGTCTAATTTTTTTTTTTGCTGGCATGTCACAAGCTGGCATTAGACGTCAACAGACTCATCCCCGATTACGACCCACAGAGCTCCTGTTGCCAATTGTTTTTTATTTTAAACAACGTTAATATTTTTAAAATGTCTATCTAGACGGTTTTTAAACACATTGACGCTGGTAGAGTTCACGACAGGCGCGGAAGATTATTCCATTTATCAATTACTTTAAACGTAAAGAAGTTTTTAGTGATATTAGTAATGAAACGTCTGCCACGCGACTTAAATCCGTTATTACAAGTATTGCTATTATCGAAAGTGAATAGTTTGTCAAAATTTACGTTATCGATGTTATTAACGATTTTGAAAACTTCAATAAGCTCCCCCCTTAATCTTCTAGTTTCGAGTGAATGCAAGTCTAACTCTTTAATCCTATCTCCATAAGGCTTGTTGCGCAATGACGGAATTAGTTTCGTGGCACGACACTGAACCCTTTCTAACCTATCAATATTCTCACGCAAATACGGGCACCAAAACTAAACGGCATATTCTAAATGAGGCCTGACTAGGGACTTGTAAACGGGCAATATAATATCCTTCGATTTAAATTCGAAATTACGCGCTATGAAGCCTGACATCCTATTAGCTTTTGCGCAAGCCTCCAGGCACTGGTTCCTAACTTTTAAATCCTTAGATACGCGTACACCTAAATCTACTTCCTCATCAACGCTCGCTAACTCTGTCATCCATCGTGTCAGTAGCGGATTATAATGGGGGCAAAGGGGGCATTTGCTGGCAGATGCTGACCGGCCCCAAGATGCTGACGGACCCCAAGAAACTATGTAAACGCTATAATCTACCGTTGAAATAATTGGTCGACCGTGAGGAAGAAAAAAAAAATCTAGATTCCGCTTCTAGAAAACCTAGTTTAGTATCCCATTTATGTGAACAAAGTATACATTTTCTGTAATCACACCTTTGTTTTTGTTTCGTTTTCTGTTGATCGATCCCAGTCAGCTGATCACATCACTCATGTATGATGTATCAGGTAAAGAATTATGTTTTTCTAGTAACACCGGCCAGAAAATTTTCATTGCCCCTGGCCCTAACAACGCTTAATCCGGCCCTGCATCGTGTACGTGTAATTATTGTTACGAGAACCTATATGCAAAACTTTACATTTGTCTACGTTAAATTGCATCTGCCACTTATCCGTCCACTCCATAATCCTATTTTCATCGTCTTGGAGCCTATTTCTATCGTCCTCATTAACAACCTTACCGCCTATTTTAGTATCGTCCGCGAATTTTGACACGTTACTAGTCAATCCTACATCTATGTCGTTAATGTAAATTACGAATAGCAATGGGCCTAACACTGAACCCTGTGGGACACCGCTACCTACATCCAACCACCCCGATTCACTACCATTTACAACGACCCTGTCTCTTAGCACAAAGCCATTCCTCTGACCAGTTGGCTACCTGACCGCGTATACCGTGCGCTTTAACCTTCGCAATTAATCTTCTACGCGGAACTGTATCGAACGACTTTTTAAAATCTAAATAAATAACGTCAGCCGCTCTATGCCTATCGTATTCGCGCACTATTTCGTTATAAAATTCTAACAAATTAGTTAAACAAGATCTATGGCGTCGAAACCCTTGCTGACTACTATTAATCAAATCTCTACTTTCTAAGTGATCGATGATACGATCCCTAACTACGGATTCCAAAAGTTTACCGACAATTGACGTTAAGCTAATGGGCCTATAATTGCTAGCTACTGTGCGGTCGCCTTTTTTAAAATTGGGCGTGACGTTAGCTAATTTGAAGTCTTCAGGAATAATCCCCGTTTCGAGTGGCTGATTAAAAATCTTCGTTAAGGGGCCTACAATAGCGCCTTTCAAATCTTTCAAATGTCTGGGATAAAAAGCGTCAGGGCCTGGAGCCTTGCTAACTTTTAGCCTATCGATATAATGCGCAATCTCACCCTCGTAAACAATTATTTCATCCAAAATAGTCTCGCTACTAAATGGAACGATATCGTCCACGTCGGAAACATTATTTATGTCTTCTACGGTAAAACTGTCGCAAAACAGTTATGGAAAATACTCGCCATCGCCTGAGCGTCAGAAGCCAAAGCGCCTTTAACATCCACTAGAGGGCCTATGTTATCTTTTATCGGCTTACGATTATTGACGTATTCAAAAAACCTTTTTGGATTATGTTTACTATCCGCTATAAGTATTTCTAAATTACACTTAGCATTCTCAACTGATCTTTTAACCTGACGTCTAAGCTCGATATATCTATTAAAGTTAGCTGCCGTGCCATTGCGCTTATTAAGTTAATACGCTTTGTTACGCTCGTTTATGAACTCGCCTATTTCACTAGTCCACCACTAGGGCCTACCATGATTTCTAGCGCGCTTGGGCCTACGAGGAATAAACTCCTTTTCAATAATCATAAAACTTTCTTTAAACGCCTCCCAATGCAAATTTGTGTCATTACCCATAAATAAGTTATCCCAGTCCACTACTCATCCTATCCGCAAAACTATCAAAATTAGCCCTACGAAAATCAGGGACTTCTATTACGTTACTATCTTTAGTGTTTTCTATCAATAACTTAAACCTAAGAATTTGATGATCACTACATCCTAAACTCTCGCCTACTTCTAAACCATCGACTATATTTTCGCCGTTCGTCATCACCAAATTTAAAATATTGTCACTGCGCGTTGGTTCGGTAACCATCTGTCGTAAAAAATTATCCTCCATGAACTCAATCAAACTCAAACCCTCCTCATTACCAGTAAAAGTCTTGTAATTAACATTAGGGGAGTTAAAGTCTCTGACAATTATACTATTCCGATTGTCAATAAAGTTACCAAGAAGTGAGTAAAATCTAGTATCGGTATCGAGGGGTTTAACCACGTTTCAGTGATAGCAACTATATCGTAGTTGCCGGAATAAATTATCGCCTTAAATTCATTTAATTTATTTCTAATACTACGCGCGTTACAATGAAAGACGTTTAAGTTATTTTTTACCACGGGCCGGCGTTTTAAACTATTTTTCACGTCAGGCCCGCGTTCCCCGGACCCACAACGTTTAAAGAAGGCTTCGACCTATACAGCTTTCGTACGTTTTCGTCAATTAACCTACCTAGCCTAGCATTACCTATTTCATTAAAATGCACCCCCATCTTTTATAAAAAGGCTAGGGTCACTGAATTCGGACCACAGCTTTACGAAGGGTACATTTTCCTCAGCACAAATCTCTTCTAATTTAGTATGCTGGGGGTTAATGACGTAATGACTCAACTATAAGCAAAAAATTTAATGGCGTCTCATATTCAAGCATTCAATGTTAATAAAAGTTGTATATTGTAAATAAGTGCAAAATGCCTTTAAAGTGTGCCACGGTACTCTGTAACAGTGTAGAAACTTCTATTTGAGTAATAACGTCATCAATGACGTAAAGAGAAAACGGGGGACAAGTGACTGCTTTGGAGGATCAGAGTCAGGAGTCACTAACAGCCAACAGCTGTTCGCTGACTCAGTCAGATTTTCGCACAGCTTGAAAATGCCGGAAACCCAACACTGTATACTTACTTATACTATGGTCAAGACTCAAGTCTAGTCGGGTCTTGAGGTTTTGACTAAGGAAGTGGCAGACTTGAATTGAGTTGACTTCACTTTAGGTCACTTGGATAGAAATGGAATGGGTTATTTAAGTTATGTCAAGTGTAGGATCCTTTGTGGTAGTCGGACGTGCCTAGAATTGCTTGTTAACAAAAAGTTTAAATTCTTGGTAATTATTCATTTTTTGACCCAGTCTCATTTTATAATGAGAGCAAACTTTTCTGGTCAATTTTGAAGTGTTCTACACGAATCTGCTATCCGTTTCCTGTGCAAATGCGTAGTTTTCGAGATATCGTACAAAACACCTCAAAATTAACCAGAAAAGTTTGCACTCGTCATTTTCGTTTAAACTAACGAATTTAAACGAAAATATCATGACAACCTAACCAATCATCAAGGGCGTACAGTTGACCTAACTGGTGTCACGTACTGAACTGTCCGCAAGACATTAGGACCGATCAATTTGTGATGCGTGATTTTTATGGGGGCTCTGCCCCCGTACCCCCGAGACCTAAATTATACAAATGATAATGTAATAACATGTGCCAACCTTGCATGGGTAGTCCGCTAAATTTCGCCTGCCCTTAAACTGAAATGACATACGTCATACTTTGTCACAAAAAAAAAAAAAAAACTGAACAGACGAACAATTGCTAAAAATGATTTATTTGTAAAACAGGACAAATTGAATTACGCAGAAGTAGCCAGAATCACCAAAAATAAGAAATATTCATCAAATAGTATATATATATATATATATATATATATATATTGAAAAAATACTAAAATTAGGAAATGAGGGGTTCCAGCATAGGTGAATCAGTGCTTAACACCCGACCATCTCAGATCTTGCTTATTTTTGGTGCATAAGGTAAGTTTGTGCAAGAAAGCCAGCTGTGAAAGTTTCAGCTTTCTACGACCATTACTTCACGAGTTATGAAGGTCAGAAAAATCAAGGTTAAGGTCAAAATAGCTCAAGGTCGGCATCTTTGGATGCACCTCACACATTCATAATTATCGTAACCATATGAAACTATATGTTTTTGGATTCAGAATGAGCTGTAAAATCCAAAAATGCAATGAAAACAGCAATAGGAGAACAAATAAAAATATTCACCCTTTTTCAAGGAACGAATTGACCCTTTGACCTTGAAGTTCACATTTTGGGGAAACATTTCTTTACACAAAATGAAGTTCCACCATTGCACTTTTAATATAAACAATAAAAATGTATCTTATTCACCATCTATACTGTCTTAAAGAATTTTTCAAATTGGTATTTTTCAAATTTCTGGTAAAATTGCCATATGTATATGCATATATGTACTGTACTGTTAAATAATATATTTTGTGAACATAAATTAATTACTTATTTTATGCCTTTCTTACAGATAAACAAGATGGGTAGAAAAGTTTGTGTTGATCCTCTTAGAAAACATAAGAAGAAGATCGAAAAAGCACTTGTGCCAGTCCGTAATACACTGCAAGGAATTCACGGATTAATATATGGAGATTACATTTGTAAAAATTGTGTTAATGATATCAATAAAATCAAAGCTGAAGACAAAAAAGTCTCTGATATTGTCTCAGATTCGAACTCAGACACTGCCACAGAAAAATGTTCCTCTGCCTATGGGTGTACTACTGAAATAATGTTTGAAGATTTCCAAGGAGATTTAGACACAATTCTTCCAATGCTGAATGTGACACCAGTGAAGACAAGTAAGTTTAAGTATTTTTAAAGTGTTAATTTATGTAGATATTATAGCAACAAAACATCAATATATATAACTACATGTATGAACATTACAACCTTTATATATTTGACAAATTCAAATGTATGCATATCAATTTATATAATGAAGATCAATATAGTTATGATTATATATACGGTATTTACCAAATTCATATGTAATGTACAGTACATGTACATCTATAGGCCTATAGTTGATTAAAAAAAGATAATTTATTTTATTTGTTTTTCAGAGGGTCTGTCACGAAAAGGGAGATCTTCAAAGGCTGAAACAAAATTTGAAATGGCATCAACATCCCTGAAGAGAAAGCTAGAAACTTCATATGACACAAGTTTTACACAAGAAAGTGAAGAAAAGCAATCTAAAATGGATGACAATAATTTGTGAGTACTGTATATATATCTGTAGTACCTTCATTAAAGTATACTAAGCCTATATATAGATCATGTGTTTGCATATAAATTTACTCAAACATGTATATCATTTTTGCAGGCATGCAGGAGTGATGCAAGCACTCAAGAATGCCTTCAGTGAGACGACTGACTACAAGAGGAAGATTCAAATACTAACACTCTCACCATACACCATTCACAGAACAGCATCTTTCTTCAATGCATCTACAAGAATGGTTTCAACCAGCCGCAAAATAAAGAAAGAACATGGCATATTACCAGAAGTTCCACATATTAGCAAAGGTCGGGTTATAATAAAGAAAGAGAAGGAAGCAGTGTGCACTTTCTATGAATCAGATGAAATAAGCAGAATATGTCCAGGCAAGAAGGATTGTCTATCAATTAGGAATCATGAAGGAGAGAAGCAACTACAGCAGAAACGATTGGTGCTTGGTAATTTACGTGAGATTTTCGCTGTTTTCAAGGCAAATGACACTAATCCAAAAATAGGTAAATAAGTAAATGAAAATGATGTTGAAATTAAAGTTAAAAGTTATTGTTTCATTTCTGATGACATGAAACATAGTACAAACCTTGTCTTTGCGTTCTTAAAGCAACTGATCCCCATGATAAAAGAAGAGAGCTCAGGCCTGCGGAAGATTCATTACTTTACTGATGGTTGTGGAGGGCAGTATAAGAATAAATATAACCACCAATTTGTGTCACCACAAAGAGGACTTTGGACTGGATGCTGAATGGCACTTTTTTGCAACTTCACATGGCAAAAGTGCTTGTGATGGAGTCGGAGGCACAGCAAAAAGAATGACGGCTCGTGCCAGTCTTCAACGTACATTTAAAGACCAAATTCTGACACCACTTGACATGATGAAATTTCTGGATGAGAAAGATACCAGCACAAAATTTGTATTCTTATCGAAACAAAATGTCTAGCAGACAACTGAATTCCTGGAAAATAGATATAAAAATTCTGTAACCATCCCAGGTACTCGTAGATTTCATAGATTTGTGCCTATTAGTCATACCAGTTGGAGGTTGGTGAGATTTCCTCAGGTCCTACAAAAATTATGACAGTTGTGCATCCATCGTTTAAAGATAATTTACATGAGCAAAAGCACATTTCAACTGAAGATATACAATTTGGGGTATATGTAGCTTGTAACTATGATAATAAAATTTGGTTTGGATTAGTGGTTGAAGTATCAGAAGAATTTAGTGATTATAAGGTCAATTTTATGTCTCCACATGGAAGACGTTCTAAACACAGTTTCCCTTCTCGTCCTGACTCATGTTGGATGTTATCATCTGATATTATCCAGACAATGACTGCTCCATCATTGACAGCAGGTTCAAGAATAATTCAGTATGCCTTTGATGATCATGAGATGCTAACAGCTGAGGGTAATCATGCAGACCTGTTTGCCACAGTTTCCTGTTCTCGAGTCGAAAGTGTACAGAGCTCTAGTTTAATATGTATCTATAGAATACAGGTCTACATAATATGATACTCCTTTTTTACTCCTATTTTATATGATACTCTATATATATATATATATATATATATATATATATGTTTGTATTAATGTATTATTAATAAAAGTAATTATAGAAAAAAGTAAAATATTTCTAAGGGTGGAAAGGTGTGGTTGTAGGGGTGGAGGAGACCACAATAAAATAGAGATCTATATCATAGTTATACCTATGGTACCTAGCTTATATCTAAGTGATTTTGTATCACGTTTCTAATAATATTTATTTTTGCTTAAGTAGTTTAAATAATGAATATCTCTATATTTTAACAGTACATATATGCATATACGGTACATATGGCGATTTTGCCAGAAATTTGAAAAATAGCCAATTTGAAAAATTCTTTAAGACAGTATAGTTGGTGAATAAGATATATTTTTATTGTTTATATTAAAAGTGCAATGATGGAACTTCATTTTGTGTAAAGAAATGTTTCCCCAAAATGTGTGAACTTCAAGGTCAAAAGGTCAATTCGTTCCTTGAAAAAGGGTGAACATTTTTATTTGTTCTCCTATTGCTGATTTCGTTGCGTTTTTGGATTCTACAGCTCATTCTGAGTCCAAAAACATATAGTTTCATATGGTTACGATAATTAGTGAATGTGTGAGGTGCATCCAAAGATGCCGACCTTGAGCTATTTTGACCGTAACCTTGATTTTTCTGACCTTCATAACTCATGAAGTAATGGTCGTAGAAAGCTGAAACTTTCATAGCTGGCTTTTTTGCACAAACTTACCTTATACACCAAAAATAAGCAAGATCTGAGATGGTTGGGTGTCAAAATGAAAATTTTTTGCTTCACCTGTGCTGGAACCCTCCAAATATATTTTAATAAAAAAACATATTTTATACAAATTTGCACAGGATAATATATATATATTTTCTTATTCAGTTTTGATTGGTTATTCAATATATATTGCTGTTATAGCTGGGTGTGACTGGGTCAAAAAATGAATAATAACCAAATTCTTTATTACTGAAACCAGGGATGTGGTGGTGAAAATTTTTTCCAGGGCTGCAGTTGAGATTGATCCTGCATTTTGGAATTGTTTTTTAACTGGTATAAGATCACTCTGTTTCCTATACTTGTTTGTTAAAAGATTTTGGTAAGGCATAGGCCTTGTCTAGAGTTTGTTTTTAGTAATGACTAGGGGTGCACCGGTGACCGGTTATAAATTTTTCATATCTGGCCGGATACTGGATATGCTAGATATGGCCATATCTATCCAGCCGGATATATATTATTAGGTACTATATTATTTTTGCACTCATTGCTGTTTTGTTTTGCATTATGGGAAAGCACCTCAAATATAAGATAAATAATAATTTAAGTATATTCAGATGTTTAATTGTTTTGTTCTCTTTCAGGTTCTTCTGTTGTATTAAACTATTAAGTATTAATCATGACAAGTTTTGTGTGGTCACTGTATACAATAAATGATCCTAGCGATATCACTGCAAAGTGTAATATTTGCCAAAAGATTATCAAATGTAGGATGGAAAAAGGTGGCCAAAAGTCTTTTAGCACAACACCTCTTCATAATCATTTGAAGATTAATCACCCAAAAGAGTATGCTGAAGCCAAAAACAAAAATGACAAAAAAAGAATAGTTGCGATTGAATCAAAGGAAATAGGCATAGATAGAATACGGGCTAGACCATCAATTTCTACTGGTAATACTCTGAAAGAAAAGAAAATGGACCAAATGAGTAAGCAGATCTTAATAGAGGAAAGTTTTTCATCTAAAAAAATATGGGACATCAATGACTGCAGGTCTGTGATGATTCACCGTAAAATTGGCATGATGATGGCTTTGGACAACCAGCCATTTACCTGAGTTGAAGATGATGGTTTTATTGATCTAATGGCCTACCTCCAACCCAGATATCTCTTACCGAGCAGAAAGTACTTCTCTGATACTATAATTCCTCGTCTTTATAATGAGTTCAAGTCTAAAATTGCTCAGAAGCTGGAAGAAGTAAAGTATGTCAGCTTTTCTTCAGATATATGGACATGCACAACCTCTCAAGAAATTTTTATATCATTATTGGGTCATTGGGTAGGTAAAGATTTTGAAAGATATGATGCTGTGCTACATGCCTGTCATTTCTCAGGGTTGCATACTGGCAAGAATATATCTGAAAAGTTTTGCTCTTTGTGGGATAGTTGGGATCTTGATGCAAATAAGAGGAATTTATTGGTGAGGGATGGAGCTAGTAATATGGCTCTTGGTTGTGACCTGGCTGAAATACCTTCAGTACACTGCAGCATTCATTTACTCCAATTGGTTATTAGTGACTCAATTATGGTTCAGAGGAGTGTAATTGATATCCTTGCAAAAAGTTGCCGCCTTGCAACTCACTTTAATCATTCTCCTTTGGCCTGTAACAATTTCAAACACATTCAAGTGCAGCAAAATCTTGAGCCTCTCCTATTGGTTCAAGATGTCCCAACACATTGGAACAGTGCATATTTGATGCTAGAAAGATTATATAAATTAAAAATTCCAGTGCAACTGTATTTGGCTGATCGTAGTGAATTACCTACCATCACATCCTTCGAGTGGACACTGATACGAAATCTCGTTAAAATATTAAAACCATTCTTCCAAGCAACTCGGGAAATGAGTTCAGAAAAATCAACTTTGTCTTCTGTAATCCCAAGCATTTGTATTTCACAAAGATTTCTTTCAAATTTTGGCCATGATGACCAAGGTGTTCAAATGACAAAGAACTTCTGACTTCTCTTTGAGCGTGTTTCTTGTTGGAGAGTAATGATGGGAAGTCTTTGAACATAATGAAAAACAGGGCTTATGTGACTGTGACTACAATAGATCTGCGGTATAAGTTATCTATCTTTCAACAAGATCAAAAAGAGCAGGCTAAATCCTGGCTGATTGAAGAAGTCATAGGTATTGAAAATGATGGTGGTAATGATTCAAATGAAAGTGGAAGCGAAAGCAGCTCAAATTCCAGTTCTCCTATGCGAAAGAGGAAAGGCAAAGAGGACATTCTTGAAGCGTGTTGTATGGAGATCACAAAAGGAGAGCAATCTGGGGAAGTAAGTTACAATAGAAGAAAGGTTGAAAAAAAAGACTGCTGCTGTTCTACTGATTGCAAGGGACTTAGACCGATATGCATCTGAACCTCTTGTAGATAGGAAATGCTGTCCAGTTCAAATTTGGAAGTAGGAGGACCAATTTCCTCTCCTTAAAACTATTGTTTCAAAGCTTCTCTGCACACCCCCATCCTCTGTATTTTCAGAGAGAATGTTTTCTGAATATGGAAATATCTATGAAGCAAAGTGATCCTGAATATTGCCTAAAAGAGGAGAAATGCTCTTGTTTCTGCTCCACAATGGAAAAAATTTCTAAATCACTGTTGTTGAGTTTTTTTATTCTGAAGACCTCCAGGCTGAATGGCGGCATCTGACCTACACAATACTGCCCTCCATTCATTGATTTTGATTTCATTCCAGGCATTTTATATTGTATTGAATGTATTGTTTTACATTTGTCAAGCTTGTAATGTTTTGTATTGTTTTGAAAATAAAGGAAAAAGAAGGAGAAAAAAGAATGGAAAGCAAGTGCAGGGGTCTAGCAATATTTTACTCTTTTTAAAAAATTTAATGCCTAGATCTTTTTATAAAAAGCTCTGATTATATATTAATAGAATTATAATCGTTATGGATGGACAGATATTTTATTTATTCTTATCAGTATTGTGTTGATTTAATATAAAAAGTGTTGCTGGACTGGTTTAGGGGTGGGCCCTGGAGGGCTTTCCATTTTTTTTGTATATAAAATATTATTTGTAATGTGTTATCATATTATGGCAGGTTTTCATACAGGTGCTAATTTTCTAATGTCTTGGCCTATATCCGGCATATCCTGCTGGATACCAGATACTGGATATTTCGCAATATCCAGCCAAATATCTGGCTGGATATCATATCTGGTGCACCCCTAGTAATGACTGTGGCCTAGTTTATCTCATTGGGCTAGGCCTGGCCTTAGTGTGCTCTATACCCTAAGCCCTAGGGTATTGGTTATATTTACTTTCCTAAATCCAATCATGAGTAAAGGAGTAACTTCTAAAAGTACTAAAAGGTTACGAGTGGATGATTCTAAGACCCTTGAGTTGGCTTGCAGTGATGACTTGATGGATTTGAGTAAGATCATTAAGCAAACTGACCATGCTATCACTTCTTTTTGCAAGAAAAGTTCCAATGAAGTTGCTCAAAGATTAGATACTCAGGAACCATCTAGTCTTACTCAACCCTAGAATTGTCCTGCATCTCCCACTAGACCTGCTACCAATAGTCCTGGACTTTTTAATCGGTATAAAATTTATATTTTTCAGGTTCAGCATGGCAATATGAAGTACAGGTATTTCTGATGAATTAACACAAGTTAGTCATTGTTCACTGTTCAAACTTCAAATACCTAAATTTCAAGTTATTTTTAACTACAAAAATTATATAGGATTTGTGATAAAAATTATTGATACTTTTAGAGAACCAAATAATTTGTTTGTAAAAATCTTGATACAGTGGACCCCCAATTTGAGTACGCATCGATTTGAGTACGCTCATCCATAGGCTCCTATTGACTCGACTTGAGTAGAAAACTCGATTTGAGTACGCCAGCCAGCTTGTTTGAGGACAAGGTCATGAGCTACTTTAAGTCATTCATAGCAAACAGGCAGAAGCAACAGAAAATTGATGCTTATTTCAAGCCCTCAAGTCCCCAACCCTCTACCTCTTCCATGTCATTGGCTGTGGGCCTAAGAACGCCTAGCCCTGATGAGTTACCAGACATCATCATGGAAGGAGACTCTCCCTCCAAGCAATAATTCCTTCCCTCCATTCCTCATCTGGAACTTCCAGCACATCAAGCAAGACTCCTACAGGATTATTCTATTTTGTCTATATTGTACAGTATGTATTTTGTATTCTATTCTGTCTATTTTTAATACAATTACTAAATTTCGTAGGCCAATTTCTATAGAAAAAGTAGGGGTGGGGTGAAATTTTTGGGTTTTGGAACGAAGTAATTAATTCCCATAGGTTATTAAGTTCGAATTGAGTACGCCATGCTGGAACAGATTACGTACTCAAATCGGGGGTCCACTGTACTTACCTATAGGTATATATCAAATCATGTATGTAGCTATATTATTATATGTATATATCTAATATACTATTTCAGAAATGAAGCCTTATATATATATATATATATATATATATATATATGTAAGTTTTTCTGCGCGCACCTACAGGTCACTACAATTGGTGTAGAACAATGCGGTTTTCACCATTTGATGCGTCTTTTTATTGTGCAGTGCCCATGCTAAAAAAAAATTCCCAAACATAAATCCTGCCCCCCCCCCCCTTTTAGGGGTACAGTTCTTCCCATTTCTTCATTTTTAATCATAATTTTGGCACAAAATGGGGGAGGGGCTGGGGTTAATGGGGAAACTCAGAAAAATAGATGCGATATATACAGGATGGGCGGAAAGTAGCTCTCTAATTTAAATTACATATAAATTATGTATAAATTGTGATTGTATTATGTTATGGTGTGTTCTCTAAAGTGGTACAATTGTAACGGTAATCTTTTTTTCTCTAAAGTGTTCTCTTTGTGTTCTCTAAAGTGGTACAATTGTAACGTTCATTTTTTTTTTTTTTATTTCAGATTGAAGGGTAACATGGCTGAGCGTTTAACACTGCAGGAGCGTGCCCAGTTGGCGGCACGGTACGAAGTTTGGCAATCTGTCGTTCGAGTTCAAAGATGGTGGCGGGCCATTCACGGACCACGTGCCCAAGTGGACCCGAAAACAATCAAGAACTGCCACTCGAAGCTCATGACCACGGGGTCTGTGGCAGATGTTCGAAGATGTGGTCGCCCTTCGACATCCAGGGCCCAGGAGACGGTGCAGGCAGTTCAGGAAATGTTCGCACGGAGTCCACGAAAGTCAACTCGCCAGGCAGCTCGGGAAAGTGGACTCTCCCGCTACTCAGTGCGAACTGTGCTGAAGAAGGAGCTGAACTGGCGTGCGTGGAAGCCGCATTACTGCCAATCTCTCGGACGAGGACTGCGACATTCGCATGGAGTTCGGGGAAATCATGCTGGCTTGGCTTGAAGACTGGCCCCATCTCTTCCGCAACATCCTCTGGAGCGACGAGGCGGTGTTCCACGTCGGAGGCTTTGTCAACCGCCACAATTGCCACTACTGGGCAGGAGAGGATCCCATGGTTACCGCTGAAAAATGGCAGAATCGGTTCAGTGTAACGGTGTGGTGTGGTATGACCTCAGATCAGGTTGTGGGCCCGTTCCTTCTGCGCAACACCATGAATGCTGAGTGGTACCTTGCTATGTTGCGAAACGAGGTCTGGCCAGTTGTCAGCACATGGGAGAACATCGACGATCTGATATTTATGCAAGATGGCGCCCCTCCGCACTTCGCTCTTGTTGTCCGTGAGTGGCTGGATGCCCACTTCCCTGGGCGTTGGATGGGTCATCGTGGTCCACATCAATGGCCAGCCAGGAGCCCCGACTTGACACCGTGCGACTTCTTTCTTTGGGGGTGGGTAAAGGAAGAAGTCTACCGCACCAAACCGAGGACATTGGAAGAACTGGAGGACCGAATTCGGGAAGTCATGTCCTCCATCCCGCCGGTGTTCCTGCTAAAGTCAGTGGATGCCATTCCTGGGCGGCTCCAGAAGCTGGTGGAAAGAGTTGGAGCCCACATTGAATTTTAGAGAAAACCTACCATGTATGCCTACCTTTTCATATTATTTCTTCTGAAATAAATGGATAATATACGTATTTTTTTACCAATCCAAAATAGGGAGCTACTTTCCGCCCACCCTGTATATGTAACCCAAAAAAAATTAGTGAATCCTTTGCAAGGTGCCAGCCCCCTTCTCCCCTTGGGGGTAATGGGGGAAGGGTGGGGGTAAATGGGGGAGAGGGGTGGGGTAATGGGGGAGGGGGTGGGGTTAATGGGGAAACTCAGAAAAAAAATTGGTGGGGTAAATGGGGGAGGGGGTATTGGGGGAGAGGGGTGGGGTTAATGGGGAAACTCAGAAAAAAAAAATGATAACCAACATCGATTCCGGTCAGGAAGATCATGCTTATCACAACTAATGGAACACTATAACAATATTATTGATGCACTCGAAACAATGAAAACTATGATTTGGCGGGCCGCAGGGCCCCCAATTACTGTCGGTTCAGTTATTTGGTCAATAAAACTATAGAAATGAACGCAGTCATGAAAATCTTAGGCTTCAAATCCGAGTTCATTGTATTAAGATTTGTGAAGCTTTAGATTTTCATGGCTGCGTTCTTTTCTGTAGTTTTATTGAATGAATAATTGGTTTGCCAGTATTAAGATTTGTGAAGCTTTAGATTTTCATGGCTGCGTTCTTTTTTGTAGTTTTATTGAATGAATAATTGGTTTTCCAGTAACTGGAAGGCCGCAGGCACCCCAATTACTGAGGCCCAAGGTGAGAGGAATAGGAATGATATCCAGATAAAGGGCTACTGATGTTCAAAATAAAATATGCCATAGGCCCACAATTCAGCCGAAGCACCGCAGATCTAGCAAAATCAGCGCATAGCGCCGACCTTTTGCTAGTATGAACTATTTGTAAAGTTTTCTTAAATAAAATGCTCAAAATTTTCAGCATGCACAATTTCAAATGCTTGTGGAAAGCAAACCCATGGAGATCCCACTCCAATTTTTTGCTTGAATGTGCTTCATCTAAAGGTCTTTACTTATGCCAATTTTCATCACCTTGAATTTTGAACTCTGACCTGAGGTCAAGGTCAAAGGTGAAATATAAACGCAACTTTTTTTTAATGGAATATATGCACTCTGTGCATAAAATTAAAGTTATTCTGCTGTCTTTTCTGAGCATTTTGACACCAAAATCATTAAAATCCACCCATTAGATCCTGAGTTATGACCTTTCAAAATCACAAGGTTACCCTGCTGATCCCAAATTTGGGGGGTCATTACTCCCAAACTATTTGACCCAAGTGGCTAAAATTTGGTCACACTTCATTACTCATCATACCCAACTACCACACCAAAAATCATTAAAATCAGTGAGATGACCTGACATAAGGTGTGTACACTTGACATGGGATGCCTCTATTTTGTTTGCTAGATCTATTACAGCAGATAGCCCCTAATTTGACACTTGGGCTCTACCCCTGTCAAATTAAGCAAATTTATGAATTAACTGAAATGTACAAATGTGTCCTATAATTCACGCTTTCAGAAAACCTATCACCCCTAATATGCACTTTTTTGTACTTCCCCAAAAAGTATGGAATGTCCCTTGTAATTTGCACATTTTCATAATCCCCAACATATTGGAGTATATGCAGGTGACCTGGCAAGCATTGGACAAAGTATCATGTTGGGACTTGTAGAAGGCTCATGTGGTATTTTTGTACTATATTTGGGTTAATTCATTCACTGTGCAAAATCTTATCCACTATTTTGATTCTGTACTTTTTCACTTTATTTGCATTTTTTAAAAAGTTTGAATTGTTCTTGGCTATTTTGATTTTGTACTTTTTCCACTTATTTTGCATTTTTTGGAAGTATGAAATTTTTTCAAATATTTCATACACTAAACCCGCACTAATTCAATATTGTCAGGGCTCTGGGTTGATTGAATTAGTGTGAAATATCAAATTCACCACAGAATATGTTTTTGCCTACATTTCACCTTGCAATTCAATAGATTGTGATTTTTACTGCACACTCATTTTGATGTTTGACAAAAGGATATTAATAAACCTATCAATGTTTTAATAACAAAAAAAATAATATAAATAATAAACATTGTATAAATAATAAGAAATAAGATTATTATACTTTACCAATGGAAACTATAGTTCAGGATGCAGAGGAATGATCAACATGTGGCACCACATGGGTAATTTTGTGTTTTTTGACCAGTTTCATATTTTTCCCTCCAAAAATCACGAAATTTTCTCACATTCTATCCATCAGAAAAAGTATAGAATTATCGCAAAATATTGAGTTGTGAATATATATATCGAATTAGTGAGGGTTCAATGTACTTCAAATGCTAATCATATTAAAGCAAAAAACAAATTATGGGGGTATGAATTAGAGGCTATCCCCTGTAATTATGCAGAGGTTACTGGATAAATGGAAAAAGCAAATGTACTAGGGGCACTCAATATATTTTGCCCCACCCTTTTTTCTTAGCTAAATAATAGGCCATGGGGCTGAAATGTCTTTTGGGCTATAAGTTTGAACTTTCTGTGCTTCACATAACTGGATTTTTCCACTTTGAACCTCCCCTCCTTGATAAAATCACTTTTAAACACACTTGTATAAAACCAATGGTTAATGCAGTTTCGAAAATGGCATCTGACAGTGATGTGCATTGTAAACAGAGAGCTGTTATTGAGTTCTTAACCGCAGAGAAGGAAGCAGTTGGAAATATTCAGAAACATCTACAAAACATTTATGGAGATGATGTTGATCAAAGCACAGTTGGATGCTGGTCTAAACATGAGAGATCATTGGAGAGAGGGAGAGCCAGCCTCGAAACATGAAAGGGGTGATTCTGGTGGACATTATGAAGAAAGGACAAACAATCAACTCAGAGGTATATATTGCTACCCTACAGAGACTCCAGAGATGTATAAAGTGAGTTTGACTAGAGAGAGAACTGGAAGACATCCTTCTTTTGCATGATAATTCAAGACCCCACAACAGCTTGCAAACAAGAGGCCATCACAAGTGAGGGAAGTGAGGTGAAATATATTGAGTGGCCCTCATAGTACCAATTTACAAAAAAGGTAGGTAGTAAAAATTAGGTAGGAAATTATAGGCCTGTTAGTTTAATATCATTGGTAGGAAAGCTATTAGAAAGAATTATAAAGAATAATATTCAAGATCATTTGGAGACTTTTAATCTTATTTCAAGTTCCTGACAGATTTAGATCAGGAAGGTCTTATTTGTCTAATCTCTTGGACTTTTTAGAGTTTGTAACTGAACAGGTAGATAATGAAAATGTATATATTATTTATTTGGATTTTAGTAAGACATTTGACAAGGTTCTTCAAAGGAGACTTCTATATAAATTAAAAGCTTATGGGATATTGGGGTCAGTTATAAATGGGGTAGAAAAATAGTTGGATGACAGAGAATAGAGAGTAATTCTAAATGGTCATGAATCTGGATGGCAGAAAGTGAAAAGTCGGGGTACCATACCACAGGGATCAGTGTTAGGTCCATTACTCTTTATTTTATATCTAAATGATTTAGAGAAGGAAACAGGTAGTGAAGTTTCTAAATTTGCAAATGATACCAAAGTTAGTTACCTAGTTACAAATATGGAAAATTCTTATGAACTACAAAAATATCTTGATAGATTAGTTGCTTGGGCTAGTAAATGGCAGATGGAATTCAGTATTCAAAAATGCAGTCATCCATTTTGGTAGAAATAATGAAAACTTTAGTTATGGGATGCAAGGGGACTGGCTTGAGGATGTTAGGAAAAAGATCTTGGCATTATAGAGCCTAGTTAGTAGGCTAGTGATCTAAAATTTTCTAAGCAGTGTTTAGAGACTACAAATAAGGAAAAATAAATGTTAGGAATTATTAAGAGAATGTTAGTTACAAGAGTAAGGAAGTCATCTGTAAATCATATAATTCTTTTGTTGGACCTCGCTCAGAAAACTGCATTTAAGCTTGGTCCCCTCAACTTGGACATGATATTGATATGCACAGTATGTATAAACAGACAAATTTTGCGAGAAATTAAATTGTGATTAAACGTGTAATATACTTCCATTTTTACATGAAAAGTGATTAGTGAGTGTTAATATTGCTGCAGTGGCTGAGTAGGTAGGCCATAGTCCCCCGAGTATCAAGAGTCTTCAAACCACCCAGTACCCTTTTAAGTTTCTGGGTTCGTGACAATAAATTGTTCAGGCAAAAAGGAAGTGACCCACGTTTTATCCATTTTATTATAACTGGAATGAATAAAAGTTTTATTACAAAAGTATAAATGACCAGAATACTGGCAATATTATAATTAATAAGGAAAACTCTGGAAAAACAAACAACAATTAGTGAGGTTCAGCAGAAAAACAGGAAAGTAAGCGGGAGACAAGCACAGAAAAATGGTTTGTGAAAACATGTGAAACTCTGTCCCAGCCCAGTTACACTCCAAACTTGACCCTGTGGCCAGATTTCTTAATAAAAGGCTAGATACTAGTCTTTTTGGTTTATGAGCCTGATTGCCGTGGCAGTCCCAGAGTGGTCAACTGTAGCTGATACAACCCCAATGGACTTTGTAGGTCCAACTAGGTTAGATTCGCAATGCCAACAGGATGTATCTGGACTAGTTGAGCTAGCTGGTAGATTTCCTACATGGTTTCATGTTTTCAATTTATGAAATGTAATGAATGGCATAAAGTCAAAAGTCAGACAAGGAATTGGATTAGAGGGAATAAATATAATGTGGTAGCAACTAATAACAGATTTCAAGTACAGGAATACCTCGGATAAGACGGTTTCAAACAGGACGGATTTCGCAATAGGACGGATTGAATATTATAATATAAAATTAATTATTTAATGTAATATTTAAGATATTTCTAAAAGGAATGTCAGTGCGACGATATATTAAGTTTCAAACAACCCGCGCGCGGTCTATGAAGAAGAAGAAGCGAAAGAGGAAGATGCGGAAGCAGAAGACGTTCCTACAAAAGAATTTTCAACTGGTGATCTTGCAAAAATTCTGCAAACAGTCGACACTCTTGCTGATCAGATTATGGAAGGCGATCCAAACATTGAACGTAGCATTAGAGTTTGACTATCTATAGATGATGCTATTCGATGCTATAAAGATATGTTTGAAGAGAAGTCAAAATCTGTGCAGACAACACTTTTAAAATATTTTACTAAAAAATAACTTATCTTATGTCTTCAATAAAACCTTTCAAAATATTTTTTAATTTCTTTTTGTGGAATGTTCAATTAAAATCTTTTTAAATATTTAGAAAAAAATATCTTATGTCTTTTGTAACTAGTGTACAGTATACGGAATATAAACGGAATATAATAATCTTTATTTTTATAAACTTTGTTTACTTTTATACAGTTAAAACCTTTAAGTTCATTCTTATTGTTTTATTTCACATTTAAACATGTTAAATCATTATAATTATCGAAAATAATCATACAAAAAACATAATTTAAAATGTCTTGGGACGACCTACAGTATTTCCCATTAAAACATGCCTCGAACAGGGCGGTTTCAAACAGTGCGGCATGTCGGCGGAACGAATTAACCGTCTTATCCGAGGTATTCCTGTACTTGGTAAATTAGATGAAGCAATAAAATTGCGAATTTACCATGGTTGAGGACTCTGTCATTAGGAATCAGTTATTTTGATTACTTAAATTTTTTTTTTTTCCTTTTGTAAAGCTAGTTCCTACTGTGTAGCAAGTAGCAAAGACTTTACAGTCTTAAAAGTCTGAAGAAATATATCCCAAGATGAAATGTATTCATTACATAATTTTGTGACTACTCTGAGAATAAAATACAGGGTTGTAGGAAAAATGTATGTACGGTATCTATACAGTTACCATCCCATAAACTTTTGATTTTTAAGAAAATTGTTTTTCTATTTTATTAAGAGCATTGTACTGTAGATTCACTGATAAATTCCTATTTACTTTTAATGTTAAATGTATTCCCCCATTCTAGGGATGTACTGATATGGCTTTTTAGCTGATAACTGATACCGATAATTAAAAATAGTATCAGCTGATAATTGATACCGATATCCAGCTAGGGTTTATTAGTTTGTCATATTTTTGTAACATATTCATAATTTATTTTGTGTTGAAAATTTGGCAACAAAGCAATAATCCTTTTTATTAAAGATGGCAACACTGCATTAGATATCATAGTTTTGTTTGTTATACAATTGGACTGCAGGCCTATGTTGGGCTTAGTAAATGTGTTTTTAACCAGCTAGCTGGATTAGTATTGTGAGCTATGACTAAAGATAGTTTTTTGGTTTTCTAGGCTTTATATCTTATTTCTCAAAGGATTTACACTTGTTTGGTTGGCTGTTTGAAAAGAAAATTGGGTAAAACTTGTGTGTTACACTTCTTAGGACCTAGGCTATGATTTATATTTTATAAATTTATAAATATTTATATTTATAAATACACTAAATTAATAATATAAAATACAGAGCTTTCCGATAACACCTCTTTCGTATATAATAACCTTTCCATATACCTAAAACTAATCTCTTAAAACAAATGAAATGAGTGACAATTAATCCTAACATTATAAGTGAACTAGAAAGCTTGTAAAAAGAGTCCTTTCACTTATTTTTACTTTTTATGCAACCCAATCTAAGGATAATCGCTCTCAAAAGCATATGGGAAGCAATACCAATAAAAGGTTTAGAACAAGAGAAGGAAGAAAGAAGGGGAGAACAAGAGTGAAAAGGGTGAGAAAAAAAAGGATAGTGAGAGAAAGGAGAGAGAAAAGGGAGGGTACACTGGAGGGGCGGACAGAATTGCCACTTGCCGATGGTGTTGCTGCCTGAACCCTCGCCTTTCTTTGGTTGTATGATAATCTTTAAAGGGGTTAAGTTAGAAGGGGGCATTTCACCCTTATTTTATTTTTTGTTACCATAAATTAATACCTACTTAATTTGTCTAATGACCATACATGGATTTCACCTGCGAATTCTTTAATAAATATGGAATTTGGGTGTTAAGTCTCTTAGTAAATCACGAGCACAGATCACAAATGTAAAAGATAGTTCTGGGTTAATATTGACTCCTGATAAGGAAGGCAAGTTTCCTGGGAAACTTCCCTGGTTAACTTATTTTTATTTTAAACACTGTAAAATGATTCAATAGTACCAACCACTCAAGGGAACCTGAATACAACTGCACCAAATGGTACACTTCTCAGGCGAAGGACAGAATGTATTATGAATGTGGGCGAACCAACGAGCTTCAACGTAGATAATTCATCATGGAAAACACAACAACAACAGAGGCCTTATTGCTGCCAATACCTCACATATTTAAAAGAGGTCGGCTATGTTCATAGGCATTTCCTCAATAGTAGTTTGATAATGTTCTTCGATGTCCTACAGGACACAAAGGTCATTGGCAGTTACGAAGTTAATTGCAACACCTTTTCAACCAAATGAACCTCCACAACCAATTCTATGAACGTAGTTTTCATGGTTGGTTGGGAGATGAAAAAATAACGAGTTATGTGAAGTTATAAAACAATAAAATATTGGAAATTTTATCTTCTAAATAGTCTTTTATTCATAATTTTGGAAATATCGTACTTTTGAAATATCAGCTGATACCGATACTATTAAAAATCTACCAATGTCACCGATACTGATATATAGGTACATCCCTAATATACAGTATATAATAATAATGAGGATGTAACTGGACTGGTCTGAACCAAGCTTCAAAAGAGATGCTCTGGACTAGTCCAGACGACTATTTTTCAGTTTTTGCAAGTGTTATAGTGTGAAGTTCAGCCAAACTGCTTGCTCATTTTAATGTCATAGAAATAATGCTTCAGTATGTTTCTGGTCCCAGGATCTCAGGTTGCATTACTAATATACTTGTGTGTGTGTAAATAAATATATACACACTGTGTGTGTGTGTGTATATATATATATATATATATATATATATAATATATATATATATATATATATATATATATATATGGGCTACATCATGGCCAATGTTGTAACATTGCTTCCTGGAGATCAGCAAAGTTAAATGACATTGAGTCTGGGTAGTAGTTGAATTGGGAGACTGTCCTCTATGCTCAGATTATGTAGCGACCCATGGTTTGGATCCCATGTAAAGCTGTAGGTCCCCTCTGTCATATGGGTCATTCCACGTCAAGTGGACCTGTAGTCCCCACTTCACCATGTCAGATTTTGTTCTAACTTTGCTCACAGATTCCTTTAAGCCTTAAAGGAAGTTCTGCAATGTTTTAGTTCCATATCTCTTGTGGTTCTGTCACTAGGGCTCCAAGAGCATGGGCTACTTTGTCCATCACATTGAGCACCAAATTATTTGTGCCATTTTTAGCCAGTCAGCATTCCACAGTAACAAATCCTTCTGCTCTAAAAATTTGCTCCTAGGGTCAAAATTTACTGTAGATTTCAAAACTCGCATTACTAGAGCTCTAGGAAGTATAGATTTTCCATAAAATATCCCCAAAGAGGCTTCAAATTACATTTTGATTCCTGGGAAGCCACTTTTAGAAAATTATAGCTCTGGATCTACTTGACTCTGTGAACTTTTGTTAGAAACCAAGAAAGTAATGCCCATATGCTACAAAATGTTTCAATCTGGATCTTCCTACCTGTTCTAGTTGCTAAGTTACGGTATAAGGCATCAAAAATGGCCAAAATTAATTTGTGACAAAAATGTCCCATCTTTAAAGCTCAAAATGATCATGCGGGACAGCTCGCACCATACTCTAACAAAAACCAATGAAAAGAGCATGTCCTGAAATACTAGGGCTGAGTTTTTTATTTTGGTGTCTTGCTTTTTTGTAGGTCTAGTAGAGCTTAGAAATTTTGTTCCGTATGATGTTTCTAGCATTATATTTGTTAATTTATTTGCACTCCTGCATTGGTCCATGGTGGCTAAGCCACTGCCAATTTCTCTAATTGATAACTATTAAAGATAAAGATAATTTATTAATACAAAGGAATCTGTTTCAGTTTTTTGAGAAATTGGCAACCCCATCGCCAAGGGGCCACGCCTGATAGTCCTGCAGGTCCAGCCACAGGTCCCACCCACCCACCAACTCATCTTTCCTTGACTTTCTAACTGGATCCAGAACTGTGCAACTCCTCCTCAAAGCTTTCAAACAAATTTTCTATAGTAGACAAGGTATTCCCTGGCAGCATGTACCCCCTTCCCGTGGCACTCAGTGTAGAAGCAGGAATAGTTGTCAAGATATGCTGCTCTGGAATCCAACAAGTGTCTTTTCTAGATGGCCACTGAAACTGTTGTGCTGGTCCATGAGGGTGCATAAATGTAATTAATGCATCTTTTTCTTTCTCACAGACTTCACAAATGTTTCCAAGCCACCACAAATCATCATAAATGCATGCCACATATTGGTCTGGTTGCAGTTTCAACTGTCATTGATCAATGTCACTGTATATTCCAACATTGGCCACAAAATAACATGTAGATCTTGAAACTTGGCTAACTTGAATCTGTTTATCATTTACTGGAACAAAATGATGATTTTTTCGAGTTCCAGCTACTGTATGCCCATGATTAAATATTATTTCCTGTGCTTCTCTCTCTGCTTTTATTTCATCAGTTGAAACAAAAAAGAATGTAATTCCGTGCACATCTTTTTGGCAAAATTCAGAGAGATCGGTAGGTGTGAGAATCTGACCAGTTACTGGTCTTTGCAAGCTGGTACGAACTGCCAATCTTTTCACAGTGCCCCCTACACCATCACATGCTGATTTTCCATGGCTGGTAGCAAAAAAGTTCCATTCTGCTGTTATCCCACCAAAATCTTTGCTGTGCCAACAAAGGTTCATAAAATTTTTGTAGTTTTTGTACTGGCCTGCAGCACCATCACTGAAGTAATGAATGTGCTTGATTACTTCAAAATTTTCTTTCAGAAATCCAATCAACTTCTTCAGAAAGACATGTACTGCAACAGTATCATGCTTCAGACAGTCACTGATGACACAAAAACATTCACTTCTAATTTCATCTGAAACTTTGTGATACATTACAAAAGGATGCAGTGTTGCTTGGCTGTTGTCCCAGTGAAAACCTTGCGCTGCATCTTGTACCACAAAAGAATAGTTCTCTGCAAAATCCATTAAGATTATTGCTTCTTCAGGTTTTATTTCCTCCTTTAGGGACTTCAGGTGAGCACTTTGGTGATTTGAAACGTAATGATGACCACAAAGGAAGATAATTTTTGAAGTCAGTTCTGTGATAAAATCCTCTACTGACAACTGTTTCATAATCAAGGTGTCCCTGTCAGTGTGAACCCATTGTTTATATTCAATCATTTCTTGTGGATCCATTTCTGCTTGTTCTGTAAAAATAGCTGAAAGGTGATCTTCTAGTGCTGGTGCTCCAGGGCACAGTTCACATTGTAGCATACAGTCTTTTGACTCCAAATTGCAAACACATTTTTGCATCAGCATTTTGTAATCCTCATGAATATCAGCTCCAGCCAACATCAGTTTCACATTTTGGTGAATTGTACATACACAAACACTGTGTACCCCTGCTACACCAACTGTCACACCACTTTGGTGAAGTTCACAGAACTTAGAGAAGCCAATTTCAGGGCCATTTGATCTTTGTAAGCAATGTACATTTCTTTCAAATTGCTGAGCAGCAGTCTTTTTTGTTTTTGAAGCTTTTTTCCATCAATCCTGACAGACACCCAATCTTTCTTCCCTGGGCACATCGGCTGAATTCATCATCTTCATAAAACTTTTGAACTTTTACTACTACTTCCTCAGGCAGTGTTTTTCCTTTCTTTTTTCCTGGTATTGCAAGAATACCTGACTCTGCTTTCAACTTCCTGGCTGTTTTAACCATTCAAGAGAAACTCCAAATTCTTCTGCTGTTTGTTGTATAGACCAGCTGTTAGGCTCCAGAGTTAGAATCTGCAGTTTCCTTTCTTTGTCTGATAATTCCATTTGGCTTTTCAATTCTTCCAACAGTATTTCATAATCTTCACAATTTCTGCACCTCTGCTGACTTGTGCTAGCTTCCGTTTCACCCACATCAATCCCTGTAAGAGCTGCCATTTTCTGACCAATAGCTTCTTGTGCTTGTCTTGTCTTTCTTTTGACATATCCTGGTAAATCTCTCTTGCTCACTTTTTGTGGCTTTACAGGGGAAATGTCAAGTGCTGAACAGCTGGTGTCTAGTTTCTGCTTTTGTGCTTCTGGTGGATCAAATGATTCACTTGATGATGTTGAACTGATTCTTTGTATTTCAGCCCTCTGTTTCCTGCAATCAGGACAAAGTTTCTGTCCAGGCTTGATGTCTTTGCCAGTCTCTTCCTTCAACAGTTGAGCTGTTGCAATGTCAATTGCCTGAAGTGATTTTTTGGGTAATGTTGATTTATGATATTCAAATGGGTTGCAACAGTGCTTCTGCAGACTCTCATATCTGGTCAAAAGAAGCTGTTTATGGTGCAAGCATATGCATGCATCTTCCTTAAATTGGACTACTACTATTCCTGTTTGAGGAAAAAGTAGTTGTCTTTCCTGAACTGTCAGCTCTGTGAACAGTTTCAAACCACATTTTCTGGAATATGTTTTCAGGTGACACTCTGTTCCCTCTTTATTTCCAATAGTACAAGCTTCCAGTTTTCTTTGTTTCCATGGGTTCTCCCACATGAACACTACTTGTATCTGATGATTCAGCCATTTTCAGTTTTGATCTGAAAACAATAATAGTCACGTATTACATGTTGTTGAACATAAATAAAAGTATTATGTATAGCATAGCACATAGCACATAGTCCTGCACTATATAATTGGTAATAAGAACAAAAGAAAAATAAAACATTGTGCCAATGAAATAACAATTATAATGCTAGAAACATCACATGGAACAAAATTTCAAAGCTCTACTAGACCTACAAAAAAGCAAGACACCAAAAAAAAAACTAGGCCCTAGTATTTCAGGACATGCTCTTATCATTGGTTTTTGTTAGAGTATGGTGTGAGCTGTCCCACATGATCATTTTGAGCTTTAAAGATGGGACATTTTTGTCACATAAATTAATTTTGGCCATTTTTGATGCCTTATAACTCAGCAACTAGAACAGGTAGGAAGATCTGGATTAAAACATTTTGTAGCATATGGGCAGTACTTTCTTGGTTTCTAACAAAAGCTCACAGAGTCAAGTAGATCCAGAGCTATAATTTTCTAAAAGTGGCTTCCCAGGAATCAAAATGTAATTTGAAGCCTACTTTGGGAATATTTTATGGAAAATCTGTACTTCCTAGAGCTCTAGTAATGTGAATTTTGAAATCTACAGTAAATTTTGACCCTAGGAGCAAATTTTCAGAGCAGAAGGATATGTTACTGTGGAATGCTGACTAGCTAAAAATGGCACAAATAATTTGGCGCTCAATGTGATGGACAAAGTAGCCCATGCTCTTGGAGCCCTAGTGACAGAACCACAAGAGATATGGAACTAACACTTTGCAGAACTTCCTTTAAGGCTTAAAGGAATCTGTGAGCAAAGTTAGAACAAAATCTGACATGGTGAGGTGGGGCACTTTTCCAAAATTGGTCCACTTGATGTGGAATGACCCATATGACCTTAGAATGTTGCAAAGGAGGTTAAATAACCTCAATTAAAAAAAAAATTATATATACTGTAGGGTGGTGCAAAGTCACGCATCATAGGAACTTTGTGTTGATTATATTACTATTTTTTTCTTTTAGGTAGGGGATAGCTGCAAAATTAACAGTAGATGAGAGGGTGAGCTTGGTTTTATACATGGAATATCAGGTACTACAAGAATTTAAATTCTGTACTGGTAGTCCATACATTAAAACAAAGCTCACCCTTTCATCTAGTGTTAATTTCACAGCCATCCCCTACCGTACATAAAAAAAAAAAAAATTATAATCAACACTGAAAATTCCTATGATGCGCGACTTTTGTGCCACCCTGTATATACATGCATACTGAATAATCTTTTAAAGGAATATAAATTTAGTTGTATATTTCAATCTGACCTTGCCCTACAAGTTATTTTCTAGGACTTAGAATGATTATCTTGCCATTAAATTTGAGAACAGCATTTTGTAATGTATTGAAAGCAAATTGGATTAAGATAAATTCCTCTCAAAGGTGCTTTTCATCTCTCTGTTTTGACAAAAATTTGGTAAGTGAGAAGCCACTGGTTTTATTGAATTTTTTGGGGGGGCAGGGGTGTAAAGTAAAACAAGCTAACAAGAGACATGTAGGCATAGGCCTATTACAGTCATAGTTCTTTCCTTTTTGAGAATCTATCTTTCATAAACATTAAAATAAACCCTTGGCCTACAGGACTTATATTAATTTATCTACCTAATAGATATGTAAACTTGATGCCTTTTAGTAGGAACCTACTCTGTTAAGGCAAATATAAAAAAGTATGCTTGAAACTAGATACTGTACAAGTAAAATATTATAGGAGGATTCTAAAAAAATTTAAAGCTGAAGTTTTTAATGTTTTCATTTAACCCCTTTTCTCAGATAGACCACAAGACATCTTCATATAGATGTTCCAATGCTAAATGGAAAACATTTTGCAATGAAGCTAGAGCTGTTCATAGACTTCTTGAAAGGTAAACAATATGAAATGTGGTATAAAAATCAAGAGAAGAAGGAATTATTCATTTATAATGTTTGAAGTATTTAATGTAATAGGGTTGGCTGTTCCACTAGTGCAGCCCTTGTGAAGCCCTTGTGAAAAGGATTTGAACTAGTTTTAGGAAATTTAGGTTCAACTATAACATTTGTGTACTAGGCTAAATCTATATAATTATTACCATATACAAGTTGTGGTCTACATAGAATAAACAGATGAGGTTAAATGGAGAGATATAGTTTAAGTTGTAAAGGCTGTATTTCAGATGAAAGTTTAAAGTTCTTTTTGGGCATTCTAGCATGAGTGGCCCATGTAGTGTACACCAGGGTTGTGGAGTCGGTCCAAAATTTTCCGACTCCGACTCCGACTCCGACTCCACACATTGTAAAAATTCGACTCCGACTCCACACATTGTAAAAATTCGACTCCGACTCCGACTCCACACATTGTAAAAAATCTAAAAATCCGACTCCGACTCCTCACATTTTAAATATACGACTCCGACTCCTCTAGTGTTTCACTCTATAATTATCATAATAATAAGACATTTCATCACCACCACATGAATCGTCAGGTTACTTTCTAGGATAAGGGAACATTCAAATATTAAGAAGGATGTTGACTTGTAGATATTATCATATTAAGGGATTTTTATTTTTTTCCAATAATATATATATATATATAAATGAAAAAGATTCTCTTAAACATAATTAAGGTCTAACCAGTAGTAGTCCTACTTAAAATTGAATAACCCTTAACCTAGTGGCTATAACCAGGGTTGTGGAGTCGGTCCAAAATTTTCCGACTCCGACTCCGCACATTGTAAAAATTTGACTCCGACTCCGACTCCACCCTGAAACGTGCGACTCCACGACTCTGACTCCACGACTCCGACTCCACAACTCTGGTGTACACTTCATTGTTTTATTGTTATTTACTTTATTACTTTCCCCTTATCATTGCTCTTTCTTCTCTTTTACACCCAAAGGAAATGCCAATTCACCACCCTACCTCCTCTGATTTTAATGCTTTATGTTGTATAAGATAACTTGGATGGTGAACTTGCCTAGCTAATTTTCAGCTCAATGCAACAAGTGGTTCATGAAATAGAGGGATCTGAAAATTCAAGGTGAAGGCCAGGTCACTGACCTTTAGAAAGCCTTAGCATAATCCATATTGGTTGTAGACCTATAAAACTATAACATTTTTAACTCAGCAAGATGTGAACAATCCAAAGCAATAAAAAATGATGGGCCAATTAGGAAAAATACTGAATTTTTTTAAAAGGTCAAAAGTTGACCCAATGACTTTGAAGTAGCTACACCCAGGGCTGTGGAGTCGGAGTCATGGAGTCGGAAGTAAATTCATTGCTAGAGGAGTCAGTAAAAATGGACTGACTCTGACTCCTTTTTTTTTTATGATGTACTTTATATTGGTTCAGGTTAAAGCTCCTAATAGGAGCTTTAACCTCCTATCTTGCATTATAGTTATTTTATGATGATTCCCCTACATCATGATCTTTCTAGGAGCTTTTCCTGCATATCACTAATTACTGTTGATTTTCTTTTCAGAAATTTATATTTGAATACATTCTGTGTAAGCTAATTCTAAATTTTTATTTTCTGGGTTAATATAATCAAAGTATATTTTATATTATTATTTAGAGGCAGGAGTCTGAGTCTGAGTCGGAGTTGGACCTTCTAAAATTCTAGGAGTCGGAGTCGGAGGCTTGGTCTACCGACTCCACAGCCCTGGCTACACCTAACCAAAAATGTTTTACAGAAGGGTCATTCCAGCATGACACTCGTTTCATTTGGAAACAACTTTTCACAACATTTTTTAATATAGCTCACTGAAGAAAGCAGTTGAGGATGTAATTTTTTTATCACAAACACCCAAGAATCTAAGCTGACAAACAATAGCATTATTTCATATATCCATGTATTTATTAATTTTTCTATTAATGGAAAAAGTTGCCATGATGCTTGTTACACAAATGCAACCTCCACTGTCAGGTTAAGTGATATTTATACAAATCTCTGTGAACTGGGTTATGTTTTCCGCACTTGCCATATATGAGGTTGTAGGTCTGTGTTTAAGGAATTTATTAATGCCCAGTTTATTAAAAAATGTGTACCTATCTGTTAAAATGATATATAGCAATTTGTGTGTGATATGCTCGTTACAAAAAAATGTGATGCTTGTTGCCTTCTATTTCATTGGTTTTACATAACATTTCAGACAAACTTAATCATATCTTTTTCCCTCTCCTTATTAAATATTTTGTTTGGGCTGTGCCCCAAACTGGTGACCCCTAATTATTAATTTCAGTTTAATTCATTAATTATAGTAAGCCTACTTGATAGGCCACCACAAATTGGTGATCCATAGGCTATTATATATATATATATATATGGAAATGAACTCAGAATGGTCCCCTGAGGTGTTTTATGATACATACAGACTGTGCACACGGAGTTCCTTGTTCCATGCACGGTCTGTGTGTATCATATATATACAGTATATATATATATATATATATGTATAGAAACGACATAAGTATAGAGGAGTGTTCTGCACACGAGGAAGAGAAATAATGAACAAATGAAAAATGTGACTGCCCGGGAATCGAACCCAGGACCTTCCGATTGCTGGTCAGACATGCTACCACTACACCACGGGCCTCAATCAGTCAGAAGTTGCAATTCTCCTACATAGGGCAGAAACCAATGCCTTGAGAGGGCACCCTCGCAAATCGTGAATATGTACATTTAACTGCAATGACCATGCAGTATATTAATATATAGAAACGACGTAAGTATAGAGGAGTGTTTGCAGTTAAATGTACATATTCACGATTTGCGAGGGTGCCCTCTCAAGGCATTGGTTTCTGCCTATGTAGGAGAATTGCGACTTCTGACTGATCGAGGCCCATGGTGTAGTGGTAGCATGTCTGACCGGCAATCGGAAGGTCCTGGGTTTGATTCCCGGGCGGTCACCTCATTTTTCATTTGTTCGTTATTTCTCTTCCTCGTGTGCAGAACACTCCTCTATACTTACGTCGTTTCTATACATTAATATACTGCGTGGTCATTGCAGTTAAATGTACATATTCACGATTTGCGAGGGTGCCCTCTCAAGGCATTGGTTTCTGCCGTATGTAGGAGAATTGCGACTTCTGACTGATCGAGGCCCGTGGTGTAGTGGTAGCATGTCTGACCGGCAATCGGAAGGTCCTGGGTTCGATTCCCGGGCAGTCACCTCATTTTTCATTTGTTCTTATTTCTCTTCCTCATGTGCAGAACACTCCTCTATACTTACGTCGTTTCTATACATTAATATACTGCGTGGTCATTGCAGTTAAATGTGTATATATATATATATATATATATATACAGGGTGGGCGGAAAGTAGCTCCCTAATTTAAATTACATATAAATTATGTATAAATTGTGATTGTATTGTTATATTGTTATGGTGTGTTCTCTAAAGTGGTACAATTGTAACGGTAATCTTTTTTTCTCTAAAGTGTTCTCTTTGTGTTCTCTAAAGTGGTACAATTGTAACATTCATTTTTTTTTTTTTCATTTCAGATTGAAGGGTAACATGGCTGAGCGTTTAACACTGCAGGAGCGTGCCCAGTTGGCGGCCTGGTACGAAGTTTGGCAATCTGTCGTTCGAGTTCAAAGATGGTGGGGCCATTCACGGACCACGTGCCCAAGTGGACCCGAAAACAATCAAGAACTGCCACTCGAAGCTCATGACCACGGGGTCTGTGGCAGATGTTCAAAGATGTGGTCGCCCTTCGACATCCAGGGCCCAGGAGACGGTGCAGGCAGTTCAGGAAATGTTCGCACGGAGTCCACGAAAGTCAACTCGCCAGGCAGCTCGGGAAAGTGGACTCTCCCGCTACTCAGTGCGAACTGTGCTGAAGAAGGAGCTGAACTGGCATGCGTGGAAGCCGCATTACTGCCAATCTCTCTCGGACGAGGACTGCGACATTCGCATGGAGTTCGGGGAAATCATGCTGGCTTGGCATGAAGACTGGCCCCATCTCTTCCGCAACATCCTCTTGAGCGACGAGGCGGTGTTCCACGTCGGAGGCTTTGTCAACCGCCACAATTGCCACTACTGGGCAGGAGAGGATCCCATGGTTACCGCTGAAAAACGGCAGAATCGGTTCAGTGTAACGGTGTGGTGTGGTATGACCTCAGATCAGGTTGTGGGCCCGTTCCTTCTGTGCAACACCATGAATGCTGAGCGGTACCTTGCTATGTTGCGAAACGAGGTCTGGCCAGTTGTCAGCACATGGGAGAACATCGACGATCTGATATTTATGCAAGATGGCGCCCCTCCGCACTTCGCTCTTGTTGTCCGTGAGTGGCTGGATGCCCACTTCCCTGGGCGTTGGAGGTCGTCGTGGTCCACATCAATGGCCAGCCAGGAGCCCCGACTTGACACCGTGCGACTTCTTTCTTTGGGGGTGGGTAAAGGAAGAAGTCTACCGCACCAAACCGAGGACATTGGAAGAACTGGAGGACTGAATTCGGGAAGTCATGTCCTCCATCCCGCCGGAGTTCCTGCTAAAGTCAGTGGACGCCATTCCTGGGCGGCTCCAGAAGCTGGTGGAAAGAGTTGGAGCCCACATTGAATTTTAGAGAAAACCTACCATGTATGCCTACCTTTTCATATTATTTTTCTGAAATAAATGGATAATATATGTATTTTTTTACCAATCCAAAATAGTGAGCTACTTTCCGCCCACCCTGTATATATAAAGTGATTGATCTCGGGATAATAATCACGGATGATGTGAAATTCGAAACACAAAATCAGATAGCGATAAATAAAGCAAAATGAGTCACCGGACAGGTACTAAGAACATTAAGAGAAGGGACAGGACAGTAATGATTCCCCTGCTAAAAACACTGATTATACCAAAACTTGAATACTGCTCAGTTTTGATGTCCCCATATAAAAAGGAAGAAACTAATAAACTAGAAGAAATGCAAAGGCATTTCACAGCCAAGATTGATGGCTGCAAAGAACTCAACTACTGGGAAAGACTACGGTATGTAAACTAAATCTGTACTCCCTGGAAAGAAGAGGAGGAGAGGTACACCATAATCTACATATGGAAAATGATTGAAAAACTGGTACCAAACCTAAAACTAAACCCAATTACCATTCAAACAACACTGGAAAATAGGAAAGGCAGAATGTGTAGTGTTCCCAAATTAAAGGCCTGATAAGGGACCTCCTCAACTCTGAAGGAAAATAGCTTGGTTGTCACGGGGTCAAGACTTTTCAACCAGCTTCCAAAGGACCTCAGAAGCATAATGGGGGTCAAAGTTGAAGTCTTCAAGAGAATACTGGATGCCTGGCTCAGGATGGTACCAGATGAGCTGGGTATGCCTGGCTATGTATGGTGGAGAGTGCAAGAAAGTGACTCACTCCTCCACCAAGCCAGACCTAGAGGCAGGGCCACCAGCTTGACCTCAGTGTGAAGAGAGACCAATGCACAAAACAACATAAGGTAAGGTGTGTGTGTGTATGTATATATATATATATATATATATATATATATATATATATATATATTACACATACAGGTGACCCTCAGTATACATGGAGGTTAGGTTCCTGAAAATGCCCGTGTAAACGGAAACTGTGCATACAGGGACTAATACCTTATGGGAAAAAATACAATCAATCCCTAGACCAATTGACCCCCTTCCTATGACCAACTAACTATATTTCCTCATACATCACTAAAACACATACAGAAACAGCAAAACACATACTATACATACATGTATATTTATATATTAACTGCACATAATATTATTAGTGCAGTAACAAGAAAAAAATGGTTTAACTTACAAATAAAGGTAGGCAGATTGGGTAGAGTTGTTGCGGACGATGTTTACTGGTGAGAGTGTTGTTATTTATTGTGATTATTTGTTGTGATTTATTTTTTTAATTGTAGTACAGTACTAATAAAGTATAAAAATACATTGTAAAGAAGTTAAAATCATTAGAGATGCATATATTTAACATAACGATTAATTAAAATAGTGGATAACATCCTTTATGTGATGTATATTTGTAAATTTGCAAAATTGGTAATAGAATCCTCACCACAATTAGATTCAATATTGGGGGATTGGTTAGGGCAATTGCATTGTAGATTGGCAACACTGGTAACTGGTGCGCTACTAACTGAGTGAGTGGTGGAGGGGTAGGGAGGGGAGGGGTAGAGTGACAGGCCACCACACACAGCTGTGTCAGCTTGGGAAACCATGTATGGATGAGATCCCCTCCCGTGTATATGGGGGGTGGGGAGCAATACCAAAACAGTGTATAGCTGAAACCATGTATACAGAGGGTCACCTGTATATACTACCAGTCAAAAGTTTAAGTACACCCTGAAATATTCATAAATTTCAAATTTTGTTAAAGTTTATTTATTAACTAAGTTATCATGATACATATTCATAAGTACAAACATGGGAACTTTAATAACAAATCAGGACAATTTACCAAAAGCAAAGTATAAATTTTAGATTCATCAAAATAGCTTCCTCTAGCAGCAATTACAGCAGAACAAATTTGAGGCATGCGCTCAACAAGAGAAAGAAGATAGTCTGGTGAAAGCTGCTGCCAGTGCTCTTGTAAGGGTTCCTAGAGCTTCTGAGTGCTGGATGGCTGCTTGGCTTTCACTCGTTGATCCAGTTCATCCCACACTAGCTTGATGGGGTTCAGATCCGGGGACTGTGCTAGCCATTCCATAGCTGTGAGCTGATGTTGCTGTTCTTTCTGCTTCAGGTAATTTTGACATAGCTTGAAAGTGTGTTTAGGATTGTTGTCTTGCTGCATTATGAACTGTTGCCAACTAGTCACAGTCCAGATGGGATGGCATGGTGCTGTAGAATGCTGTGATATCCACGTTAGTTCAGTATTCCAATGACTTTGTGGAGATCTCCAACTTGCTCCCCTGCAAAACATCCCCAGACCATCACACTTTCTCCACTGTGCTTTACTGTTGGCACAACACACTGCTGTGTCATTCTTTCACCCACTCTGTGCCACACAAGTACTCTGTGTTTGGATCCCAAAACTTCGAATTTTGATTCGTCAGTCGAAAGGACAAATTTCCACTGCTCAACAGTCCATTTTTGGTGTTTTTTAGCCCAGGATAACTTTTCTTTTTGTTCTGGAGTCTCAGCATTGGTTTCTTTGCTGCAGTTCATCCTTTTAATCCTGCCTCTCTTGGTCTTCTCTGAACAGTTGATGTTCAAACTGTGGTACTTCTGGAGTTGTTCAGCTGGGCTTTGATTTCAGGTGCTGTGAGGCATCTGTTGCGCAGACTGGTGACTCGGATATTTTTACTTGTCCTCTGAGTCTGTTGTGGTTCTTGGTCACCCTGACCTTTTTCTGCCCTTATTTCAACCAGTTCCTTTGTACCATTTAATGGCACAAGCAACTGCATTCACAGAAACTTTTAATTTTTTTGCAATTTGCCTTGGTGATTGTCCCTCATTTCTCGGTTACAATCGACTGTCTTTTTTCTGTTAACTGAGCTTTGGCACCCATTTTTGCTTTTTGAAACACAGAAATATACCTTAAACTAACAGTTAGCTCCTCTCCAAGGATTTTATATGTAAGGACCTGCAGCGCATGTTAATAACTGAACATGTGTATCAACATACTCCTGAAGAAACCCACTACCCCAGTAAAGACTTTTAAACTGTTTTTGGACCTTTTTGCAAAGCTAATGGCATTCATTTTAGGTTGCGTGCTAGATCTAAATTAACACATTTTGAAGGCTATTTTGAAGAAGCTTCTGTGTTAAACACACTGCATAAGGCAGATGCACTGAAGCCTACAATATGAAAGCCAGGTAAGCAAATTCATCTCTAGTACCTGTTAAGTTTACATTTGAAGCTTGTCATGAACTAAGCAGCAAAAACATTGGAAATTAGTAGGTGTACTTGAACTTTTGACTGGTAGTATATATATACACACAGATTTTTAACAATAAATAAAACTCACCAGAGATATCTGCCAGTCCCCCAATCCTTCAAGTGGTCTTTTGAATAGGGTGCTGGCTTTTTTCTCTGTGCACACAGCCATACAGTCATGGGATAGAGCACACACTAGTGATGAAAGCCAGTATTGAAAAACTGGTATTTATACCAGTATTGGACAAGAGACATAATACCAATATTGTGATTATTGATACTAGTTTTCGGTATTGAAGAACTGCCAATTGTCTTTATTGTGGGAGCAATCAGCAAATGTCAAGTTAACAAAAATTCTTTTTTTGTAGGATTTTGTGGCTAATTTGAGTAGAAATAATGATTTATCTTCATACATAACTTACACATGCAGTATATCTTTGAGGGGTGTCATTAGTGTATGTCACAATTTATCATTTGTTATAATATTATGTTATTGATGTTATATGATGTGTCCATTTTTCTGAAAAGGGAAACTATCATCCAGAGCTCTTGTCTTAAACATTTGAAATTGTATAAATATGTATTGAAATGTTCAGAAATGTTTTTACATGATTCCAAAACCTTGCATTGCTTTTTTTTAGATTTGTTATCGAGTTTATTCAGATTTTTAATTTCGTACTAGACGCTTGCAGTGGTTGATTGATGTGCATATTTCACAAGTTAAATTTTGTAATTTTGTTACGTGCGCATTGCAGTCTTGCAATATGGGAATAAGCTATTTCTTACTTTAAATAATCTACCCCTTTGAATCTATTACAAGAATGTCAAAAAAATCAATTGTGTGGAATTATTTTAAGAAAAATAAAGACGAAGCTGAATGTTCAAAGTGTGAAAAAGTTATAAAGTGTAGTGGGGGCTCAACTAGTGGATTATCTGTTCATTTGAAAACAATTCATAATATAAATGTTGCTGAAATCAAGATAGGTGAAAATCAACAACAAAAAACAAAAAACTTTGGATACATTTATTAATGAAAAATCTATTGAAGAAGAAATTGCAAAACTTGCATGTGTTGATGGATTTAGCTTCCGCTCTTTTGCCACAAGTGAATTCATTCTAGAGAGTTTAGCTAAAAATAAATATGATAAGCCTCATCCAACTTCACATTCAGGTGTCAAACATATGGTAGTTAGATTTCATGAAAGAAAGAAGGGTGAATTGATAGATCATTTTGGGAAATTAGTGAGTAAATGAGTTTGATTTTCTATAACCTTTGATGAATATACCTCATTTCAGAATAAGAGATATATGAATATAAATGTTCATCAAGAAGACCAATATTGGTCCTTGGGATTAATCAAAATATTTGGAATCCTTGACAGTCAGTACCAGGACAGTGGAAATTGTAAAAAAAAGGTTAAATGCTTATGGCCTCAATTTAGATCAACACATAATAGGATGTATGACAGATGGTGTATCAGTTATGGTGAGGTTTGGAAAAAATATTACACCTGAACACCAACAATGCATTGCCCATGCTATTCATCTCACCATTTCCTCTGTTTTATACAAAAGAAGAGAAGTTCATATTGAGAATTATGAAGAGGAAGAAGATAATGAAATGATAGATATAGAGGAAGATGAAGAGGACCCTTTACTAATCTATCAGGTCATCCCATAAGTAATGTTGTTTTTTATGATAGATTAAGTTTAAACTAGTCGTACTCGGGTTAAGCATAAATTTTCCAAAGGTTATATCTGAGAGATCTCTCGTGTTTTGCTACATACTTTATAGACCTTGACCAGTGAATATGTGTGTTTTGCTTTATGTGAACCCCTCATAAACATGGCGGTATCAGAAGAGCATACCAGGTATATAATGCTTTATGAGTTCAAAAAAGGGAATAGTGCTACTGAAGCAACGCGAAACATTCAGGACGTTTATGGCAACAATATTCTGCATGTGAGGAAATGTCAAAGATGGTTTCAAAAGTTTAGGAATGGTGACTGCTGTTTGACAGATGCAGCACACACTGGATGCCCTGCTAAGTTTGATGATGACCTGCTGTTAGCCACACTTGAAGAAGATTGTTCAACAACTGTCGAAAAATTGGCCCAGAAACTCATTTCATCCCTGTCCACCATCCATCGACATTTGCAACAACTCAGGAAAGTGCCTAAGTTAGAAAAATGGGTGCCACATGAATTGTTGGTCGACAATCTGAGGGTGCAGATAAACATTAGCACAGCTCTTCATTCCCATGAACTCCAAGATCCGTTTTTGCACCATTTAGTGACTGGTGATGAAAAGTGGATACTGTACCAGAATGTTAAGCACCGTCATCAGTGGGTTTGTGCCAGAGAACCAGGGTCACCACAGCCAAAACCAAATCTTCACCCTCGGAAGGTGTTGCTTAGTGTTTGGTGGGATAAAGGTGGTGTAATACACTTTGAAACCTTCCCACACAACCAAACAATCACTGCTCAAGTCTACTGTCAACAACTGGATCAATTGAACACTGCACTAAAAGAAAAGAGACCTTCTTTGGTTAATCGGAAAGGAATTGTGTGTCCACCATGACAACGCACATCCTCATACTGCTTGGATCACTTCTGCAAAAATTGAGGAGCTTGGGTGGGAAAAACTTCCACATCCTCCATATTCTCCAGACCTTGCGCCTTCAGATTATCATCTCTTCATGAGTCTGCAAAACTATCTTGATGAGAAACAGTATACTTCTTTAGATGACCTGCACACCAGTCTTTGTAGGTTTTTTGCCTCAAAACCACCTGAATTTTATAAACATGGCATTGAAAAGCTTGTAGGATGTTGGCAGTGTCATTGATTCCGATGGAAAATATATACTAGATTAAAAAGTTTCAGTTGAGTTTTTTTTTTCCTTCAAATTCCAATCTAAAAAACGACATTACTTATGGTATGATCTGATACTTGAACTAGGAATAGATGATATCATCAATATTCCACGTCTGCAAGACAACTGCCATGGTGTAATAAACAAGGTAAGAAGAATATATAAAATTTTTTGCAAGTCACCGTTAAAAAATGAAAAATTACAAGACTTTGTTAAGGACCAATTCAACAGAAAGGAATTGAAACTCATTTTAGATTGTAAAACAAGATGGAATAGTCTTTTTAAGTATGGTTGAATGATTCCTTAGATTGAAACAATGCATCCCCAAAGCTTTAAGAGTGATTCGTTCTAGGGTCATTCTCTGTCAGATCAACCAGTGCCTAACACCCTCATCTCTCAGATTTTGCTGAAATTTGGTTTATAGGGAGTTTGTGGGCCCTGAATCCATTTCTGAAATTATAAGGTCAATCCGACCAACGGTTCAAGAGATATGACCTCGGGAAATTTGAGGTAACTTGCGAGGTCACTAACATTTGGCGACCCATAACTTGGGTAATAATGGTCACAATTATATAAAAGTATATATATTTAGAATCAGAAAACGACAAGGAATCCAAATATGCAAGTTTTAGAACTCTAGGTTGAAAAATAAAAAAGTTACACTGTAACCAAAATTTGAGGTCACGATTTGACCTCTGGGGTATCAAATGAGAATTTTTTTTTTAAATGTAAAAAATGAAGGCATAGGCATTGGCTATTAGAATCAGCAAAAAAAGTTTGTTTATGTTAGTATTTTTCATGTAACTAACATATAAGTGAACACCATATTCATAAGTTGTGCATCAATTCTACCTATTTTTTCACACTTAAGCTCATAATTTGACCTATAGAAATTAAAATTACATTTTTTTATAGATATAAAAACAAAGGCAAAAAATGTAAAATTGTATTTCACTGCTAATCTACACTGGCAATAATAGTGAAAGGGGAAGACCTACTTAGAGGATTCATGTGCTAGCCTAATACAATTTTTGCATGCTCGATGCTCTCATCAATTTCTTTTTGTGGAAAAATGTATTGAATTCTGCTGCCTCCTCTTAGGGTAGGACAACTCATTACAGTTAATATATGATGTCCTGGCACTGCACATGAATCCTTGTTTGATGGATAATAATATGCACTTGATCCTGATGACCCAGAGGGATGTAGAAAGTTCACAGTGAAATCATCAAACTCTTCACAATATTCCTCCACAATTCCATACCAAACTTGCATGTCATAAATGCAGCCAACATACTCTCCTGGTTTGACACATTTTAGGTTACCAAGCATTGCAGGTTCATTAGTATAATGACTTTTCCTTATTCTTTTCTTTTCTCCAATGCCACTTGAAATGGGATACACCATCAGTTCTTCCTTGTTTAGGGAACAAATCTATGATATTTCTGAGTTCCAGGAATAGCCCTACTATCCTTGAATCGATGTTCCAACCGTTCTTCTGCATCTTTCAAATCAGCTGTAGTTACAAAAAAAAATTTATCTTCTTGCTCAAGTTTTCTTCACAAAACTGAAACATGTGTTCTGGTGTAAGAATTTGCCTCTCTGTAGTTCTCTGCAAACTGGCACGAGCAGTAGCTCTTTTCACTGTTCCTCCAATCCCATCACATGTATTTTTGCCATGGGATGTAGCAAAGAAGTGCCATTCACAAGACAGACCAAAATCCTCTTCATGGTAACAGAGATTTGTGAAGTTGTATCTGTTCTTATATTGGCCAGCACATCCATCTGAGAAATAGTGCACCTTCTTCAATCGTGGGCATCTGAATTTAACATATGTCATAAGCTTCAATATGAATGAGTAAACCATTATAGTGTTGTGTTTTAGTGATGCAGATAAGAAACAGACACTAAAATGGCTAAGTTCCTGGTCTGCAGATGATCTATAATAGATGACAAAAGGGTGAACTGTACACTGTGAATTGTCCCAGTGAAACCCTTGGGCAGCATCCTGGACAATGAAAGAATAATTCTCAGAGAAATCACCTACTATAACTACCTCGCTCTGAGGTGGTAGTGTTTCTTTCAACTGCTTGAAGTACTGTACTGTACTGTGATTGTTGCTGAGCAACAAAGTGATGACGAACCATGCGGGATATTTTCATGCTTAGGGATGATAAGTATTCATGAAGTGGCTCCACCTTATCAACCATTGTACAATGGTCAACAGTCACCCATTGCTTGTAAGATATTTCATTTGGAGCTGATTTCACACTGTCAAGTAACTCAAGAAAATCCAGGACACCCTCTTCTCTTGGGCAATCATTGCAAAGTTGCATCATGCAAGTCTCTCTTTCTGTACTGCAGACACTGTAATCCATAAGATCCTTGTATGAAAGACCTCTTTTCCCAATGCAGCCAGCTGCAATTTTGGATTTTGATGGTATGTGCAGACACAGACAGAATGAGTCCCACCACTACCGGCAAGCACACAATATGATGGCTGTAATTTTGCAAATGTGGAAAATCCTATTTTGGGATTCTTTTCATCATTTTTATATAGTTCAAACATCTCTCTTAAATTCCCGAGGACCAATCGTTTTTGCACCTTCATTGCACCTTCAGCACTGATAACTTTCACGCAATCCTTTTGGCCAGGACACATACGACTAACCTCTTCTGACTCATAGAATCTTCTAACTATATCTTTGTGTTCTTCAGATATCACTTTTCCTTTGCTCATTAGTGGAATCTTCGGAAGGATTCCATGTTCTGATTTAAGTGAACGGCTTCTTTTCACCATGTATGTTGTAGTTTGAAAGAAACTAGCTGTTTTTTCAATTGTGTATGGTGAGAGTGTCAATATTTGTAGTTTGTGATGGTGACATTTGCTCTCCAGGAATGACTGTTTCAATTCATTCATTAATTTGTCTAGATGTTTTCAGATTTAGTTTCAGGTTTTGAAGTATCACTTACCTCCTCGGTAATTTGAACACCATAACTGAGTTCTAGCCTCTCCTTCATGTGTTTCTGAGCAGATGATAGCTTACCACGAGCCTTGCGCTTTTTCTGGCTTAATGACAGCCCTTCTGAAAAGAACAGAAAAAAAAGGTTTCACACACCTGAATATTAGTAATTAAATATTAATTATAGTACCTTAAATGCTATATAGTAGATCAAACAGACCTTGTAGTAAAGTATAAGTTATTATATTAATTTATTACTTACTTTTTTTAACTGGTGTTTGGTCCAGAAATGCTAGAACTGGTTCAACTGAAGTTGAAGGATTTTCCTTTATCAAGCAATCACTGTCATTGTCCAGATCTTGAATTGAAGAGATGTTACTCAAGCCACTGATAGTAGATGATTCATTTGAATCCTGCTCAGACTCGTCGTTTTCAGTGGTACTAAGTATAGTGGGGTTTTTCATTATCAGTGTCCAGCAGTTCACACACAACAATGAGTCTTTTTTCACTCTTCCAGCACATTTTTCAACAAGTACATCAGTCACTTTTCTAAGATTGATTGTTATGCGTTCTTGTGGTTTTTGAATAGGGTCCTGGCAGTATTTCAAGTGCCGAACCATTGTATTTTGATCTGTAAAGATATAGGATTTACAATTAGGTAATATATATTTTTTAAAATATTAGCTATACACACTTAATATTTTAGGCCTTGATAGTCTCTGAGGCTCATTAAAACACCATACCACCAGCCACCCACAGTGCTGGCTGGAACTGTACTAACCTGTAGACAAGGAATTTTGCAACTATCTGTGTTGATTCTGCACTTAGACAAGTAGCAACATGTTTCAACAGGTTTGTTTAGGCTACATGTGAGCTTAGTCTTCCCCTTTCACTATTATTGCCAGTGTAGATTAGCAGTGAAATACAATTTTTATTAAATTCTTGGAGCTTGAGGTCAAATTGATAGCTAAGATATAAAATTCCTTGAAATGACAAGCAATTTATAAATATGGTGTTCACTTATAAGTTAGTTACATGAAAAGTACCAACATAAACAAACTTTTTATGATTGTTTCTATTAGTCAAGAACTCTGACTTTGTTTTTTATATCTATAAAAAATGTAATTTTAATTTCTATAGGTCAAATTATGAGCTTAAGTGTGAAAAAATAGGTAGAATTGACGCACAACTTATGAATATGGTGTTCACTTATATGTTAGTTACATGAAAAATACTAACATAAACAAACTTTTTTTTGCTGATTCTAATAGCCAATGCCTATGCCTTCATTTTTTACATTTAAAAAAAAATTCTCATTTGATACCCAGAGGTCAAATCGTGACCTCAAATTTTGGTTACAGTGTAACTTTTTTATTTTTCAACCTAGAGTTCTAAAACTTGCATATTGGATTCCTTGTCGTTTTCTGATTCTAAATATATATACTTTTATATAATTATGACAATTATTACCAAGTTATGGCTCGCCAAATGTTAGTAACCTCGCGAGTGACCTCAAATTGCCCGAGGTCATATCTCTTGAACCGTTGGTCGGATTGACCTTATAATTTCAGAAATGGATTCAGGCTCACAAACTCCCTATAAACCAAATTTCAGCAAAAATGAGAGATGAGGGTGTTAATTTCAATTTTTTTTGGTTGATCTGACAGAGAATGACCCTCTACTGAAACCATTTCTTCAAGAGAGAGTGAAATTTTGGAAGATATATATGACACATTTCATCCTGTTGAAATAATTCTTAAAAGACTATGTTCAAAAGATGCATCTCTTGACGGCTGAAATCTCCATCAAATTTATTTTAAAGAAACTTGTAGAAAAGGACACTCCAACAGCATTGGAGCTCAAAGACTGTCTCAGTAATTTCTATTCTTCAAAGAGACAGAGAGATTGTGGGTTTAATTAAATATCTTCACAACCCTGAAGTTTTAAAAGTTCAAGAGGAGGAACTATTTACTATTCCATCTAAACTATTGCTCAAAAGAACTGCAGAAAGGATTTTTAAAAGGCTTTTTCCTAAGAATGATGAAAATTTAGTTGGTTTCGAGGAAGAAAGCGAAGACCAAAACTTACAAGCATTTAACTACTCGGAGAATGTTACTGAAGACAAGAATGAAGTAGATGATCCATTGATGTGCGAATACATGAAAGAAATAGAGAAATTAGAAAAGGTACCATTGAGAAGCAATGCAACTAACTTTGATCCTACTAATGAATTTAAGAGTTTCGAAGTTTCTTCACAAAGAAGTGAAAATTTAGAGAAGCTGTACAAGGCATTGCGTTCCGTTAAACCCACTAGTTTAGAATCAGAAAGAGCTTTTTCTGCTGCTGGCTTATTTCTGACCAAGCTAAAATCAAATCTCTCTTAAAAATCATTAGATAGTCTTTGTTTCTTCAAAACTTACTTCCAAAATAAGAAATAAATATGCAAAATTATTAATAAACTTTTTTTTAAATTGCTATTTTTCCATTTTACCTTTGGTTATCTGATATACTTCATCATTATAAATAGTCCTTCCTTTTTCCTGCCTTTCCCTAGGAGCTGCTGTTCAAACTTTTTTCAGTCAATGGTATTTTCCCTTTGGTGTTGGTGACAGAATTTAAAAAGTAACTTCAGTTTTTATTGTCATTAATGTGGTGAGTAGTACAGGTCCTGCAGGCTTGTGGGAGGGTTGGCACTTGGCAGGGTGACACCAAGAAAATCATTATAAATTATTCTCTGCATAAAACTGGTATCAACACCGGTATCAGTAAAATAATTGGTCAAATATCGGTATTAAAAATTGTTGGTACAGTGAGGCCTTGCATAATGCATTTAATTCATTCCAGAAGGTCATTCGTTAACTGAAAAATTCGTTATGCAATGCATTAGTTCAATGGGATTTTCAGTAATTTGTTCCAGAGCCCAAATTTTGACCCTTTTTGCGCTTGTTTACCCATTTTTTAAAGGTTTTTTAGTGTAATGTGTTCTTATTGTTATATTAATGTTATTCTATGTATATATTTTAAATAAACATGCTAAATAAATAAATTAAACAGTTAAAAATAAAAATATTGTTGTATTATTGTAACAACACGTGTTATTGTAAGCCCACTTGGTTCACTGTAATTCACTTATCATCTTTATTATGTGCACTGTAATTAACTTTATTTAGCACTAATAATGCTTAAAAGCATTAATTATTATTTATTCACTATATTAATTAATGATATTATAATGATAAATCACTGTAAAGCAAAATTTAAAAAAAAATTGATAGCAATTGTACACAACTGCTCACGACAGCTACCAACCTCCAACTGAATAGAAAATGTGTTATTACGTTTTTCGTTACCAAATTCGTTCTGCAAGGTAAAATCGTTATTTAAATCAATGGAGCCTTATGGAGGTAATTCGTTAAGCAAAAATTCGCTATTTAAGGCGTTCATTATGCAAGGCCTCTCTGTATTATTTCATCCCAAGCACACACATTACGCATGCATGTAACAAGTGTCACAGGCCATAACTGAGGTTAGGAGAACAGTAAATGAAAACAGGTTGGTTCATATTAACACTTGAAGTGAGCTTATTTATAATCTTGTGTATTAATGATGTACTCAATTAACTGAACTAGAGAATAAAAACTAACAAAAGTGTGACACTTGTTACATAGCAAATGCGTAAATTCAAATCATCCCACAGTACTACATGGTTAAGAGTTGAGACTGTTCTCTTTAAATGATTTTAAACTATAAAACTTGGCCTTTAAAATGGTGCAATCAGTTTTCTTATATTCATAAAAGAAAACCATTTTAAAAAAGTGCCATGAATTTCTCAATTTTTTTTTTAATAAATTGCGCATTGCAGTATGTATTAACATTTCCTTATATAATTTTTCCTATGCTTCATCTGTGTAATATTTCTTTAAATTTAGAAAATACAATGTTTTAGCATTCAAATGATACCAGTTTCAATTCCCTTTTATTATTCTTCAATTTTGGCCTTGAGGTTGACATTTCCATGGAATGACCCAGAAGATAAAATAAAATTCATAAAAATAAAAAATTTCTTAGTCTCATGGAAGGTCAGACTATACTGTTTTGTAATTTGACAGTTTTTGTTCAACCATACTTAAGACGGTGGAGAAAATCAATAAGAAATTATTTTCATAAATTGAAAGTGTTTGACAAACCTTTATTTTACCTTTTCTGTAAAACATTTTTTGAGTGTGTACTTAAGATCATTGGATCAACTTTTGACCTTAAAGGTCAGTATTTTTCTTAATTGTCCAAAGTAATTTTTTTTTGTTTTTGGATTGCTTGCATTTTGCACAGTTCAAAAATGTGTAGTTTTATAGATCTACAACTGATACGGGTCATGCTATGGCCTTGTGAAGGTCAGTGACATGGTCTTGACCTTGATTTTTCAGATGCTTTTCTCATAACCAATTTGTTGCGCACAGACAAAAATTGGCTAGGTGAATTCCTCACCCAAGATAACCCTACACACCAAAAATCATTAAAATCAGATAATGCTTGTTAATTACTGAGCCACCTGTGCTGGAATACCCTTTTGTTCTAGTTATGCAAGCACACTATACACCATTCTTTAGTATTCCAGTTACAATATATAGATTGCAGCTGTTTTGTTAATAATTGTTACACACTGCACAATAGGCTTATGGTAGCCTACCTATTTCATTAATATAAATCTGAGACTAAGTGACAAGATTTTGGACGATTGTTTCGATGTGCTGCTCCATGGTCTGGTGGCAAAATCAGGTGGCTGGTGGTTCAGCAAGCATCAGGGATTCCACTCATTCTTTCAGAATGGATCCTGAATGATTCTGCCACTGGACCATGGAGCAGCACATTGAAACATTGTCCAAAATCTTGATTATGACACTAATCTTTTCGAGTCTCTCCTCACCTCCTACCCTTGCTGACTTGAAGCTGTCCGCCAAGCATAAGGAGGCAGCACCAACTATTGAGTGGTTTTGTTTAGACAGAATTAAATTGTCTAAAAGATGCAACAATCAGTTTTTTGTACCTTTATTAGTTTCATCTGTGCACGGGGGGGAAGGGGGCAATCATTGTTTACCACCCCATACAAAAAATAGGTGGTTTAATTGTTTAATAACATTTTGGAAAAAAAGTTTCCCCACTTTTATGCAGGTTTAAAAAAAAAAAAATGGGTTTATTGCCAACACTGCCTCTAAGAGCTTTTTTATGAGTCTTTAGTAATGCAGTACATAACAGTAATGAAAGGGTTTTAGTTTTAATTACATAACATATTGAGCTTATATAAAGTAATGATGGGTTGTTTAACCTCCTTTGCAACATCTAAGGTTATATGATGGAGGGGACCTACAGCTTTGTAGGATTTCAACCACAGGTTGCTACATAGTCTGCATGGAAAGGACAGTCTCCCATCCAACTACTATCCTAACCAATGTTGCTTAATTTCACTGATCAATGGAAAGCAGTGTTACGACATTGGCTATGATGTAGCCCATTGAGCTTTGTATATGCCTTTCCTTCCTTTCAACCTTTCATATGTTCTGTGCGATGATTTCTCATTTCACAAAGGTCAAGCTTGTCACCCCTTCTCTCAAGTTGGCCTGGTGAAGTAGAGAGTTAGTTTCTTGTACTCACCACCTCACATAGCCTGGTACACCCTGCTCATTGGGGATTGTTCTGAGCCAGGCATCTAATCTTTCTTGGAAGGTGTCCACCGCAACACCACTCATGTTTGTGTTCATGTTATATATACACTATATATATACTTTTAGCTTATTTTATTTTCTTCTCATTATTTTATTTTTTCAGATCCAGTTTAAATCTTAAAGATCAGCTTAAAGTTTTGAATTCTGCTTTACATACTACTAGTAGGCATTTTTCATCTGGTCCTAGTGATTCAGGTGGTCCTTCTGGTGGCAGTTCAAATGATGATAAAAACAAAAACAATAATGATGATGAGAGAAAACGTCTTTTGGCAAAGGCTGCTCTTTGGATGCTCACTGTTTACCTTTTTGTGGCTGTTGTTTCTCTCCTGTTTCCCAGCAATGTACAACCAGAGGTGAGCAGAAACTGAAACACTGAAATCTATCCAAGATATGTCCCATCCTCTCATAAGTTACTTTATAGCAGTTTGCAACAGTGAAAAAGGCAGAATAATAATGATAGTTTGGGGGTTGTTAAATTGGCAAGATAGAAGGCCCTAATAGGAATTGAAAATAGCAAAATCACCCCTTTGAAGAGATTTCTTTTGTTTTTAGTCCATCCATTTAAAAAATTTGAAATTGTAATGAGATCTTAATTAGTGTGTAACCCTGACCAAATAACTTTGAAGGGGACATATTGGATTGCACTTGTCCACTTGTTTATCCATCTATTCATTACCTTTCCATGTTTAGGCTATAACTTTTGAATTGCTCGACATAAAGTAATGAAACCACACACACAAATGAATCATCACAAGACAATGTGCCATGAGCAAGAATTGGGTCCCTGCTTCAAAGGTCAAGGTCACATTAGAGGTCAAAGGTGGTGGTCCATGCTTTGGAATACTGAAATTGATGAAATTTCACACACACGCATAGATAATCACAAAACAATGTATCACAAGCAAGAATTAGGTTGTTGTATCAAAGGTCAAGGTAACAAGTAGAGGTCAAAAGTCAAATGAAGCTCGCTCTTGTCTGCACATAACTGTTGAGCCATTCAACATAAATAGATGAAACTTCATCAATGTATCACCACAAGATGACGTGTTTTGAGTAAGAATCAAGTTCTTGCATCAAAAGTCAAGGTCACAAATTTAGGAGACATCGATATCACTCCAACTTAGTTCTTGTGTTGTTTACAAGAAAAATGAATTTATTTTACTTACTCTTTAATCATTCTGTAGAATGAGCTATGATAAATGTATGCTTCCATTTATTATAGTAATGCCATGATCATTTGTGATATACAAGTCATTTTCATTTTTATAAATTTATTTTTTATTATACACTGAGTGGCAGAAAAATCAGCCCACTTGGAATATCATGAAAAGCAAAAAGTGGGCAAGCTTCTGTTTATAAAAGTTTTAAAATTCGAAAATATAGTCTGAGGCAACCAAATAACGAGACAAAACATCATCTGTGAGCACACTGCTGTAACGAATTTTTGGCATCTTTTAAGAATTCGACAGTCACATTTGGTTGTGCTTAGGCTGCTAGTGCCACTTTTTTCTTCCACTAGTAGGAATAGGAATTTGCATTTAGTAACAGAGAGACTTGTAATTCTTTTGGGCTTCAGAATTGGACATTTACAATGGATTTGAGTGCCATGAATGTCGCAAGAGTCATCACCCAAATTGAAGATGGTCGGAGCCAGCATTACGTCGCTGATGTGCTAGGAATTCTAAGAACAATGGTTCGACGTGTCTACCAACGTCATGTGGAGACAGTAGAGTACACCCAAAGACCAGGATCTGGAAGATCGCGTTGTACATCTGCCTGTGACGATCGTTTCATCATCTAGAGTGTTTTGCAAGATTGTCGCTCGACTGCCGCAAACACCCTCAATGAGCTGGAAAGGTCTCGAGACGTAAGTGTATCGGATTGAACCGTTAGAGGGAGACTTATGGAAAGTGGCTTCCATGCTAGATGTCAATGGGCCCGGAATTGCTCCCACACCACTGCAATGCTCGTCTTGCTTTCGCTCGAGAGCATGTCAATTGGACTATGGTCGAATGGGGACGAGTATTGTTCACAGACTTTTTCCTGTCCTTCTCTACACACTTTCCCATCCATCGGATGTTCAAAGATTAAATCTTGATTCGTCCATGAACAATACTCATCCCCATTGGAGAGTACTGGATGCTTGATGTCTAGCATGTAAGCTGCTTTCCATAAGTCTCCTAACAGTTGTTCTTGGATTCTTAGTGCATCAGTGACGTAACACTGGCTCCAACCATCTTCAATTCGGGTGATGACTCTTGCAACGTTCATGGCACTCAAATCCATTGTAAATGTCCAATTCTGAAGCCCAAAAGAATTAGAAGTCTCTCCGTTACTAAACGTAATTGCCTACTCCCACTAGTGGAAGAAAAAGTAACACTAGCAGTCTAAAAGCAACTGAATGTCAGACTGTTGAATTCTTAAAAGAAGTCGAAAATTTGTTACAGCTAGTGTGTTCGCAGCTGATGTTGTTTTGTCTCATTATTTGGTTGCCTCATAGACTGTATTTTCGAATTTTAAAACTTTTATAAACAGAAGCTTGCCCACTTTTTTGCTTTTCACAATATTCCAAGTGGGCCACTTTTTCTGCCACTCAGTGTATGAACATCTCTTCCAGCTTTGATTAAACTTTTTGGATTGTTTTATGATATTTCCATAATTATAATGAATATAATTTTAAGCATACTGACTCTTTAGAGGACAGTAGGGTTTCTGCCAAAATGTCCTTCATCTTAGTATGTACTCATTTCTTCTATGGGTTATTTATTTAAACTGTGTTACCCTTTTTAGATTATGGTGTATTTGAATATATTAAAAAATACGCTGGTAGGACACTGGCAGACATGGGGTCAATTACTGGGTTTCTGTTATTATTGGGTCATTCCATGTCAGTTCAACAGAATTTTGGGTCGAAAAAATGTGACCATCACTGATTTTTTAAAAATTGGCACACTTATAGATCTCTGTGAGAAAAACAGAATGGCACTTGTTTCAACACTCTAGGTCATATGTTTCCGGAGATATGTCCATTCGAATTTTGTAAAAAAAATGTCAATTTCCAAGGTCATACCATATTTCAACATGAAATATCTCAGCTCCTATTACACTTACAGAGACCATTTAAACACTGTTTTAAAGCTTTTAAGCAGACCTACAACTTTGTTTCTATTCATATTTTACCTCAGTGGTAAAAAAAAAAAAGTTGATCTTATTTTTGACCTTTGACCTTGTGTAGGTCATTTGATGTCACAACCAATTTTTTTCTCCTTTCACCCAATTTTGGGTACACATGTCTACCTTAACCTAGAACAAGATTTTTAGTGTTAAGTTAGTATAGATGCTACAGCCATTTCAGTGGACCATACCTACCTAGAGTGTTGAGAAAAGTATCATTAGATTTGTCTCACTGAAATCTATAATGTCTGTTATTTTTAAGACAATTCGCCTTTTAATATGTATATTAAAATAACCTATTCCTTTATTTTTACCAATTGAGTTATAAGAACTGATTCTTGTCTAGCTGGGTGAAACCATGAAAAAAGAGGCATCAACATAACTTTATATTTAAAAAAGGCAGTTATTAGGTATTTACAATATATTTTATGGAAGCCATTATTGTTACATTGCTTAGTGCAATTGCAGACAGAATGTGTTCCACTGGCACCTGGCAACACATTCTTTTGGCCAAAGCTCTGCAAATTTTGAAAATCCTATTTTAATTGTTGATTGGTTTGTTTTAAAAACCTCAAATGCTTCTTTTAGGTTGCATAAGATTAGCGATTTTTGTTTTCTTTCCCGCCTACTATCAGCTCCTTTTACAGAAATATAGTCTTTCAACACTGGCATTTGTCTACTCACATCTGGCGAATGATAGAAGTCAATTACTTTGGCAGCAGTTTCACTATTCAGGCGTTTCCCCAAATGTGGATAGGAGTTGAAAGCACTCCCTTCTCCCTCACCAAACTCTCTGCTTGCCTAGCCATGTAATCTGAGCACTTGAATTCTTCTCTGATCTTTACTTGTGTCCATCTTTTTGGTAGGATAGTAAGAATTGTCAGTTTTTCACTTCAACTTGTCACTTGATTAAATTTCTCTTTTAGTTGTTGAAGAATCTCCAGTTCTGTATCATCTGAGTCACTGCATGAAATTGGTTGTTTAGTTGCAAGTTCAAGCTTTCTTTTCACAACAACAACTATTTTCCTCAACTTTCTCTTTGCGTAACCAGCACTGTCAGAGAGTTTACATGGTTTTATTGGGGTCTCATCAAGTGTGGCCAATGAAGCATTGAATTTACTAAGCTCATACTGCATTTCAACTACATCTCCAATGGTTTCTAGCTCAGATGGGGCACTTGATGAGGTGGATGGTGATTTTTCAAGTGGTTCACATTCAGGCATTGGGGATGGATGATTTGCTAGTATATTTTGACAGGTTGCACATGCTTTATGATTATTTGTTAGTTTCATTTCAGGATTTTGATCAATCAAATTTTTAGTCAATGCACAAATGCCTTTTTTCACTTTTCCTTTGTTTTTTAAATGGGTCACAACAGAACCTGCCCATGTTCAAACTGCTGAAATCCATGTTTATCTAAAAAGAAAAAAAAACACATGTAGCTTAAAAGCCAGGGTTGGGTTCAATTACACAAAATGGAAACAATTACAATTTTTTTTATTTTTCTTCAAATTAATTAGTTAGTATTGTACTTCACAATTTCAAGATCAATTGCAATTACAATTAATTTTGTCTGAATCAGTTACAATTACAGTTACACAAATATAACTGTCTATTCTATATATCTAAATATATATCTAAAATAAATATATATCTATATCTAAGTATAACTAAATAAACTATCAAAGGTTTATTTTCATTGGATGATGTATGACTGCCAGATCTAGGGGTATAATTTTTAACAATTGACGTTAATTGATCAATTACATCAGTTATAGCTCAAAAATCAATTACAATTACCTTTATTTTTATTTTATTTTGAATCAGTTACAATTAATGGAAATTAGGATCAATTAATTAAAAATACAATTATTATTCATTGTATCCAACCCTGTTAAAAGCTATTTTTGCTTAGATGGCACAAATAAAATTTGGGACCTACTTGTTTCAGAGGTCTACAACAAGAAAAAATGTGCAGTTTGATTTACAGATTGGAATAAATACAGATGGCAAAAAAATCCTTGCTACAAGGTTTAAATAAGCTTATTTTCACATGGGTACATACTGTTGTACACAATGAATAAATACACAAAGTTAAGTAATTCTATTAAAACTCATCTAACTCTTAAAACTGAACTTATTCTATAGGGTAGTACCTATAGCCTAGTATAAGGTACTTATATACGTACATAGCTTTACCTTTAAACAGGCTAGCAGGTTCGAAGTTCTTCACACTTTTGAATGTCCATATAAATTAATTATGTAATTTAAATTACCTATATTATATAATTCTCTGAAATATACAAAAACAATTAAATTTTATAATAGGGCTGGATACTTATTCAACCAAATAACTGGGTTAGGTTAGATAATTACCGATTTTTTGAAAATTAGTAGACATTATATATATCAATAAGAAAAATCTAATGGTATTTTTCTCAACACTCTAGCTCAAACAGTTCCAAAGATACGGTGCTCCAAAGTTTGGTAGAAAAAAGTACTTGGTCAAAATGGAGGTGGGTATGGTCCACTGAAATGGCTGTAGCATCTATACTAACTTAATCAACACTAAAAATCTTGGTCTAGGTTAAGGTAGACATGTGTACCCAAAATTGGGTGAAAGGAGAAAAAAATTGGTTGTGACATCAAATGACCTACACAAGGTCAAAGGTAAAAAATAAGAGCAACCTTTTTTTTTGACCACTGAGGTAAAATATGAATAGAAACAAAGTTGTAGATCTGTTTACAAGCTTTAAAATAATGTTTAAATGGTCTCTGTAAGTGCAATAGGAGCCGAGATATTTCATGTTGAAATATGGTTTGACCTTGGAAATTGACCCTTTTTTTTTACAAAACTCGAATGGCCATATCTCCGGAACCATATGACCTAGAGTGTTGAAGCAAGTGTCATTCTGTTTTTCTCACAGAGATCTATAAGTTTGCCAATTTTCAAAAAAATCGGTGATGGTTACGTTTTTTCGCCATTGAACTGACATGGAATGACCTTATTACTTTTGATTCCTTCTGTTACTATTGCTTTAATTTTCATCTATTACTATTACTTTTCTATGTGGGGTACTTCTCATTTGAAAAGGATCTTTATGTATATTTAAATGCAATTAGAAACTGTGTTAACAAACAAACAAACAAACACTTTATTTCAGACTCAACAGGTACAAACATTTTACAAGAGGTCCATAGAAGATTAAGAGATAGTTGTCTGAAGCACTGACTAAGTAGGCCAGTGAATCACTGTATAATGAACATACAAATACAATGATCCAACCATGAGGTGGTGTGCCAACTATCACTAACATAAGTAAAGCTATCACCAGGAAGACTACACTTAGATGGAAGGGTCAAGTTGTCATCTTTCCAGAAGGCTTTTAAGTGGTTGCTAAACAAAGAATTATCATTAAGCACACATTAGCATTAAAGTCACCAATAATAGCTACACGTGTTGTATCCAACTCATCAATAATACTGCTGATCTGCCCCAATTTAATGAGGTAATCATCTTCATTATCAACTGCCTGAAAAGGCATATAGATACACAGAATTACAAGTTTTTTATTTTCTACACAAATTTCTATTCCAGTTAGCCAATTCAAACTAAGTTTTAATTAACTAATATATTTCCCATACCTAGGGTTGCCAGATCAGATGGTTTCCAAATCTGGAGATTTTACCTACGAAGCTGCTCATTATTTGTTTATGTAGCTGAACCGATATATAAACTTCCTAATTTTTTAGAATAATAATTATCTTTCCAAAAATCTGTAAGAAAAGAGGCAAATTCTACTTTCAATGACATTTTTACAAAGCTCAATTTCCGGAGACCAGCCAAAAACCAGAGACCTGGCAACTCTACCCATACCCCAACCTCGATAGAATAGCTACCCCACCAGGTGGGTGGCCTGCAAGGAGACCATCTTGTTTATCTCTGATGGCCTCTCCTATCCCATGAAAGTTACTGGACAGACTATTCAGGTCCTTTAAGTCATGTTTCCATCGCCATGTTTCCTGCAGACAGAGAATATCAGCATCCTCTAACAGCTAAGGCCTGTGCACAGGACACTTCAGATGGGGTCGCTGAAAGTTAACAAAAAGGGCACCATCTCCTCCCCCCAAAAAAAATAAGTCTCTTCACAGCATTTATACATTTATGGAAAAAAAAGGGCACTCCTGAAGCATGAAGGGGCAAATGGGAGGACTGAAGCCCCTGTAGCCCCTGCTTTTGCACGTGCCTGTAAACAGCTTATCAATTATGATCCGCCTGTGTTTGCTGTTATTGCCTAAGCTTAGGCCACTATAGTTATAAGAGATTACCTTGAATGTTGCAATTAGGAAGCAGCAGGAGTTCTTCCAGCCATCTCTACATGTTGAATTTCACTTATATGAGGCACAGCAGTTAAGCATTAGACCCAGCTGGATTTTCCTCCACAGTACGACACATGATGTCTCCATAATTATTCTCTCCAGCATTTGTGAGAGGGGCTGCAGGTGTTTTTCTTCCCTTCTCATAGAACCGCCGTACATATACCCGTTCCAGCCATACTGCTGGATCCATAAATACCCCTGGATCATCACACACTGCTGTAACTTGAAAGGAACTGTACATAGTCCATCTGGAGTCAATTTTCCTACATGTAACCTGAAGGTTCACTTTATCTTCCACAAATGCCTGCAGCTCCTCGGCCGTAAGATCAGGTCGACATCTCGGGACTAAAATGTTTGTGGTCTTCGTTGGTACAGCCATCATACGATCTGTTTTGGCAGTCCCTATGATACCCCGCCGTTCTCTGCCAGCCTTTGCCACAAGCTAACTCCCTCTACCGGTGCATGAGTGGGACCAAACCCCCTTAAGGGACCACCACCATTAGCTACTGCAGTGGTTGCAGTTCTTGGAGGGGTCGCTCGCTTCTGGCCCCTCCTTACCACCATTCCCAGCATCCCGATTCACCAAGGCCCCTTGGAGGGTACCCTGTGTGAGATGGTATTGAGCTGGTGATGTACCAGTGTCTGCACTCATGGATCCAGGATGAGGCTGAGAAGCAGAGGGCTCTGCACTCATGGATCCAGGATGAGGCTGAGAAGCAGAGGGCTCTGCACTCATGGATCCAGGATGAGGCTGAGAAGCAGAGGGCTCTGCACTCATGGATCCAGGATGAGGCTGAGAAGCAGAGGGCTCTGCACTCATGGATCCAGGATGAGGCTGAGAAGCAGAGGGCTCTGCACTCGTGGATCCAGGAAGGCTGAGAAGCAGAGGGCTCTGCACTCGTGGATCCAGGATGAGGCTGAGAAGCAGAGGGCTCTGCACTCATGGATCCAGGATGAGGCTGAGAAGAAGCAGAGGGCTCTGCACTCATGGATCCAGGATGAGGCTGAGAAGAAGCAGAGGGCTCTGCACTCGTGGATCCAGGATGAGGCTGAGAAGCAGAGGGCTCTGCACTCGTTCGTGGATCCAGGATGAGGCTGAGAAGCAGAGGGCTCTGCACTCGTGGATCCAGGATGAGGCTGAGAAGCAGAGGGCTCTGCACTCGTGGATCCAGGATGGATGAGGCTGAGAAGCAGAGGGCTCTGCACTCGTGGATCCAGGATGAGGCTGAGAAGCAGAGGGCTCTGCACTCGTGGATCCAGGATGGATGAGGCTGAGAAGCAGAGGGCTCTGCACTCTTGGATCCAGGATGGATGAGGCTGAGAAGCAGAGGGCTCTGCACTCGTGGATCCAGGATGAGGCTGAGAAGCAGAGGGCTCTGCACTCGTTCGTGGATCCAGGATGAGGCTGAGAAGCAGAGGGCTCTGCACTCGTGGATCCAGGATGAGGCTGAGAAGCAGAGGGCTCTGCACTCGTGGATCCAGGATGAGGCTGAGAAGCAGAGGGCTCTGCACTCGTGGATCCAGGATGAGGCTGAGAAGCAGAGGGCTCTGCACTCGTGGATCCAGGATGAGGCTGAGAAGCAGAGGGCTCTGCACTCGTGGATCCAGGATGAGGCTGAGAAGCAGAGGGCTCTGCACTCGTGGATCCAGGATGAGGCTGAGAAGCAGAGGGCTCTGCACTCGTGGATCCAGGATGAGGCTGAGAAGCAGAGGGCTCTGCACTCGTGGATCCAGGATGAGGCTGAGAAGCAGAGGGCTCTGCACTCGTGGATCCAGGATGAGGCTGAGAAGCAGAGGGCTCTGCACTCGTGGATCCAGGATGAGGCTGAGAAGCAGAGGGCTCTGCACTCGTGGATCCAGGATGAGGCTGAGAAGCAGAGGGCTCTGCACTCGTGGATCCAGGATGAGGCTGAGAAGCAGAGGGCTCTGCACTCGTGGTGGATCCAGGATGAGGCTGAGAAGCAGAGGGCTCTGCACTCGTGGATCCAGGATGAGGCTGAGAAGCAGAGGGCTCTGCACGTCGTGGATCCAGGATGAGGCTGAGAAGCAGAGGGCTCTGCACTCGTGGATCCAGGATGAGGCTGAGAAGCAGAGGGCTCTGCACTCGTGGATCCAGGATGAGGCTGAGAAGCAGAGGGCTCTGCACTCGTGGCGTGGATCCAGGATGAGGCTGAGAAGCAGAGGGCTCTGCACTCGTGGATCCAGGATGAGGCTGAGAAGCAGAGGGCTCTGCACTCGTGGTGGATCCAGGATGAGGCTGAGAAGCAGAGGGCTCTGCACTCGTGGATCCAGGATGAGGCTGAGAAGCAGAGGGCTCTGCACTCGTGGATCCAGGATGAGGCTGAGACAGAGGGCTCTGCACTCGTGGATCCAGGATGAGGCTGAGAAAAGCAGAGGGCTCTGCACTCGTGGATCCAGGATGAGGCTGAGAAAAGCAGAGGGCTCTGCACTCGTGGATCCAGGATGAGGCTGAGAAAAGCAGAGGGCTCTGCACTCGTGGATCCAGGATGAGGCTGAGAAAGCAGAGGGCTCTGCACTCGTGGATCCAGGATGAGGCTGAGAAGCAGAGGGCTCTGCACTCGTGGATCCAGGATGAGGCTGAGCGGCAGCCAAATAACAAATATTTGTTTCAACTAAATCATTACAATTTCAGAGACTGTAGATCTTGATAAATTTTACTTTTAGTTCATTTTTCAGTTCTTTGTTCACACAATATGTCCATTACCACTGTAATAAAAAGTAATAGATTATTATCTATTACTTTGCCTTCTATTACTATTACAGCCAAAACATTATGATCTATTACTATTACTTGAAAAATCCTGTAATAGTCTATTGCTATTACATATTACTATTACCCCATGTCTGGACACTGGTTAAATTAAATGACCCCATAATGTTATCTCATCATCTCATTAAGCCCAGCAGTAGGGTGTTTCATACCTATAGGGTAAAATAAAAATGAGCTTGGAGTTTTAATCCACACGTTTCTCCGTATTCTAAAGAACAAGAAAACACGTTTGTGCAAGTTTGAACCAGATCGCGCTGCATTTAGAGGTCCCCAACTTTGACGACTTTTTGTCAGTTCATTTCTCGCCTGCCTGCAGTGAAGACGGTTTTCTTCGTCACTTGAGCGGTTCGTGTTGTATAGCCTATTGGACAACTATGGAGGTAATTATGTATGCTACTAATTATCTCATTTTACTGTGGTATTGAAATTTATTATTATTTAATTTCTGTCATTTTACTGTGGTAGTGATATTTATTATTAATATTACATGAAATTAATTAGTCTGTTGCATATTGGACAAATAAGCTGGTAATTATTCATGATACTAATTAATGTAATTTTACTGCGGTATTGAAATTTATTTAATTAATGAATTGTCAAAGAGAACGTAGTGTACACGTATCAGTTTTATAAATAAAGAAAAGCAGTAACTGGGACTCGAACCAGTGTCATAGCCGTTTGGCGGCATCGCTCAAGTCGGCGTACACAGCACGCTATCCACTCCCTAGATGGTGTAGTGGATAGCGTGCTGTGTACGCCGACTTGAGCGATGCCGCCAAACGGCTATGACACTGGTTCGAGTCCCAGTTACTGCTTTTCTTTATTTAATTAATGAAATTAATTACGATGTGAAATTATTTCTGTGGAATTATTTAGTTTGTTTTCTTTTCCAGGTGTCTACCAGAGCGAAAACAGAAGTGTTTCTTATTGGCCAGACGGATGCGAACATCACATCAAGTGGCCTTCCAACTCAGTTGCAAGTACTCAAAAAGTACTTTTACCACCAAAAGGAGCAAAAATTTGGACGTACTAAATGCCTGAACCTGTGCCTGGATGCCTGTCTCATATTTTGGGAGAGCGAGAATCCCCATGATGCGTCGAGATTCGGCCTTGAGGAAGATGGAATCCCTTCTCAAGGAATACGACCGGCTTGTGAAGCACAAGTCACATAAAGCAGAGTCCTTCCGAGTGAAGGAGGCAATAGCGAAGGAGATCATGGACATTGCTCATTCACAGGCTAAGGAAATGATGAAGAATCAGGAGGACATCCACTTTCTCGACATGCAGCGTGAAGATCCAAATTCCTGCAGCATGGGCCCTGTTGACATGAAGCTTCACTATAAGGAGATTAGGAAAAGGAAGAGGCTGGACAAGATTAAGGAACAACAGGAGAAGGCCAGGAAGGAACAAGGAGCTGCAGAAGATACGGGGGCTTTAGTGATTTCAACTTCGTCAGAGACTGACTCAGATGTCGTTGACCCAACCGTGGAAGTTTTTCCATCCTCCTCCAAGGGAAATACCAAGAAGCGACGCAGGAATCTGATCTCACAGGATGTGACGACTACCTACGATCGGCTGAATATTTCGTACCGCGATTCAGCTATGTCGTACGCTGCAGCGGCTAAATCACTAGGTTTTGACTTGGATGAACTGTCCATTTCTGCCAGTACCATGTACCGCACACGCAAGGCTCTCAGGAAGGTGGCTGCTGAAAGTTATCAATCCGACGAAGTTTGTCCTGGTCAGCCTCTTGTCTTGCATTGGGACGGTAAGCTCCTACCTGACAATGAGCAATGGAAGGAGAGCGTTGACCGGATCGCCGTCCTCGTCTCTGGCGACGGCAAGGAGAAGTTGCTCGGCGTTCCTAAGGTGACGTCCGGAACCGGCGAGAAGATAGCGCGAGTTTGCTTGGATTTGGTCAAGGAACACAGGATGGAAGAGCGCGTGCCGGGACTGTCTTTCGACACGACAGCGTCGAACACCGGGATTCATATCGGGGCCTGCGTCCTGATTGAGAAAGGTCTTGGCAGAGAACTCATGTACTTCCCCTGTCGGCATCACATCTATGAAGTCATCCTCAGCTCCGTCTTCAAGCGTGCATACGGCCCTTCAAGTGGCCCCGATATACCCGTTTTCAAGAGGTTTCAGGCACAATGGAAGTTCATCGACCGGTTGGACGTGCGGCCGTACGATTTTGCTCAAGTCAATGACTCTATGAGGGAACTGAGGGAGAAGTCAGTCCTGCTGGTGAGAGGGATGGTGAGCACGTCGCATCAGCGCGATGACTACAAGGAACTGCTACAGTTGGTTCTCATCTTCCTGGGAGAAGCAAAAGTGGTGGATTTCCCTCTCAGAGCCCCTGGCGCTTACCATCACGCTCGATGGATGGCGATAGCCATCTACTCCTTGAAAGTAATTCTACTGAAGAAGCAGTTCAAGATGTCGAGTCACGAGTTGGAAGCTCTGACAGCCGTAGGTCTCTTCGTGTCCCTCGTCTACATCCGAGGTTGGACTCGTGCTGCAACCTCAAGCAAGGCTGCCGCAGTTGATCTGGAATTTCTGCGTGACGCGGAAGCCTTTGCCATGTCGGGATATTCGTGTGTTAACGCTGCGCAAGAAGACATGTCTCGACACCTATGGTACATCTCTGAGACTCTTATTGCCATGGCGTTCTTCGACGCAGATGTGGTAGATGAAGAAAAGGCTCAGATAGTCGTCAGTTTGGGTAAGCCCGCATCGAAAAAGGAACTCAGGCGACCCCAAGGGAAGAACGTCAGGAATCGCCTCGAAACACCTGGCGGAGTTCGTGACAGGAAAGACGATGGCTTTCTTCCATGCATTCGACTTGGACACAGAATTCTTGAAAAAGCCAGTTGCCGAGTGGACTGAAGTAGAGGGCTTCAAGCAAGCAGCGGCAACTGTTAACAAAATCTCTGTCGTCAACGATCGGGCCGAAAGAGCCATCGCGCTCACCAAAGAGTTCAACTGTTCTCTGAAGAACGAAGAGCAAAAGCAGTATTTGCTCAAAACTGTGATGCAGCATAGGGCGAAATACCCGAATAAAACCAAGAAGGATTTCATGGACAAATGATTCGCAAGAAGTGGTTATGTTTTTTGTATCTTTGTGAAAATGTGTAGTGAAATGGTACTCGTTTGTTGAATAAAAATTCATTGACAGATTTTTGTTTAATTTTTTCCGTTTATGATCTGCCAGAGCATCAAACTGGGGACCCGTAAACTTTAAACTATTGAATTAATACTTCGGTTTATCAGTCTCCTCAGCAAATGGAACAAGGGGATCCATGTGGATTAAAATTTTTCCAAACTTTTAATTTATGAAACACCCTACCCAGCAGTCTGCTGTCCTTTATTGGTGCTTGGGATTGATTATAACAATTTATATCTCGCATACAGAACTCGATATATTGTTCACTGAGGCGTATCAGTTTTATTGTGGTAGCTTTTAGCATGCATTTTTTATAAAATGTTGGTACTGAGAAGATATATCTACAATTTAATTATGCTATCAAGGTAGTTATATTAGGTAAGGGAGTCTTGAAATACAGATTTATTAACCCATTAACTGCACGAGCGCCCAGTTACGAGTCGAGCCAAAATACACGGGCTACGCAGAGAGATATCTCAGTTTAAAATTTAAACCCGTGTGTATATACGGTGCTGCGCAGAAATGGTTAGGAGAGAGAGCCCGTGATATGGGTTTTGCAGCAAATGGGTTAACACCCTAAAATACAATCTGTAGCTATACTTATGTATAGGAAAATTGTAGTGAAGATTAAGTTGTTTGGTCTTCTGACTGATTATTATTAATGTTAATAACTTTTTCAGGTATCTCGTTACATCTCTTGGAATGAGTTTGTATATCAGATGTTGGCAAAAGGAGAGGTAGCAGAAGTGATTGTTAGGCCAGACATAAATATCGTCACCATCACTCTTCATGAAGGATCAGTCATTAAGGGGAAAACGGTGCGAATTTCCTAATTACAATTTAACCTTAATAAACAGTTGTGTTAGAAGCGTTTATTCAAAGTCATTGGATATCATTTAAGTTTTATTAAGGCTTTATGCACGAGTTTCAAGCAGATTAGAAAGTTAACATAAAAGAAAAGAATGCTTTCTCCTATTTCTAGAAAAATTCAATGAATTGAATACTTGGAATAATGGTTTTTACTTTTTCCTTATGGGTTATTCTTTATTGATTTACATGTTGCAATTGTTGCATTATGCATTTTCATAATTTAGCTTTAATCCATGTGAAATGTTTTAGTACAGTTTTAGCCGTAATTGTTTGTTTCATCAATTCTTTATCTTATTATTAAAGTAAGTAACTGGTCTGCAGTTTGTTGGTAGTGTTTTAAAAGTTGGCCAAATAGTAATATGAATTTTTATATACCTTTTCCAGTTTCTAAGCATATTTCTTTGTGAAAATACAAAACTTTGTGGAAATAAAATGAGCCAAAAAAATATTGAAACGTGCGTCAGAAAGATGGACCTGGTATTCAGGAATGTGTGAATCCAGGAATACGTACCGTATCTAACCTTTAGAAGCGTTGCCCATTCCTTCATCGAGGGAAACTTTAGTTTAACATGCATGTGATGCAAGAATACTGTGCACCCTGCCACAACTCGCAAACCATTCTCAGTGAAAGAAAAAGGGGGGGGGGGGGGGGGGTAGAAATTCTTCCTTGAACTTGAAGGACCCCAGATATGATCCTATTCAGTATGTCTGTGAGCATTTTTATCGCCAATTTCGAAATAAAAGGATCTGAAAAAATTTGGACCATAGTATAATCCAAAAGCTCATTGTATCACCCCACAACGTGTCCAAGCCCTTTATGAAACACATGGAACGGTTAAAAGATACTGTTTGCATGTGTTTACCAATTTATCCTATTTTATAAATAGGATAAATACTGTATATATTTTTGAGTGCTCATTTTATTTCCGTAGGGCTCTGGTGTACAACCTAGTTTTATCTTGAGTTGTTTTTTCATGAATTGTATTCGCGTCACGCCTATGGATTATAATGTCAAATCTTTAATAGATTGATCATGGTGTGTTCCACATGAACATTGTTGACGTCGAGCAGTTCGAGTCGAAGCTTCGAGAGACCGAAACGAGCCTTGGCATTCGTCCTGACCATGGAGTGCCAGTTGTGTATAACAGAAGCTCCGATGGCCTCGGAAGGCATTTGACAACGATGATTATTGTGGGACTTATCCTCGCGCTCATCTACAGGAACTTCTCCTTCAAAGTCTCATTAGATGTGAGTATGATATATATATAATTTTATATATATATATATATATACATATACAAACTCAGAATGGTCCCCTGAGAAACTTATATGTTAAACACAGACCGTGCATGGAACAAGGAACTCTTCTGGGAAGATTAAATCCACTATAGTCCGAATAAGTAATGGTAAATGACAAATACCATAGTTTTTCTTTTTCATGATGCTAGCCCGACGTGGGCAACGGGTCTCTCGCAAAGAGATCCCATAAATATAGCTTCCCTCACCAGCTATCTGCAAAGCAGACAGGATCCAAAGCTGGATCCTGTCTGCTTTGCAGATAGCTGGTGAGGGAAGCTATATTTATGGGATCTCTCTGCGAGAGACCCGTTGCCCACGTCGGGCTAGCATCATGAAAAAGAAAAACTGGTATTTGTCATTTACCATTACTTATTCGGACTATAGTGGATTTAATCTTCCCAGAAGAGTTCCTTGTTCCATGCACGGTCTGTGTTTAACATATATATATATATATATATATGTATATATCCTGAACTTGAAACTCGTACTTCGGTTTTGTAAGTTTTTGTGTGATTACGTTATTTTTAAAACATTGTGGATAAGCTGGTGGCGATAATAGAGCATCTGACAGCTGTTTCTTTATTTGTACCTGATTACACCTTATTTGAAAATGTGACTTCATTTAATTTGAAATTAATGTTTATACTATTTTTGCTCATTGATCAAATGTCATTGACGGACTTAATTTCGTAATTGATTTATAATTGGGCTTCCTCATTGTTGGAAATATTTTTATAAATGTTGCTTATTAGGAAATACTAATGAATGTATTAAGTAATAATACCTGAATATCTGTTGTTTTTCATTGTGTAGTTCCCGTTGGGACGAGCCAAATTCACCATGATAGATCCTTTACTTCCTGGATCGGGTCGCGGTGTCAAATTCTCTGATGTGGCGGGCTCAAAGGAAGCGAAGCAAGAGGTGATGGAGTTTGTTGATTTCCTGAAGAATCCCTCCAAATACCAGAGATTAGGGGCCAAGGTGCGCTATGTTATTGTTTACAGAGGCCTTTGAGTGTCATTCTGTTGATTTTATTTTGTTAGTATCACTTCGTTCATGGGTTCATATAAAAATAATGAATGTTAGTTTAGAGTAGCGATTCCCAAGCTGTGGATTGATTGCCAGTAAACCTCGTGTGTCGCAAATATGTCTTACCACATATTGAAATGAACTTAATTTCGTTATTGATTTATCATAGTTCTTGTGGTTGGAAACGACACTGATTTCGCTCACTAATGCAGATGTAATATGGATAGTCTTAAATTAAACGTGGTTCTCGTATTTGAACACTTTTACTTATTTTTAAAATTAAACTAATGAATTGTCAGTCTGTAGCACAATATTTCAACCCTGAAAAAAGTGGTGGAAACAGCTTGGAAATGTTACGTCAACCTATTTTAGCGTATCAAAACTTGCCAATAAAAATAGTCAGTCTTCATTTTATAGAGCGTAAAATTATCCATGCAAAAGATGTCAATTTCCTACTACCCTGAGAGTGACATTTTTGCAGTGAATTTAAGTCAACTAAATTTTTGAGTGCAACTTCAGTTTTTCGGTCAATTTTTGGATGTGAAACGGAAAATTTTGAAGGTTATGTATAGTTTCAGGAAAAAGTTCACCGACAAAATTGTATGGAAGTTTCGGAAATGCAGACAAGACAGTTTTTATGAATAATCAAATGAGATACTAATTTTATCTTAAACTCGAAACTATAAATGTGTTCTGTTATACAAACTAATAATATAAAAGACTAATAGTAATACTATATTAACTGTGTCCTTAATTGCGTTCATTAAGTTCTAAGCCTTTGATTAGAGTGTTTCTGGCTCTCGTTATTGGTGTGCTCATTCCTATCCTGTTTTTCCTGTTCAGGTGCCAAAAGGAGCGTTGCTCCTGGGCCCTCCTGGGTGCGGTAAGACGCTCTTGGCGAAGGCAGTGGCGACAGAGGGCCAGGTTCCCTTTCTGGCCATGAATGGGTCGGAGTTTATTGAATTGATCGGGGGATTGGGAGCGGCAAGGGTGAGGTAATGAAAAAAAGATTTTATCTATTGACATGTTAGTATTAAATATGATTAAAAAAATTGTTTAGGCTAAGTTTAACCCATAATAATAACCTATAATAATAACCCATAATAAGTTCTTGAAGTTAATGAGGTGGACTAGTTCCACGAAAAACACTTGCCTCTGTTCGTTACTCAGTGCGATGCCGGCTATCCGGTTAACGGGGCTTTTAATTAAATTTGTTGAGAAGGCTGGAATGCTTTCCCTTATGAGCTGTTGGTTTCATGTCATCGTTGTCATAAAATTTTATAAAGTAAAATATTTGAATCACCATTCTCATTTTTTGCAATTTCTGAAATTATTTTAAGAGTCGAAACTCACTCACTCACACGTAAATTTTTGTCAGACCTCTTGTAATGGAATAGTTGGTTTTCATCTGCTTCAAAACCTCTTTTCCTTCCTTCATATTCCATTCAAGATCAAACATGCTTTTGAATTACGTTTTCAAGCCTTAAGTTGGGGCGCGTACCCCTTGAAAACATAACTCATTGGGGTTTTTTAAATGTTATACGAATTAAGAACCTTTTTTTTTTAATTTATTTGTAAATTCATTCATTTGTGTGCATGTTTATCATCAAATGATAAGTTGACGGTCGTATAATCCCCTACTTTTTCATTCCTTCTCCACAGAGATCTGTTCAAGGAGGCCAAAAAGAGAGCCCCGTGCATCATTTACATTGATGAGATCGACGCTATCGGCCGCAAGAGATCGAGCGGCGCCTCTCTCGACGTTGGGTCGCAGGAGTCAGAGCAGACCTTGAATCAGCTTTTGGTGGAGATGGACGGAATACTTAGCAAGGAAGGGGTTGTCCTACTGGCGTCAACAAATAGGTTCGATATCCTCGATAAGGTGAGGAAATTGAAGGGCGTTGAGGCACAGAGTGCTAGTAAACTAAATTGGTTCGTTTACTTGAAGAAAACTTAGTTGGTTTTTGTGCGTTTATAACTAAAAATAGAGAATGTTGTAATTATATTTTGGGTTAATTGAGCTCTTTTTGAAGATTAGTAAGAGGTTCAGTTCCATCCTTGATGATGTAATTATATTTTAAAGTGAAATTAAGGCTGAATTAACTTTGTTGGTGTTAAGGCAATTCTGCGGCCAGGTCGATTCGATCGCCACATCATGATGGACCTTCCGACATTTGAAGAACGGAGGCAGATTTTTGACCACCATCTGAAGTCAATCATTCTAGAGAAACCAATGTCATTTTACTCCAGAAGAATGGCATCTCTCACACTAGGATTCAGTGGTAAATCTAAATTGCCTTATGCTCGTGAATAGAAACGTTAAAAGTACGTACCGTAGCTCGATTAGGCCCTGTATCTTAACAGTTATGCTTTACTAAAATCATTGGTTATTGAAAGATTTTGTCGTTTTAATCTTTAGTCGCGTATGAAATATTTACTGGTCATTTATGATTAATTAAAGTTTTAAATAGTAAAAGATAAAAATGTTTTCAAATTAAAAATATTTTTTCAATTATGATGAAAATGATTTTTTTTTTTTAATATTGTAGTTTTTTTTTTTTGACACTTCTAAAAATTTTTAATTTTTCAATTTAGAGATGGTCTCTCGCAAAAACCTATCTAACCATTGATTTTGTTTGATAGGTTAGTTTTACGAAAACAAAATCGTGTATTTTGATTGTTTATTAAAAAAAAAAAAGGTTACAGCCGGGAAACACTTTTACCCGCGATCTGAGAGTGAGTGTGCCTCAAAGGTTGCCTCTAGCTCTAGCAATGACAGGGTAAACAGCCAACTCAGTCCAACCCAGGAGCCAGTAGGCGGGAGCGAAGCGAACCAGATCCTCTCCGCTTAGAGTCCGCCATCATAACCACATACCTACGAGACGCCCATTTCGATTGTTTAAAGTTTCAAGAATAATTATAAGAATTATTGTTGGTAATGAGCGTCCCGTGTTTCGATCGGTTAGGGCGCCACTCGACAATGCTTGGGTTCGAACCTCAGTGCTGCTTAGGGCTGGGCGGTTGTCTTTTTTGTATCTTGCTTCACGGTATGCCGGCGGGCCGGCCACCCCGTCTTAATTGACTCTGGCTAAGGTATCCCTGGCTCGGGCGCCTAACCCCCACTTCCTGTGGATATGCGACATTCGATGTTACCTTTTATTGTTGGAAATCATTTGATAAAAAAATTTTGAATTTAAATGTTACTTGAGTCCTGTTTTTGGGCAAAATAGCGCGCGCACACACACACACACACACACACACACACACACACACACACACACTATTAATTCTGCTTGCTTGCTTGCTTTCATTCAGTTTTGTAACAATTTGTTTGTGTAATTTCTCTTTGGCCGCTTACCCTATCACTGCTCGAAATAAAGGTGACCCTTAGGGCGCACTCACCCTGAGTCACCGCGACATCGTGGGAAAACGAAATTCCCAATTGTTACCTCTTTACTTTTTCTTTGTAGAATATAATTGTCCCTCTTTTATTTTTCATTTACTGGAAACGAATGATTTGTATTATATTAGCTTGAGAAAAATGAGTAAGAATTACACCGATTTTGTAGTTGACCATGATATGGCTACGTTGCAAATAAGGGACAAATAATAATGTAACATAGCTGTTACTGGAAATTTTATAATCATCTGGGCATTGGGACTTGAATTCTAAATAATGGTAAATTTTATCGTAAATAATTTTCGTAGTTTTACTTTATTAAAATCAGCTTTTAGGATAAATTTGAAAATTTTATTTAAATGTATGTATACGTTTGCATTTGAATCTGAATCTATTGAAGTTGGGTAATTTACGAAGTTGCTTCTAATCGTAAGTTATGAGAAGAGAAGTTAGTATCAGTTAATGATTGAAAGTTACTGCAGTAATTTTAGAATGATTGTTCCAAAAATTATTCGAGTTAGCAATAAATAATTCAATAATCTTGGAGTGGAAAAGTATGAAGTATCTCAATCAAATCTTTCAAAGACTGAAAGATTTGACAGTTCACATAACTGACTACACAGAATCCCAGTTGAACATTGAAATATTTATTTCAGGCCTACCTTTTTTCTCTATTTTATATATATATATATATAATATATATGATGAATAAAACCACGAAGGAAAAAGAAACACTGAATACTCATTCATAATGGGCCAAATTCATAATTTAATCATCATGCATCTTTCACAACATTATGAAGATGAGAAGTTTATATATATATATAATATATATATATATATATATTATATATATTATATATATATATATATATATATATATATATATATAAAATAGAGAAAAAAGGTAGGCCTGAAAAAATATATATATATATATATATATATATATATATATATATATATATATATATAAACTTCTCATCTTCATAATGTTGTGAAAGATGCATGATGATTAAATTATGAATTTGGCCCATTATGAATGAGTATTCATACTACTATAAACGCAATGGTTTTATTAGTTTAGCTAAAATTTTATCACATTATACACCACCGGCCTCGTCATCTATTTTGTGACTAAAGTTCTATCAGTGGGATGTAGGTAATCAAAAAGCAGCTAATATTGTTAATCATTTCTAGATGGTATTTTAAAGATTCTAGTCCTTGGATTACGACAAAACAATAAATAGTTTTAATTATCAGGTCATCCCATAAGTAATATTTTTTAAGATAGATTAAGTTTAAACTAGTCCTACTCGGTTTAAGCATAAATTTTCCGAAGGTTATATCTAAGAGGAGATCTATCGTGTTTCGCTACATACTTTACAGACCTTGACCAGTGAAGTCGTGTGTTTTGCTTTGTGAACCCCTCATAAACATGGTACCAGAAGAGCGTATCAGGCATATAATGCTTTACGAGTTCAAAAAAGGGAATAGTGCTACTGAAACAACGCGAAACATTCAGGACGTTTATGGTAACGATATTCTGCATGTGAGGAAATGTCAAAGATGGTTTCAAAAGTTTAGGAATGGTGACTGCTGTTTGACAGATGCAGCACGCTCTGGACGCCCTACTGAGTTTGATGATGACCTGCTGTTAGCCGCACTTGAAGAAGACTGTTCAACAACTGTCGAAGAATTGGCCCAGAAACTCAATTCATCCCCGTCCACCATCCATCGACATTTGCAACAACTCGGGAAAGTGCCTAAGTTAGGAAAATGGGTGCCACATGAATTGTCGGTCGACAATCTGAGGGTGCGGGTAAACATTAGCACAGCTCTTCATTCCCGTGAACTCCAAGGTCTGTTTTTGCACCGTTTAGTGACTGGTGATGAAAAGTGGATACTGTACCAGAATGTTAAGCGCCGTCGACAGTGGGTTTGTGCCGGAGAACCAGCGACACCACAGCCAAAACCAAATCTTTACCCTCGGAAGGTGTTGCTTAGTGTTTGGTGGGATAAAGGTGGTGTAATACACTTTGAAACCTTACCACACAACCAAACAATCATCGCTCAAGTCTACTGTCAACAACTGGATCGATTGAACACTGCACTAAAAGAAAAGAGACCTTCTTTGGTTTAATCGGAAAGGAATCGTGTTCCACCACGACAACGCACGTCCTCATACCGCTTGGATCACTTCTGCAAAAATTGAGGAGCTCGGGTGGGAAAAACTTCCACATCCTCCATATTCTCCAGACCTTGCGCCTTCAGATTATCATCTCTTCAGGAATCTGCAAAACTATCTTGACGAGAAACAGTATACTTCTTTAGATGACCTGCACACCAGTCTTTGTACGTTTTTTGCCTCAAAACCGCCTGAATTTTATAAACATGGCATTGAAAAGCTTGTAGGACGTTGGCAGAGTGTCATTGATTCCAATGAAAAATATATACTAGATTAAAAAGTTTCAGTTGAGTTTTTTTTGTCCTTCAAATTCCGATCTAAAAAACGACATTACTTATGGGATGACCTGATATATCGTGAGCAAATGTAATTTAATAGTATAACCTACTAACAACATTTTTAATAACAGTAATGTAATCCAATCTTGGGCAATAATTTCCAGACTTGTCTGCTTCTAATTATGCATTCAAATATACTGTAGTATCAATATTCGTGATGTGTATGTGTTATGAATTAAACTGCTTTTCCAAAGGACTTAATGTTTCACTATATATTTACTCAGGGGCTGACATAGCTAACGTAGTGAACGAGGCTGCACTCCACGCTGCTAGAAACGCCAAGAAGGTAGTGACTGCAGAGGATTTGGAGTATGCGGTTGAGAGGATGGTTGGAGGGACGGAGAAGAGGTCACAAGTGAGTTGTGAGCTATAAATTTTATAGCAGGAATTTTGTTTCGAGTGTAAGTAAAAAAAAAGAAAAGCGAAAATGGTGATTGGTTGACTGAGTCGGTCTCTAGTATTCATTAATATCGCAACGCAGACATATATATTTAATAAAGAATAGAAAACTTAACGAAATTAGAGAGCATGAGTGTGTTTAGGAAGTAGAAATAGGGTTAAAAAAATGTGGGGTATTATAAATAAGGATGTTGGTCAAGGAAGTACCATAATTTGCAGATTCTACAATTTTTTTGTTAGACCTTTAGACTACTCCGTTTGGGCATGGCCACTACATTACACGCAGGATATTGGTATGCTAGAGAGAGTACAACGTAAAGCAACAAAATTCATTTCTAGTTTTAGTGAGAGAGTAAAGGAGCCAAGGTTTCATTGGAAATACTTTGTCTAAGGGGAGACAGTTTCCTTGCAAGCTGTTTGATCAAAGCCAATCTGTATCTAGTTGGACTACGCTTGTACAAACTTCATACTCATCCTGAGGAGGAAAAGCCAGCGAGTCTAAACAGTTGAGCTTCAAAGCTAGCGAGACCAAATTTGTAAAGCTGCTTTTAAAATCTAAGTAGCTCTTGAGCTTAAAGTAGATGTTAAGGTCTCGCGCTGGCTTAATATTTTTTGTTGAAAGTATTTTGTATGAAATTATTTACTTGTAATTTATACCGACTAGATACGAGGCGGTCCGTACGACAGTGACGAGCCCGCCCTTGTCCTAAAAATCAGTTTTTTTATGGTACCCGAAAGGTCTATCCATTGTCTATCCATTGTCTATCCATTGTCTATCACAGTGGTCGGCGAACTTTTTTGGGTATTACCCCAAAATATATTTGAGGACGTAATCAGGACGTAAATTCGTAATATTCTAAAATTTAGAATAACGCCACATTTATGTAACAAAATAAAATAAAAATATACGAAAAAAATATCAGCACAAAGTCTCTCATACCGCACGCATTACCCCCAAAAGTTTTAAATTTACCCCATTTGGGTAATTTACCCCTGTTCCCCGACCACTGGTCTATCATAATACACTGTCCCCATATGGCGGGCTCGTCTTTATCGCCCAGTAATTCTGGTCTGTTTTTAAGACATTCCTTGGGTCATTTCCACTAACAAGTGTTAGTAGGTAACTGCATTGCTGTATCATCAAAATTTAAAGTATGCGAGTCCTTTTCTTGATTTTTGGCCTACTGCTTTCTCATGAACCGTAGCAATACAGTTTTGACAAGTGTATTTATCTGGTTGCATGAAATGTGAATTTGGGTCTTTTTTGTTTGGAACAAACTCGAAAAGTTGACCAGAGAGTGAATTTTGAATTTTGTTATAAATTCTTGTGAAAATTCAATTTACTGATGTATTCTTTTCTTAGCCAGAGAAATAAAATATTCCTTATAAGCAGAATACATTGTATAAATCTCTCAACAACTGGACTCAGGGTAAGCCAACGAAAAGATGAGTCTTAAACACCGCTTCCCGTCAATCGGCGAAGTGGGTCTATCCGTGGCTTCATCCATCTCTCCCTTTTCTGACTTTGTTTCATTCACACCCGAGATGGTCATAGTTTTGGCTGCAAGCTGTTGGTTCTTCTTGACAGTAAATTCTCGCTTGAATTGTGGCTTCCTGTACAAATTAAAAAAAACTTAACATTGCAAAGTATTTGCATAACCGTGGCTTAGATAATTTTATGTTGGCATTACACATACCATGCATTACACCACCCGTATACCGGATGGCTTTTATGAATGAATGGTTTCCTTTTACAAGGCACTTTCTCCTGAAGAAAAAAGAGTGGTCGCTTTCCACGAGTCTGGACACGCCTTGATTGGATGGCTCCTCGAACACACAGACGCACTTCTGAAGGTGACCATCGTACCCAGAACCAACCAGGCTCTTGGGTTTGCTCAGTACGCGCCCAAGGACCAGAAGCTCTATAGCCAAAATGAGGTTATTATTAAAATAATAGTAATTTGTACAAAGATAATTTAATTACGGTGTAATAAGCATAAAACATAACACTGTTACTGAGAGTGGACTAAGAATAATTTTTTATATAATGAGCTTGTTAAATATAACAACATTCCTCACAACTACACTGAGCGGCAGAAAAATCGGCCCACTTGGAACATCGCGAGAAGCAAAAAAGTTGGCAAGCTTCTCTCTATAAAAGTTTTAAAATTCGAAAATATAGTCTGAGGCAACCAAATAACGAGACAAAACAACGTCAGCTGCGAACACACTAGCTGTAACGAATTTTCGACTTCTTTTAAGAATTCGACAGTCTGACATTTACTTGCTCTTAGACTGCTAGTGCCACTTTTTTCTTCAACTAGAGGGAGTAGACATTTGCGTTTAGTAACAGAGAGACTTCAAATTCTTTTGGGTTTCAGAACTGAACATTTATGATGGATTTGAGTGCCGTGAACGTTACAAGAGTCGTCGCCCTAATTGAAGATGGTCGGAGCCAGCGTTACGTCGCCGATGCGCTAGAAATTCCAAGAACAACGGTTCGACGTGTCTACCAACGTTATGTGGAGACAGGAGAGTATACCCGAACACTAGGATCTGAAGATCGCGCTGTACATCTGCCCGTGACGATCGTTTCATCGTCTTGAGTGTTTTGCGAGATCGTCGCTTGACTGCCACAAACGACCTCAATGAGCTGGAAAGGTCAATTGGACTATGGTCCAATGGGGGACGAGTGTTGTTCACGGACGAATCAAGATTTAATCTTCGAACATCCGATGGACGGGAAAGAGAGTGGAGAAGAACAGGAGAAAGATTCGCCCCGTGCACTTTTACGGAGAGGGTGGCTTTTGGAGGAGTCCAATTGACATGCTCACGAGCGAAAGCAAGACGAGCATTGCGGTGGTGTGGGAGCAATTCCGGGCCCTTTGCGAGACGTGTAGTATGTAAGCCACTTTCCATAAGTCTCCTAACGGTTCGCTCCGATACACTGATGTCTCGAGACCTTTCCAGCTCATTGAGGATGTTTGTGGCAGTCAAGCGACGATCGATCTCGCAAAACACTCAAGACGACGAAACGATCGTCACGGGCAGATGTACAGCGCGATCTTCCAGATCCTAGTGTTCGGGTATACTCTCCTGTCTCCACATATTGGTAGACACGTCGAACCGTTGTTCTTGGAATTCCTAGCGCATCGGCGACGTAACGCTGGCTCCGACCATCTTCAGTTGAATTGAGGCGACGACTCTTGTGACGTTCACGGCACTCAAATCCATTGTAAATGTCCAATTCTGAAACCCAAAAGAATTTTAAGTCTATGTTATTAAACGCAAATGCCTACTCCTACTAGTGGAAGAAAAAAGTGGCACTAGCAGTCTAAGAGCAACTGAATGTCAGACTGTCGAATTCTTAAAAGAAGTCGAAAATTCGTTTCAGTTAGGTGTTCGCAACTGACGTTGTTTTGTCTTATTTGGTTGCCTCAGACTATGTTTTCGAATTTTAAAACTTTCATGAAGAGAAGCTTGCCCACTATTTAGCTTTTCGCGATGTTCCAAGTGGGCCGATTTTTCTGCCGCTCAGTGTATTTTCCCAGTAGATTTTCGAAAAGATGTGCATGGCATTGGGAGGACGTGTGGCGGAGTCTTTGATTTTCAACAGGATCACAACGGGAGCTCAGAATGATCTCGAAAAGGTTACAAAAATGGCGTATGCGCAGGTAAGCCAAAGTAATTTCGGAACAATTTCATATTTTCACTTGAATTTGCAAACACACGGACGTACGGTATGAGCAAGTCGTTTTCATTCCCTACAGGAATGAACGAGACAAACTCCAAACCGAACGGCTGAACACTTCGATCATTAGCGGCAATTAAATACTAGTCTAACACTTGGATATTATACAGTTGCTTATTCAATTTTTATTTGAACCATAAACTAATTTATTAGGAAAATGATCGATTACGCTATGATTTAACTTGCAGTAGGACTGAAAAGACAAAACGCTTCGAAATATCTTGTCTTATTTTGGGTGCTTTCTTCCTTCTAACCTGCTCTCTATTTTTCACCTAAAACCCAGGTTCGATCGTTCGGATTTAGTGACGCCGTCGGGCACGTATCTTTTCCTGAGGTGGAGGTAGGTAGGAGGCCTTATTCAAAGAAATTGGCAGCTACTATCGATGAAGAAGTGTCCAAATTAATCTTCATGGCTTACCAGGCTACAAACGAAGTGCTCAAGAAAAACATTGATAAACTAAAATTGGTTCGTTCAAGTTGAATATTAGTTTGGTTTTGCTGATCCTATATTGTTTGAATTTTTATCTTTAAACCGGACCTTATGAATCGTTTGTTTTCAGTTGGCCGAAGCGCTTCTGCAGAAAGAAACTTTGAATTATGAGGACGTAGAAGCTATATTAGGTCCTCCTCCACATGGATCGAAGAAAGTCCTTATTGAGCCTGTGCAATTTGAAAGTGAAATTAATAGTTGGACGGAAGCAGGTTCACAATAGTGAATTATTCATGACCCATATATTGATTAGTTTAATTACGTTTATCTACTGACACGGAAGTGTATGTTAGTTTCCATTGTATGCTAATAGTCGGGAAGTAGAATTTAACCCTTTAACTGCACCTATTGAATTTACTCTATTCTCGCATAACTTCGTGTATTCTTATAGAGTACTTAATTTGGGTTTTTTGGTCGATCACAAACCCACCACACTTCAGTGCATTGAAATGGAGCAGCTAAAGGGTTAAAGAAACCATTGAGGAACTTTATTTTAAGTAGTTTTTGTTCCTGTTATGTTCTTATGACCTTCATGATTGACTGTAAAGAGCCTTGTTTAATAATACTTGGGAATGTTATCTACTCAAAATATTTAAGTCCGACATGTAAATACTTTATTTAATTTAAGGGTAAATGAACTGCATAGGATGTTATTGTATATATTTAATAAAGGGTAATAAAAGGGGTATTCCAGAGCAGGTGGCTCAGTAATTAATGCTGTACATATTTCTGATTTTAATGTATAACTAGCTAAAACTGGTTCATGAGACACGGGAGTCTGAAATCAAGGGAAAGGTCATACTCTAAACACTATTGGCTGTAGATCTATGGGAGCAATAATAGAGAGCTTCGGGTAATTAGAAAAAAAATAATCTTCGTAAGTTTACTCGACAGTAAGTGTTTGTGTACGTTCATATATATATGAAAGAACTACTTATGAACACAATGGTATGGATGGTCAAACTTAAATTACGTTACTGTTTACCCATCCATGAACCGATGTTGTTTTCCTCGCTTGAAGTCTGTTCTCCACCTTAAAGTTTCCTAGATTTACAATCAATTAGTTATATTTTTTATATGAAACAGAACATAGCCAACTTAATTTGAGAAAAAACTTAGTATAAATTAGAGATGCCGTTTTTCCTCGCCAATACTTAAATAAATATATTTAACAAATTCTGTTGTTAATTTCCATTGGCTTTAGTGTTATAACCAATTCACAAAGTTGCATATAGATCTTTGAAGCACAGGCATGGACCATTCCGCAATAGAGTCTTAGTAGCAGAACACAATGCTATTTCACCAACTAAAAAAGGAACACATCATAGTATACTAACTTTTTAATCTTCATGTCGCTAGCAATATTACTAGTTAATCATAGTAGTTCTGCGAAAGTTTGGTGTTAAAAGCTCAAAGCCGGTTTGCGGAAGAATTTGTAGAACTATGATTATTAATCATAAATCTATCAGTGCTTCTGCAAAAGTTTGATGTTAAATGCGAAATAATTTTTGGAACTATGATTAACTTTTAATATAGATGACTTGGGGACTCTCTAAACTCTTCGCTACCAACATGATTTAAATAGCTATTAGTTTTTTTATTATCAGAAGTAGGGGCTACTCCCCGCGAGTTTCTAAAACTACTACTTGCAATTTAAATCCTATTAGTAGTGAAGAATTTAGAAAGTCCCCAAGTCATGTATATTACAAGTTAATCATAGTTCCAAAAATTATTTAACATCAAACTTTTGCAGCAGCACTGATAGATTTATGATTAATAATCATAGTTCTACAAATTCTTCTACAAACCGGCTCTTGAGCCTTAAACACCAAGCTTTCGCAGAACTACTACTATGATTAACTAGTAATACTGCTAGCCAGGGCACTTTCCGAATTCTTTGCTAGCAACATGAAGATTAAAAAGCTTTATACCCCTTTCCTACCCGAGTTTTTTTAATAATGTAATTGCTGTATTACGATCTGCTCCCCATTTCTTTACAGCGAAAAAAGCCTCTTCACTGTTCTCAGAGGTACGGTAGAACTTGTTCAACCTTTTCAAATTAGACTAATCTATGTACACTTCAGAAACTGGGCTACACTGCCATAAATTTCAGAATATTTACTAAGTAATAGTAAAAAAACAAATTCTCAGCAAATATCTACAAAATTACAACTTTAAAAAATTATTTTAAAATATATAGTTTTCAAGCTCTTTCTCCACTTTCCTCCTCTTCCTGAGATTTCTTGGTAATCTTTCTTCGGCTTCTTCAATCATTTTTGCAACTTCCGCCCTAAATTAAAGGGAAAAAGGGAATTTTGTTTATAAATTTTCTAGAAGTGTTTTTAGGTGTTGTTTAACCTCCGTAAAAGCAAAGACCATGTAACGAAGAGGGCATGCAGCTTTACGTGGTATCCGAATCACGGGTCACTAATCATTTGGACGCAGTGGACGGTTCTTCGTCCAACGACTAGCCATACCCACTGTCGTTTAACTTTCCTGATCTACGGGAAGCGGTATTTCGACGTGGCCGTGACGTAGCCCAAAATTTTCTGTAAAATGAAAATATTCAATTGTACGCTACACAGCATTTATAACCTTCGGAAGGACCTAGGCCCTATGTATAAGGCCACAGTATGGTCCCATGCGGACTAATTACATATAAACAGTACTGGAGCACTCTGCAGTCATTTGGAAAAAAAATTTAATTAAGGATTAACTAAATTAAAAATGTGAATATTTTAGGGCCACGTCAAATATGAAAATAATCCAAGGTTTGAAATTTAACGTTTGCAGTACTCATGAATCGGGTAGCGACGGGTAGTGAGTCTGAATTGGATGTAAGGGTGATTTGAGATTTTTTGTGGGGAGACCTCGTAAATAGCTGGGATTCTTTGTGCAGCTACTATATTATAAATTAAACATTACAGCATGTACTCGAGCAGTTTCTCTCTTATTTTGGACAGAACCTAGAGAGAATGGTGGCTTTCATGCTTCTCATGTTCTTAAATGCAGCCAGATCTGAAAATTTGGGCCTATGCTGTCACATTAGGTTCAGGCTGTATAAATTGAGTCAATGAACATTTACGCCCAATTCAACGAGTAAAAAATTAACGAGACCTGGGATTTAGTTGGTTAACAATTTAAGAAAGTAAAAAATAAAAATTTAAGGAGTTATGAAAGTCTTTGGAATTAAATTTTCATTAGAGAAAGCTATGGGCTATATATTACGCACGATGCAAAAGGCTACCTTATATTGATTCCTCATCATTTCACACAACCAAACAAAAAACAAAGTATACTCCATACTATTGCTTTGAGCAATTGCCATTTCAAAAATGAATGTAAAACCTTATTTGGGCATACTGAATAAAAACTTGTATACTTGTGAGTGCAGAAAACCTGAGTCGAATTTTAAAAGTTAATCAGGATTTAAGCCGGCTTGGAAGAATAGGAAGATCATTAGGGTGTCCCCAAAAAATTGAGTTTGAAATTATAGGGTCTCACCACCTAAAATGTTTCTCTTGGCCAAAATATTACATCCAGTGAAATTTCAGCTCATTCGATGATGATTCAGGGGGCCCCGAGGCCCCCGAAAAATACCCCATGAGGTCTTGCGCACTGAGTATTCATTGCAACTGAACATATTTGATACCATTAAGATCATCTTTTCCTGTAGATTCGAAAAACATAGTTTGACGGTACCAGATAAATAGACTCCAGTGTTATTGCAAGACTTCTTTTACATTTGATTTTTGGCACATCCAACTACTGTGATTGTGTCGCTGGCCTGCTAGGCAGCTTTCTAATTGCTTTGTTTCGTTTCAGACATGTCCTCCCTGTCATGTCATCTTCAATAGCTACACGTAGCTCCGATGAAGATTAGTTGATTGGACACCCCCGAAAGACAATCGCTGGTGCTCGACTTCCATCAGGACGTGATGTCATGTCGAACTTTATATATCACCACTGCAAACAAAAACTGACGATTCGTGAAAGGTAAAAGCTCGGAGGATACACGACCTACTTGTGCCATTCTGGATCACGTCACGATTTTCTATACGACAAAAAAAAGACATATCGTAGAGAATGTCTAGGATCTGTACAACCAACATATCGGTTTAATGAAACATCGTCCGAGGAATAACCCGAAAGACCTGTCAAATCAGAAGAAACTCAGCGAATTGATGGAGAAGCTGTTCGACATCAGCCACGCTGAAGCGGATCGACTCATTCACATTGAGGAGGGCGGACGATTTCTGGCATTGTAACTAGTCCCTGACTGGGTTCACTGGGTCTGTGGACAGTAAACTCGCTGCCAAGGAGACAAGGACAGCTCAACGTCTCAGTCAATTTGTCGAGCGTGTGGCACAGGAAGTAACAATCCCTACTACAAAAGTAGGGGAGGAGGATGGATCGTCAAGTGGCAGTACAGAAGACACTGGGGATGAGACTGACTACAGAAACAATGATCATGGTTGATTTTCGAATGCTGGCGTGCGTTGATCCAAGACAACAGAAACACTGAGATATGATGCGTTTGCGAATGCCTTGTTGTGGTGTGATGAAAATCTTAGAAGACACTTTCTTCTCTACTGCTACTTGATGATCCATCCTCCTCCCCTGCAGTTGGGATTGCTGCTTCCTATGCCACACGCTTGGCGAGTTGACTGAGACGTTGAGCTGTCCTCGTCTTCTAAGCAGTAAGTTTACTTCTGGTGACTATTCAACGAAAAGCTAGTGACCCTACCGTTTTTCTGCGAGAACTGCCACCACCAGTGAAACGGAAGATGGCTGAGGCACGCTAGACGCGCGATGACGCTAACAGTCGGCCACCAGCCAAGTTGGAAGCCAGACAGGTAGAAGGGGTACAGCAAAAGTCAGTGGAGGACTTCATAACTGCGAGATCCCAGTGCTTCTTCGACTCTTTGGACATCGACAGCGCCTTTCTTCAGCAGGATCCATTGCCGTTGACAGATGTCGCTGCCTGCGGCAAAGTCAAAGTCCTCAGGGTTGTGAATGACTGCTTAGAGAGAGGAGTCATGCTGATCCAAGACGACAACAGTTTCGAACGAAAAACAGAGCAGCAATAATACCTACTACAACTGGTAGAAGACTATCAAAATCAGATTCCGAGACGTTGCTGCCCGTCAAACCAACTGATAAAGATCGGCTGGCCATCGTGATACACCCCTCCCTCGGCAAGGAGCTAATATTCACTCCTGGAGGAGTTCGGGAGATCTGGAAGTCCAGTGGCACCTTGGAGACGTAAGTGGAAAAGCTTAATAGTCGTTGACCGACCTCTAAACATTCTTCAACTAAAATAATGTTTTTGCAGTTGTTTTTTTTTCGTAAGCAACAGAATGAAAGGATACCACCAGGAAAAAATAAAATTACGAGATATCTTTCGAACTGGTAGTCGGTCCTCTTCAGTCGTAATTAAAATCTAAACAATAGTTTAAAATGTAAAAGTAATTAAGTTAGAACTGAGGGTTCTACCAAATCAAACGCTTTGGATAGGTCCAGGAAGATTGCAAGTGAAGTTTGTTATTGTTTAAAGTTTTACAGTTCCTCGGTAAACACGATAACGGCATTTTCCGGAGGTTTTCTTCTTAAAACCAAAGTGGCAAGGTGACTATATATTTTCTGCTTTGAGGAATGTTAGTAAGTGTCAATATGGGATTTCCTAAAAAAAAATTCCTGTAGTCGGCAAGACAAACTGGACGGTAGTTTGTAGCAATTTCCAGATTACCATTTTTAAATATAGGGCAAATGCGAGCTACTTTTAGAAGATCGGGACAATATCCGGTATGAAGAGAACAATAATAGGGGACAGCAAGCAGTTCTGAAATAATGTCACTGCAAGACCTATATACTTTGTTTGGTATGGAATCTGCGCCACAGATTTTTGTTTTGAAGACTGTTTATTGTAGTCTTTACGTTACTTGCAGTGACTTTATGATCCCCCCCCCCCCATGAAATCTCCGAAGGAATAATAACAATAATAATAAATTATTTCAAAGAAATTTGCTTATATTTCAAGAAAATATATCTTAATTTTCAAGAAACTGTACAGTATACAGTACAGGAATACCTCAAAATTCGTCGTTTCGCAGATTCGTCGTCAATCTTTTACTACCTATAGTTTCGCAATCCATCGTCCATATTTGGAGATTCATTTTTTTTAAAAATGTGAAAAAAAACGATCGAAATTGACGAAATTCAACTGTTTACCAACGTTTAACGTATTATATTTTGCCGAAAAACTGTTTAACGTATTATATTTTGCCGAAAAACGAGTAGAATTTGATTGATTAATCTGTTTAATAACATAATACAGTAAAATGTTTTCTCATTGAAACGTTATAATCTACCTCGAATTTTGTCGTATTATTCCAAAACGAATTAACGACGAATTTCGAGGTATTCCTGCATATTTAATTTAACAAATATATGCTGGAAAAGCTTTCTAGCTATGCAGTAAGTAGAATGGTACCTTTGCAACTTTATTTACTTAATTTACTCCGAGTATGTGCAGTAGATGCTGAACAGATTTTGTTCAATATGTTATGTGAAAAAACACAGAGCTTCAGTTTTCAAAACATGTGCACATTGACTGAACTTACAAAAGCTCTTAAAATATTCTATAATGGGATGGTTAGTAAAATATTGGTAACAGTGGACAATTTGTGTGCCCCCCCCCACAGGGAAAGTATGACTTGGCCTAACGACAAACCTTACACCATGGACCTACAAACATTTCATCGACACTGTAGTAACCGAACTTCACTCAAACCTAAAGGAACTGCCGAGAAAATGACGTTGGTTCGATGAGGTACTGCATTATAATTTAATGTTTAAACGCTTATTAACCCTTTCAGTACGTGTGGGACCGAAATGTTCCACCGGAAATAATAATATATCGTACTAAAATGACAGTCTTCTATATGTTTATGTAGGTTTAATTTAATTGTCAAGCGTCCCTGGCTCGATTAGTTAGGGCGACACTCGGCAGTGCTGAGACGTCTCTGAGTCGCGGGTGAACTCCAGTGCTGGGTGGTTGTCTTTTATGTATCTTACGTTGCGGCAAGGCGGCGGCGGACCGGCCACATCCCCTTAATTGGCTCTGGCTCCTAACCCCAATTTGCTGGGGATATGGGACATTGGATGTTACCTTACCTTAGTTTAGTTGTTAGGAAAACGACCCAAAATATGCGTAATGTAAGTGATGTTACTAAAATATTTGGTTTTGAATAACAATAAATCTTACACTTTTTGGTTTAAATAAAAAATATTCGTGAACTAAACTGTTAATATGAATACTACTTTTAAATGAAATGACAAATATTTTACGATAAAAATAATTAATATTTGTAGCAAAACATGCTATGACGAGTCATTTTCTGAACAATAAACCTCTGAAAGTGGCGAACTTAGTGTAGACCCAACTTCAAACAAATATATCTTAAGAAATAATTAACAAAGAAAATTCAGACAAGGGCTAACGGATTGAAAATTTTGTAAAAAAAAAAAAAAAAAAATCTCAGAGACCTGCTTCATGAAATGTCTAGATTTTTTATAAATGGCAAATAAAATAAATAAATAAAATTAAAACTACTTTTTGGTTAACCCATCATTCGCGTACAAAAACATTTTTCATTTTTGCGATTCTAGTGTAAAGTTTAGTTAAAATATGTTTACCACAAAACTCCAGCCTATATAACGAGTTACAGAATGTACCTTTGAACATAAGTTAATTTCGACATTTTCTCAATCTCCATTATTTATACTAAGCCGATGAGAGCGTATAGACCTATAGTCGATGAGAGTTGGTTTTGACATTGTACTTTGCAAAACAAAGTTTGCCTCTCCCCCTACCCTCGCCCGAAGAAAAGCAGAAAAAAATTAGTAATTAGTAATTTTCTTATTTTAAAATTTTTTGCTGAAAAGAATATGAACTTTTTTTGGATAACGATGATACTTTCTACTTGGAACTACTTAAAATACACTACTTTTATCTTGGTACAGTATATGCATAACTTCATTTAAAAAAGTTCATTGTATACATCTTACAATCAAGGAACTTCGAAAGTAGTTTGAAAAAATAGTCTGGTTAGTCTAACATGCTAGTATTTTGATACTCAATAATGAAATTAAAAATATACAATCAATTTCTACTTTAAGTGAAACTTTCTTTATGCCTATCTTACTGTAAAAACTGTTGTTTTACAGCCCACTATTGTAGAGCAAAGAACTTACTATTATTAATGAACTTATTTGCAAACAGCATATCTAATCTCACTAATTTCATCAACGTTCTATAACTATCATGATCAATTTAATACATTTTAAAAGAGAGATAGCTGTGGGGGTGGGAATTAACAAATATATTACCAGTATTCAATAAAATTGCAGAAGAAAGGGCATTTCAATCAGGGTTCGCCCGATTGGACGATATATGTTTTCAGGTTTTTTTTCAAAATAAATTAATGAGTCACTGATAAAATAATGTAAGATTACTTCTTGCACAGTACTTATTACTGAAATATAAAGTTGGATCAATAAAAGATTCCACATTCACACGACTGAGAAGATATTACAAACATTAATTATTTGAGCATTTTATTTTCAAGCAAAACATATACCTAACTCCCCAAGGAAAATACAACTCGTGGTAAATAGTTATTTTTGTAATAAACTCTCAGCTATTTAACTTATTCTTATACTATCTTGGTCATTGAAAATATGAAAAAGCCTGATAAAACCCAAAAAAACCCAGGTGAGTTGTGTTTTTGCCAACCCTGATTTCAACAATGCAAGAAAACAAACTAACCTATAAGAAGGTGGTCTGGATTCATCATGCAAAGTACAGGTGAATTCTTTTGCCACTTCTCTTGGGAAGATCCTTGGTCTTACTACATCCATGTCTCTTTGGCAATTATCTCTGATTGTGTCACAAGTTTCAAAAGGTGCATGATAGTGGATTAAAAAAAAACTGAAAACAAATTATGTTTAAGTTCAGTTGAAATAAAGATCCTGAAATTTTAAATGTAGGTATAAAGAAGAAATGGACTATGGTATAGCTACTGCATTTTTCTATACAATTATATGGCTTCTGCTTGACACCAAGTAGTCTACGAAAACCTTTTTGATTTGTAATCTATTTTCAATAAAACTATTTATGGAAACAAAATGCATAATTGCATAAGAATTACTGAAAGGATCTTTTCACCTTAACAAGAGGACTATCTTCAAATGAATAGAGACATTATAAATCAATTTGGCAATACATGGTGCCTACCTTCCTTCACTATGAGATTGACCATGTTTTGACATTCTGTAAGGAAATGTTCTTGATTCTAAACATTCAATTTTTTCTATGTAGCCTCTCTGAGATAAAATAATTTCTGCAGTTCGTTTCACAGCAGTGACCAATCTCCCCTGTAAAAAATATTATATTTTTGTTCTGATAAAATGAGATTAACAATGTTTTGCCATCAGAATATTGTATTAGCTACACATTCAAAGCCATTGGCTGAAAAACTGCCCAGTCTGTTTCATTGAAGGCCCCAGTAATTGTAATTTACCAAAATTATACATCATGATTGTTTATACATATATTTAAAAACATATCTATAAAACTTTCATTAGGCATAGAGCGAAATGAGTATATTAACATGGGCAGATTTTTATTTAGTTTGAGACCTACTGAATTGAATACCCTTATTAATAAAATAGAATTTTAGATGTTATGATAATTTTAACATAAATAGTTGTGAAATTGGGCTATTTATTTAATTTAATTTGGCCCTTAAGCTTCAGACTTTACTGGGTACTTAATTAAAAATAAAAAACACAGTTGTTATTATTAATAATATATAAATCATGAATATGAATTATTAATTAAAGTATATATTCATTTATTTTTATTATTATAGATATAAAACAAATATAAAGTCATTACTAAAGGTGTAAGGTATAATATCAATATTAGACGAGAGATGAACAATAACAAGTAATGTACAGTACACATTTAATCCTAGATTTTTATTAGTATTCCTTTATTAATCAAGATTTCAACTTGTTTCTGAACGAATTTACATTCATAATATTTCTTATATCAGCATTTAAATCATTTCATACTTTCAATCCAATGAAAATGGGTAATTTTTGAGATGAAGACAATCCAAACTGAGGAATAACATGCTTTGATCTATTTCTGGTCTGCTATGAGTGAATTTCTCAAGTTACAAAATAGTGCCTATTTATTTACCCAATACAAGTTAATGATTTTCTTACACTTGTAAATAAAAATAAAATGTGCCAGTTTGATTACATCTTTGTGTAGTTTTAGCTCTTAAAATAATGCACTAGAATAATCCTGGAAATCAACACTTGTAAATAAAAATAAAATGTGCCAATTTGATTACATCTTTGTGTAGTTTTAGCTCTTAAAATAATGCACTAGAATAATCCTGGAAATCAGCATCAGATAACTTTATTGCTTATTTTTGGATGACAAAGATATTGTTTAAAGCATTGTTAGTGGAATTTCCACATACAAGGGTGCAGTACATTATATAAGAAAGAACAAGAGTATGATACAGTTAATATTTAGAGACCTTAATTTTCCTGCAAGATTCATGTAATATGCAGCCATTTATCACAATCTCAAAAATGTAGTCCTATTAAGAACTATGCAGGAATTTTTCTTAAAAACTTAGTATCACAAATTAAGTAAAAATCATTGCTAAAAAATCTCATTCACAAAAGCAGACGAATATTAGCCAATAATTGAACTGAAACTTGAGAATGATTTGAATGATTTAAATACTGACAAAAATATTTTGAACATAAATTCACTTAAAAACCAAGTTGAAATCTTGATTAATAAGAAATATGGGAGCCTACTAATAAAAATCTAGGATCAAATATAAATTACTATATTACTTGCTCATTTCTTATGTCTAACTTCAGTACTATATTAGTATTATATCTTCAATAATGGCTTTGTCTGTATTTGTTTCATATCTAAAATAATACATTTCCTTTCAACCTTTCAAATGTTTTGTGCGATAATTCCTCATTTCCTGAAGGTCAAGCAAGCTATAGCTAGTATTGTATTTCCACTATTAGTTTGTTTTTGTGTATAAGTCCTAATTTAAATGTGACTTATATCCCAATACATTATATTTTCTCTCTAATTAATCTAAGAACCTAGGTAAAGCCTAAAGATTAAGGGAAAAATTATGTTCAGTTGACAATATTATTGTATGTATTGTTTATATTATTGTAACATAAAAGAAGTGATATTGTAATATTTATTTTCTAAATGAATTTATAAATATAAATTTCTTCACAATGATTTAAATTCATTGTCTAATTTCCAACTATTAGTTTATTTATGTACAGTATTTGAAATTAATTAACATTTCTTATTCATGATTTATATATTATAAATCATAACTTATGAAATGATGTCTTATCTTCAGTTAATCTGAGACCCAGTAAAGCCTAATGCTTAAGGGCCAAATTAAGTAAATAGTTCAATTTCACAATTATTTTATGCTAAAATTATTGTAACAACAAAAACCTATAGCTACTTATTTTATAAAGAATTCTTCATTAATCCAGGACAATTTTCCATCAAACATCATTAATAATTAATAATAATTATAAAAACAAATTTATATTGAGTAAAAATGTATAAAATTAATTTCTTTACCAAAATATAAAAACAGCTTCAAAGAACACTTGCTTTGATGAATCTTTTATGGCTGCCAAATTATGCAGGTGACCCTCCGCTTAATGTTGTAGTTGTGTTCCTCAAAACACTGATATTAATTGAATCAACATTAAACAAACCCTATTTTTCCTATCTTTCCTATTATGAGGAATTAGATACATTCCCAAGACCAGAATATCAGTGTATCTTTTTAAGATACTTAAATACATTTAAATGGTATATTCATTAATTAATAACATTAATAAATATACCTAAAGAATAACAACACAAAATTTATAACTTTTTTATAAAATTGTATTGAAATTAGAAGGGAGTCCCAAATGGTTAACCAAGTTGAAACTGAGGTGGCTTGGTGGAGTACTTGGAGTTGAGCCAATGAGTCAAATGAAGATCTCTTGTGAATGTTCTAAAATTTTCTAGTTTTAACATCAAAGACAAATTATGACATAAATTTTTGGTGATGATAAATGAATTTGTTCCTTAATCTATCAACATTATAGTGAGATGATGCTGAACAAACCAACATTAAGCGGGGGTCACCTGTATATAGACAGCTTATAGGTACAGATGCAGAAAAGAGTTTGGATAGAAAAATTTCTAAAATGGCTAAAAAAAATTTTTTTAATTTTATTAATCACAAAAATGAATAAAATATCTGTAGAAAAACACAATAGGTAGCTACAGTATTATCAATTAGTAATTTTGATGCCTTTTAGAAATTCTGATTCTACACAACTTCCTTCCGCAACTGTACAGTTGGTCCCAAAAGTTGGGATGTGCTGGGACACACCTATGTTACAGTTCAGTGTATCTCAACTTTTGGAACCAATGGTATGTAGAAATTATATATTTTAAGTACTGTGACTGAGAATAATCAACAAACTCCAAAATATAGACAGCTTATAGGTACAGATGCAGAAAAGAGTTTGGATAGAAAAATTTCTAAAATGGATAAAAAAAATTTTTAAATTTTATTAATCACAAAAATGAATAAAATATCTGTAAAAAAACACAATAGGTAGCCACAGTATTATCAATTAGTAATTTTGATGCTCTTTAGAAATTCTGATTCTACACAACTTCCTTCCGCAACTGTACAGTTGGTCCCAAAAGTTGGGATGTGCTGGGACACACCTATGTTACAGTTCAGTGTATCTCAACTTTTGGAACCATTGGAACCAATGGTATGTAGAAATTATATATTTTAAGTACTGTGACTGAGAATAATTAACAAACTCACTCCAAAATTTTTTTCTTTGCAAATAATATAACAAAACAATGTAAAAATAGGATTATATTTCCTATTTGGAATTCAAAGTTTATTTCTGTGTGTATACTTTAAATTTTTATTTCTACATGGCACTTGCATTCATACCTATTTAAAATGAAATTTCCATACCTATAGCTACTATGCATCAATTTAAAATATTAGTAATAGCTATACAAAACTTTGTTCATTGGTTGATTCTCATTATGTACATAACTAAATTCTCAGAAAATGGAAAGTAGAAAACCATGTAGGAAGAATAAGTTAGATCTATTTTTAGGCTCTACTATAATAGGTGAATTTTGATAATCCAGCACCCTTGGAGCCAAGCAGTTTGCCAGATTACAGAATTTTCTGGATTTTGGAATGTATATATTTTAAACATTTTAAGCACACAAAGAATAGCAAAGTGTAAGTAAAACATGTGACTGCCGCAAGTAAACAAAGAGAAAGCAGGTTTTGGAGAAAATTGTCAGAGAAGTGAAATATGAATTTTTTTTTTTTTTTTAATTGTGCCAAATTTTGGGAGTTGCTGGATTTTAGAACACCAGATTATTGATATTCAACTACTATTTCCACAGAAGAAAATTTGGGGTTCTTTAATTACCAATGGTCACACTAATTTCTTTGTAGCTACCTTTGCCCTGAAAATTTCTATACTTATACTTTGTTGGAATTTACAGCAATACCTTGCACAGTGCAGTTAATTGGTTCCGGAATTTGTCCACGCTGTCCAAAAGTTCGTCGAATGAAATAGTACCGAAAAGAAATTAGAAAATAATAGGAAAATTGCGCGCTAAATTTAAAAAAATTTACAAAAATACAAACCGTGCTACATCAAAACCCACGCTAATCAAAACCGCGCTGTTCAAGGTATTACTGTATTTCTATAGCATTAACTTGTCTTGAACCAAATGGGAAACATTTGAATATTTATAATAGCTTCAGAAATAAATGCATTTCTCAGTGGGTAGTAACATTTTGGACACTATACATACATACGGTATAGTGGTTAGCATCACTGGCTACGAATTCATCGGCTCCGGGTTCGAGACCCGACAGCAGCCAGCGTGCAGCAAAACCCAGCTGTTCATCCTTCCACACAATAAAGAAAGTGGTTGGTAGATAAACAGGTACCCTAGGTGGCCTAGTGGTTAAGACCAGGGTTGTGGAGTCGGAGTCGGAGAGTCGCACATTTCAGGGCGGAGTCGGAGTCGGTAAAAAACTTCCGACTCCAATTTGTGTGTCCTGTCACCCTTAATTTCTAAATCCTAAATACTAACATTTAGGTTATTTAGTTTTTTTGGTCAATAAACCTTATTCATTGATAGCTCCTAGATTAAGTTTTTTTAATATTTTTTTTTTACATTTTCAGAATATACAATTAATATTTATTTAAATATAAAATATAAAATATAAAATTTCACACTTAGTGTGGTGGTGATGAAATGTCTTATTATTATGATAATTATAGAGTGAAACACTAGAGGAGTCGGAGTCGTATATTTAAAATGTGAGGAGTCGGAGTCGGATTTTTAGATTTTTTACAATGTGTGGAGTCGGAGTCGGAGTCGAATTTTTACAATGTGTGGAGTCGGAGTCGGAGTCGAATTTTTACAATGTGTGGAGTCGGAGTCGGAAAATTTTGGACCGACTCCACAACCCTGGTTAAGACGCTGGGCTGCTGATGGGGCGTGGTTCAGATTCCACGTTAAACTCTAGGTCTAAGGTGGAGTGAAAAGCTTGACCTTTGTCAGAATGAACAATTCAGGCGGAAGCTAACCAAAGGTTACCATACATACACGTGGCAAGTGCTGCAGCTGTATGGGGTGAAAAGTTTTTACTGAGAGAGTAGAGCATGTGGGAAGAGAGGAGGATGATTGGTTTCCAGTGAAAGTGGGTCTATGGCAGGGGTGTGTGATGTCTCCATGATTGTTTAATGTGTTTATAGACAGGGTGGCGAAAGATGTGAATGCAAGGGTCATGGGGAGGGGAGTGGGGGTGAAGCATGCTGGAGGGAGAGGTTTTGGGAAGTGAATCAGTTGTTGTATGTAGATGATATGGCTCTGGTGGTGGACTTGAGAGAAAAGCTACAGAGACTGGAAACCAAGTTCAGGAGGGTGTGTGAAAGAAGGAAGCTAAGAGTAAATGTGAATAAGAGTAAGGTTATGTGGTGCTATAAAATGGAGGTTCATGAGTGATTGAGTTTAAGTTTATATGGTGAGAAAATAGAAGTACAGTAGTAGTATGTTTTAGGTACTTGGGGTTGGATGTGGCAAGGAGTAGGCTGATGGAGGCAGAGGTGGGGCACAGGGTGGAAGAAGAGACAAAGGTACTGGGTGTCCTAAGAAGTGTTTGGAAGGAGAGATCAGTGTCTATGGGAGCAAAGATGGATATGTATGAAGGTATAGTAATGCAAACAGTGTTCTATGGATATGAGGCATGGGTGGCAGATGCAAAGGAAAGGAAAAGGATGAATGTACTGGAAATGAAATGCTTGAGGATGATCTGTGGGGTGAGGTGGCTTGATCAGGTGAGAAACACTGATATCTGTGAGAGGTGTGGGAGTTGAAGGAGTCTTGTGAAGAGAGCAATGAGGGAGGTGTTAAAATGGTTTGGGCATATGGAGAGGATGAGTGAGGAGAGGATGCTAAAGAGGATTTGTGTGTCAGAGGTGGAGGGGAAAGGGGGAGGGGTAGACTGAGGAGGAGATGGAAGGATAGGGTGAGGGAGGCTTTGGGTCAGCAGGGTCTGGACATCTGGTAAGGTGAAAGATGCAAACTAGATAGAAAAAAGTGGGGTGATGTGGTATATAGGGGTGGGGGGTGACAGGCTGGCAATGTGCCAGCTCAGGGTGTATGAACCAGACTGGGTAAACTTTGTAGTCGTCTGCAGGGTTGGACTGTGGATAATACTGCCCTGAGACAGGTGCGTTATTGTCATGTCAGCTGATGAAATGAATGCGAGTGATTGAGGATTGTTCCTGACAACCTCAGTGCAGTGGGAGAGCATATTTGGGTATTATATATATATATATATATAGACAAGCCCATACAGAAAATGAGACATTGCAAATATTGAATCTATACAAAGGACTTATACGTCTAAGATAGAAGAAACAGAAAGTGAAGACTACTGGTCTCAACTACAATCCCTGAAACTCTACTCTCTCGAAAGGTGAGAGCAGTACACATTAATATACATATGGAAAATACTTGAGGGGTAATAATCTCCAGCACACCAACCTGAATAACTTAAGAACCAGCTGGGCAATTTCCTGTACAAAGTCCCTGACCAGCCATGCATGGCTGGCTAC